>CM031604.1:98373396-98442800 GCA_018398815.1 Conus ventricosus
TTGACACCCCCAACAACCGATACCCCCCCCCCTTTTTGGGTACAGTCGGAAACAAAACCCAACCCCCGTTTCCACCCCCCAACAAGTCAAGATTGGACCATACAAAATATTGTATGTCTTATTTCCCCAGCTCCCTACCTAGCCTAACTTCCACCTTAACCCAACCCCAATCTTACCACGCACGCTCGCACACACATATACACATATGCACACGCGCACACGCTCTCTATTTCTGAACTACCATTACTCCAAACACATGGACGGCTGATTTAGTACCGCCGATCGGTGACAATTTCCATTTTTCGTGGAGAATGGAAAATAGTGCATGGGAAGTAACTTTTTCATTCCACACCAACTATTTCCTCCCTTGGAGCAAGGAAATACTGGTTTTCCCTGAATCAACTCATACAAAGAGCGGATCTAAGGTCTGCTCGTCCTTGGTTCGTTCTCTCAAATGCCCTCCTGGTATGGTTTATATTGGCTAGAGAAGTAAGATAACATTAGTGTGACAGACGTTATCTCAAATGCACTCCTGGTATGATAATACTGGCTAGGGAAGTAAGATAACATTAGTGTGACAGACGTTATCTCAAATGCACTCCTGGTATGATATATACTGGCAAGGGAAGTAAGATAACATTAGTGTGACAGACGTTATCTCAAATGCACTCCTGGCATGATATATACTGGCTAGGGAAGTAAGATAACATTAGTGTGACAGACGTTATCTCAAATGCACTCCTGGTATGATATATACTGGCTAGGGAAGTAAGATAACATTAGTGTGACAGACGTTATCTCAAATGCACTCCTGGTATGATATATACTGGCTAGGGAAGTAAGATAACATTAGTGTGACAGACGTTATCTCAAATGCACTCCTGGTATGATATATACTGGCTAGGGAAGTAAGATAACATTAGTGTGACAGACGTTATCTCAAATGCACTCCTGGTATGATATATACTGGCTAGGGAAGTAAGATAACATTAGTGTGACAGACGTTATCTCAAATGCACTCCTGGTATGATGTATACTGGCTAGGGAAGTAAGATAACATTAGTGTGACAGACGTTATCTCAAATGCACTCCTGGTATGATATATACTGGCTAGGGAAGTAAGATAACATTAGTGTGACAGACGTTATCTCAAATGCACTCCTGGTATGATATATACTGGCTAGGGAAGTAAGATAACATTAGTGTGACAGACGTTATCTCAAATGCACTCCTGGTATGATATATACTGGCTAGGGAAGTAAGATAACATTAGTGTGACAGACGTTATCTCAAATGCACTCCTGGTATGATATACACTGGCTAGGGAAGTAAGATAACATTAGTGTGACAGACGTTATCTCAAATGCACTCCTGGTATGATATATACTGGCTAGGGAAGTAAGATAACATTAGTGTGACAGGCGTTCTCTGCCCTTCTGGTATGATATGTATTGGCTAGAAAAGTAAAATCATATTACTATAACAGACTGTCCTTTCATTCCGAAAATGGCGATAAGTTCAGAATTCTTGTACATGTTTACTGAGAAAGTATATGGGGGTTTTATCGTAATATCAAATTTGGCAATGAACGTAAAATGTTAAAAAAGGGTATATGTTGCATGTCATAGAAAGGAAAATAAGACTGGATTGTTTGGTTTTGTGGTATAGTTTTGGTAAGAACAGAAGAACTGTTTGGGTTTTGTTATACGTGGTTTTGTTAGGAAAGTATGATTTGTTTTATTGTAGTATGTGTTTGGATTAGGAATGTAAGATGTGCTTAATAAAGAGATAGTCAAATTGGGTGTATTTATATTGCCTGTTTTAGTATATGGAAAGAATGATGGAAAATTATTAAGAAAATCAAATGGAAAACATCAACCTGTCAAATCATCATTTGAAACTTGCATATGTTCTTATTACTGACAAACAAGCTGTTGCAGTCTGTTGACCTCCGCCATTGAACGAAATCATCCACCACAAGTATTCCTGCTGCTTTCTCGAAAAACAATCGTCCTCAAAGATTTATCTCCCGGTAACGTTTCGTTCTCGATAACTCACTAGTAAGTCTACATATCTGCCATTTTCTTTTCTATTATTTCTGCTTTGCAAACCAGTAGCAGATTCTGCTCCCTGGATCATCCACTATCAAATTTGGTAAAATCTTGCAGGGAAACTGGCCTCAGAAGCCCTTTCGAAAGTATAAAAACTATTCTGGACCACTGGTGTTTTATTTGTCCTCCTGGTAATAGACCTTCCAACCCTGTCATTTCATTGTCCAGTTACCTCTGACCTGCTGCCTCTGCATATGGAAAAGATTTAATGTGGTTCGCATTGTAGTGTGTACTTTGTTGAGGAAAGTGGGATCTTTCACCCTGCATCAGTATATTGTACATACTTTGTTGAGGATAGAAGGTAGAGAGTTTTGTTGTATTACCTTATTTTGTAGGAAGGTATAAGGTTGGATCAAAGTTGGTTTGTAGTATTCATACTTTGGTGTGGAAGATTAAAGCGGACTTTCTATGCTTACAGTTTTGTTCGTATATACTTTGGTGAGAGAGAGGATAAGGAGGTTTAGTACTGTAGTATAAACTTTTTTGTGGAATAGGTGAACGCTTGTTGGTGTTTGCCGTATTTCTTTGGTGAGGAATTGTTAAAGGTTTGTTATGTAGTATATATTTGGTGAGAAAGTTTAAGGAAGATTAATATTGTAGAAATATACTTGTGTGAAGAAGTAAGAATTGTTCGTATGTAGTATACACTTGTGGAGAGAAAGGTAAGGTGGGCTCAGTGTTGTAATATACTCTGTGGTTAGAGAATGAAAAGGTGGTCTGTATAAGTTCCTATTAGCCTTGGTGAGGATCGGTAAGTAGGTTGAGGGTTATCAGTGTATAATTTGGTGCAGGCAGGTAAAGTGGCTTGAGTCTTGTAACTGGGTAATTAGTGAGGAATGGTCAGGGGGTTGATTTATTGTACTATATACGGTGAGGAAATAGGATCCTGATTCAGTTTTATAGTTTCTTATTTGGTAGGACGTTAAAGTGGTTCTGTATTGATTGTAGACAACATACTTTGTGTGTGGGAGACTAAGTTTGTTTTGGTAATGTAGTGCATACTTTGGGTGTGGAAGATAAGGTGGTTCAGTATTGTAGTACATACTTTGAGTGTGGAAGATAAGGTCCGGTTCAGTATTGTAGTTCATTCTTTGGTGTGGAAGATAAGGTGGTTCAGTATTATAGAGTACATACTTTGGTGTGGAAGATTAAGGTGGTTCAGTTTGTTGTACATACTTGTGTGGAAGCTAAGGTGAGCTTCAGTATTGTTGTACATACTTTGGTGTGGAAGATTATAGTTGGTTCAGTATCGTAGTTTATGTTTGGTGAGGTAGGGAAGGTGATAATGTGATGTGGTAGTTTACTACGGTCTCGTAGGTAAGGTTGGTTAACTAGTTTACAGTATACTTTTAAAGAGGAAAATAATGATATTTTCTGCTACTCTGTACTTTGCTTAGCAAGATAATGTGGCTAGATTTTGTAGTATATACTTTGAATGAGAAAGATAAGGTGGTTTAGTACAGTAGTCTATATTTGTTGAGGAAAGATAAGGTTTGGTTTAGTACGTAGTATATACTTTGATGCAGAAAGATAAGGTGGCTTTCTAGTATCGTAGTCTATACTTTGATGAGAAAGTAAGGTGGTTTGTAACGTTAGTCATATACTTTGATGAGTAAGTAAGGCGAGTTGCAGGAATGTAGTACAACTTTGCTTAGGAAGATAAGGTGGCTCGATTTTGTATTGTGTATATTTGAATGAGTAAGATAAGATTGGTGCGGTTAATGCTAGTATATACTTTGGTGAGAAAGTTAAGGTGGTTTCGTTACGTAGTCTTTCTTTGGTATTAGAAAGGTTTTAGATGGTCTGTGTGGTAATTTATAACGTTGGTGTGGATGGTAAAGGTGGATCACGTATTGTAGGTATATTGTTTTGAGTGTGTGGAAGGAAGATGGTTCAGTATTGTAGTATATTGTTTGGTGAGGATGGTAATATGGGATTTCGGTATGTAGTATATTGTTTGGTGAGGAAGGTTAAGTTAGTTCAGTATTCTTTTATATTGTTGCGTTGAGGATGGTATTATGGTCGTATTGCTGTATATTGTTTGGTGAGGAAGGGTAAGTATGGTTCAGTATTGTAGTATTTTGTATTGTTTGGTGAGGATGGTAATATGGTTCGGTATTGTCAGTAGTATATTCTTTGGTGAGGAAAAATTTAGATGGTTCCGTACGTAGTACAATACTGTGGTGAGGAAGTTGTTACAGGGGAATTTTATTTATCATCTTTGTTGATGTAATCATAATGTTTCAGTATTGTAGTAGTTTTACTTTGATGGGGAAGGTGGTTCGCTATTAAAGTGTTTGATTTGTCGAGGAGAGAAATAATAGTTTGAGAACTGCAGTGTGTGTTTGGTAATTGAAGATATGTTATTTTTCACCGTTCTGCATTGGTCTGCAGCTGTGAATAGAGAGATTATGGTATTTGGATGCGAGGTGGTAATATGGTAATATAGTGTAGTATTCGGGCGAATGCTATAATGAAGTCGTTAGTATCATCGCGCTTTGTCATGTCTTTTAAGGTGCCAGATAAAATAGATAGGTTTTGTAGTTGCTATCTAATGTGGACGGTTTTAGATAGTTTTATGCTATAGAAATAGAGTCCTTCGCGTAGAGGTAGGTTACATTGTGTTGTAGGTACTTTCTATGGCAAGGGAATGTTTCAATATCGCGTGCGGCTGTGTATTGGAAAGGTAATTAAGACTATGCTTTGCCGGAAAATTGCGTTTCTTTGACTCAAAGAAGTGAAGAATACTAACTGACTGTCGCAGCTATGTCTAAGAGACGCGGTGACAAACATGTTCATTAATGCAATAAAAAAGTTAAAATTAAACAATCGTGCTTTCTTAAATACCAAATGGGAGAACTTCTCCGGAAATGCTTTTGATGAAGAAAATTTAAGAAAGTCCATTTGGTTTGCAAAGTGTAATGGTGAATAGATAAGCACACATCCCAGCCTTCTCTGGTGTATCCATGGCGATGATAAGTTAAGGAGAGTCAGCTTTAGTAACCAGTGAAGTACTTTTGCCTTGTAGCCGCACTAGCGCCTATGGCTGCCGGCGAGTACCGTTCTCTGGTCCTCTGGCTTTCCTCTACAGCCGTCTCCACCTGAGCTCCGTCCTCTTGATGGGTGTTTCTAGGACTGGGCCAAGTTTTTTTGGTTCGACCTCTTTTCTTTCTTGCCTTCACGGGACAGGCGGTGGTGTTGGCGGGATGGTGGTGGGAAGGTATGTAAGTGGGGATGGGAGTGGCCGAACCGTTCCCGACGTCTTCGTTATCCGGTACATCAGAGAAGTCCTGGTCATGATGGGACACAGGGCTGTGGGGTTGACTTATGCCGGCGCGGCATATGGAGGAGTGTTGTTAGGACAGGTCCCGACAAAGGCTCAAATCAGGGCAATCTGGAGGATTTCTGTCAGGACAGGTCCTGACAAAGGCGTCAGGCCGGGGCATCTAGAGGAGTTTGGTCAGGACAGATATGACTATAGCGTAAGGCCGGGGGCTCTGGTGGAGTGTTGTCAGACAGGTCCATGACAAAGGCGTCAGGCCGGGGCATCTGGGAGGAGTGTTGTCAGTCAGATTCCTGACAAGGCGTCAGGGCCGGGGCATCTGGAGGAACGTGTTGTCGGAAGGTCCTGACAAAGGCGTCAGGCCGAGGCCACGTCTGGGTGTGTTGTCAGACAGGTCCTGACAAATGCGTAAGCCGGGGCAATCTGTAGGAGTGTTGTCAGGGGATCAGGACTCCCGAAAAAGGCGTCAAGCCGGGGCTATCTGTAGGAAGGAGTGTGGGGGAGACAGGTCCTGACATAGGCGTCAAGCCGGGGGCATCTGGAGGAGTGTTTGTCAGACAGGTTCTAACAAAAGTATAAAGACAGGGGCTATACTGGAGAAGGGTTGTCAGACAGATCCTTACAAGCGTCTGGCCGGGGAGCTGGTAGGAGTGTTGTCGACAGTCTACAAAGGCGTTCAGGCCGGGGGCATCTGAGGTAGTGGTTGTCAGACTGATCCTGACAAAGGCGTCAGGCAGGGGAATTCTGGAGGAGTGTTAGTCAGGACAGATCCTGATGTAGGACGCCACTTTCTCGATGTGAAAGATTTATTAAGGATTTTCCTCACTTAGATTGCAGGTGATATTGGCATGTTCATGATTCTCGTGTGAAGTGCGTGCAGCTTGGACGACGCGTGTCCATCGTGGTGTGTTGTGGCGAGCCGTCTGTGTGTGTGCTGCGCGCGACTGTGTGTGTGTGTGTGCGTCTGCGGCGCCGCGCGCAAGCGTAGGTGTACATGGGTGTTGGGTGTGTGTGTGTGTGTGTGTGTGTGTGTGTGCTGTGTGTGTGTGTTGTGAGCTGTGGTGTGTGTGTGTGCATTCGCGCGCGATTAGCGAGAGCGTGTGCGTGTATTTCCATGATAAATCAAACGCAGGCGCGGTTGTGTACATGAACAAATCTTTTTTTCGGTCGCAACGAACTAAAAGTCTGACGGTGGGACTGCCAGCCTTTCCTTCTTGACCTTACTAGGAATAGTGGTGGCTGCTTTGATCTGTGTCCGGGCTGTGATGGTGTTCAGGTATGCGTGTGAAGAATGTCATCCTTGTCCCTCAACACGGTCGTCTTTGTTATGTTTTAGCGATGGTGTATTCCTGAGGTAGTTTTGTTTGGAGTTGCTTCTGGGACGTCCGTCATTGCTGCTCCTTCTTTCTACTTTTTCTTATCTTCTCTTTGCTTCTTCTTCTTTTTCTTTTCTTTCTTCGTTTTTCTTCTTCTTCTTCTTCTTCTTCTTTCTTCTTATTCTTATTATTCATTATTCTTCTTCTTCCTCTTCTTCTTCTTCTTCTTCTTCTTCTTTTTTCCTTTCTGTCAGTTATCGTCAGTGAATACTGTACTTGAATTGATGTCTAAACCCATGCCATGTATAATATTGATGAAGAAATAATTGGCGCATATCTCTCTGGGGGAATGAGAGAGAGAGGAGAGGTCGAGAGGAGAGAGAGAGAGAGACGGAGGGGGAGGAGAGAGAGAGAGCAAATAACCGAATCACAATGAAACGCCAAAACCATCACCTAACGAAAATATTGAGGGAAATGATTAAGCTACAAAGTCTGTGGGCTTTTATTTCCATCCAAACCCTCAAAGGTAAGGAAGATGAATATATGAATGAAAACGTCAACACACAACTGACAGATCAACACATATACAACATTGAATACATTACATTTTATAATGAATAATGCAATTATATTTACAGAGTGTTGGTGGGTGGTTCGGGAGGATAGGGATGCTGAAAAACCAACGAAAAACGAGGAGAGTGAGTGAGTAGAGAATGTCGGGAGGGAGAGAGGAGTGAGAGAGACAGAGAGAGAGCAGTCGCCGTTCTCTAACCAAAAGGAAAAGCACGTATGTGTCTCAACATCTGGCCTCCTTTAAAAATATAATTAAAGTAAGTCGATCAAAGGTCAGACCGACAGTGGGCATGATGGAGAACAGTTTCAACAACAAACCAACCGTTTCCTACCTCGAGACGAGGCGAGGTGACAAGAAGAGAGAGAGAGAGAGATGAGAGTGGAGAGAGAGAGAGAGAGAGAGAGGAGGGGGGGGGGGGAGAGAGAGATACGTTTATTATCATGGGCGGAAAGGAAAAAAAGAAGAAAACAAAATAAAAGATGTTCACTAAAACATAAAAAATGAGAAGAAAAAAAAACACCATTAATTATCCCACAACCCACACCACCTCATTCCTATGCAAAGTACAAGAATTTGACTAGTTGAGCAGTACGCTGGGTCGACATGAACTCTGCATCAGTACACTGTACATATTTCAATTGTTGACAATTTGTATAAACTGGACATAAAATGTTACTCATGTAACACAAGCAAATTATTTCTCAATAGTGGGTACTGATAAAAAACAACACGGGGAAAGTAAGTAAAAGTGAAATGTTGTTGATGATATAGTACTAATATACTTGTGAATAGGAATTGGTATTAAGAATGAGCAGTTAGTGATACATAGTAGAGTGGTTTGTGGAGAAAAGATTTGGAGATCTCACAATGAGTGGATAGTGGAGAAATGTTGGAGATCACACAATGAGTGGATAGTGGAGGAAAGAGTTGGAGAATCCACATGGAGTGGTGAGTGGAGGAAAGAGTTGGAGATCACACAATGAGGGATAGTTGGAGGAAAGAGTGGAGATTCACACAATGAGTGGTTAGTGGAGGAAAGAGTTGGAGATTCAAACAATGAGTGGATAGTGGAGGAAGGAATGAGTTGGAAGATCACACAATGAGTGGATAGTGGAGGAAAGAGTTGGAGATCAAAATGAGTGGATATTGGAGGAAAGAGTTGGAGATCACCACAATGAGTGATAGTGGAGGAAAGAGTTGGGAGATCACACAAATGAGTGATAGTGGTGGAAAGAGTTGGGAGATTCACCACAAAGAGTGGAAGTGGAGGAAAGAATTTGGAGATCACACAATGTGTGGATTAGTGGAGGATAAGTGTTGGAGATCACACTTTGAGTGGATAGGGGAGAGGAGAGTTACTGTAATATGCCGCTTCTGGCTCACCCGCTCTCTACCGCCGGGATGGTCTGGGCGGGCGATCCAAAGCGGGGCATTTTTTCGTTCTCTACTAAGCATGACTTTAATAACCCAAAAATTAAACGACCCCTAACAAACAAACATTCTGTGTAGGTTGTCCGTTTTCTTATAATAATTTACTAAACTTTTCTGATTTCAGTTTTTGCTTAATCCTTGATGTTTTTCCCTGTTCTATTTTCAAAACTTCTTTTTCGCGCAAACAATCATCATATGCTGTCTCGGTCTTTCATGTGATTTAAACTACAGTCTTTTCTGTGCACTATAAAGTCTTTTTTAAAACGCCGAGTTTTATTTTTGACATAAAAATCCACACACTTATCCAGCATGTCTTCCACTGTAAGGCCAGTTTTGACAATGCGTTTACTTTTTTTAACTATGTCTTTTTCTGCCGAAACAGTCATCTATAATAAATAGTGGTCTGCGTTTCATTCATTTTCAATATATTAAAGTGTTCTAGGACATTCATCTGTTTATTGCTAGGATCAACTAAAAATATGTCATCATCTGTCCATATAAACCTTCTATCAGGATTTGCTTTTGTTCCATTTAAGTGTTGGAAGAAATCACAATATAATCAAAATTATTGAGATAATCCTGTTTGTATTAGGTCTAGGTTAAATTATTGTTTTACACTACCAGTTTGCCAACAACATTAATGAACATTGAGGAGTTTTTTGTCATAAAGTTTAACGGCTCCATAGTGTTTTGACAGAATTTTTAATCTATTCCAGTTATTGTTTTTATCATGTCTCTGTCACATTCAAAACTTGGTACAGTATAATAACAAAACGATAAGATCTAAATGGGTACTATTAATCCAATTACAGTTATGTAAGATTGTTTATATTTAGACTAATATTGAGTTTGTTGCTTGTTGTTATGATCCTTAGTTATCCTCACCACTTTGTTTAAGAACGACGATGGTTAACTCTTTATGTTTTTCAACGTCTAAGTTTAGGACAGCTAATTAGAATTCCTTTTTAAAAGGACGTCCATGTCGCCCACAGCCCCATGCCCGCGCATCATCTTTTAAGACAGAACATTTCAAAATATCATTGTGAACGCATCATCTAATTTCATTTTCGGTGGGAAAGAACTGTAATTTTGCTATGAAGCGTTCCTTTAAACTGTTTTCTTGGTGTGGAGGATGTACTGTTATTCCCATACGGCTTTTTTTCAATCTCTTTAAGACTATTGTCGTCAATGGCTAAGACTTACATGTAAAGGGACAGAGGTGGAATGCTTTTTGAAACTTTTGTGGCGGTCAGATAAATGTAAATGGGCTTATGAATTCGAAAATTTTATTTCCCATTACTAAATATGGTTCCTAAGTGCCATTGAGGTCAGGTTTTCGAATACTATTTTATATTCATATGGCCAACATTATTTGTTCTACATTGCGTAGTTGGTTATTGTTTAGGATAACTTTTTGTTGTCGCCAACCTCTTTGCGTTTATTAATCACAATCTTTTGTGTACTCAAAATCCATACAATTGCCTATCTCACAATTTTGTTCAAAGTCTGTAGTCTGCAAGGGTCTTTTAAATTCTAAAGTTATCATCATCCTACAGGCGCTAATGTAACTCATGATTCGTCTGGCCCAGCGTAATGTATTTGAATCAGTTTTTTATTTTTTTTTCTAAAACAAATGTGAAGGTATCACATTTCACAACTTTTCCTGCTTTGTCTTTGTTTTCTATATTAAATGATCCGACCCTCCACCAAACTAATTTCTTTTAAACTGTAAATTAGGGAATTGTATATTTTCTTAATAGCAATATGCAGCTTTTCCATGATGGAAGAGCTATTTAAAACAGGTGGGGCCTTCCTCTATTATAAGGTTTCAACTGTGCTCAGCTCGTTTCACTGATCATAGAGTATGAATGTTATGCAAGAGCGAGCGGATTTTTCTCCCTCATAAGTAGTTTTGGTTGTTGGTGGTTACTCTTAATCTATGAATTGTCAGCGCTAAAGCCTAACATTTTTGCTAGCTCTTTATCATAAAGGAGTAACTTACTTCTTCAGGTGTGATTGAGTAACATTGTTTTCAGATTCCATTGTTAAGTTTGTGAAGTAATGTCAAGTTACGCAATTGCTTCTTTTAGGATGCTAAACCCGTTTAATAAACCATCAGGTATTGTTAACTGGTAATTTGGCCACCCTGTTTTGTCAATTTTTTTGAAAGATTATTCCCCGTGGCTTTAGTATATGCAAACCATTACTATCTTTGTTTAAATATTTCATGAAGCGCAACCATTCTGCCTTCGCAATTGTTATAATAGCATGTTCTAACAAAACGACAGGGCTGTCTGAGTTGTTATTGCGTTACAAAAATTTTTTAAAACATTTAAAAATGAGTGCTTTCAAATATACTGATGGCAAAATATTCTGTTGGGCCGCACTACATATTAAAAATATAAGCAACGATACTCTGACATTTCTGTGGACTCGTCTGACGCTTTCAAGTAATGGTGAGTTTCTCCAATTGGTTCAAATATCTTAACCACTCCTATTAAAAAGATACATCCCGAAAGTGTGTGTAGTTATCCGATGCAGTTTTTCAGTACCAGTTAAACTTTGCTGTGTTTTGTGCAGCATCGGGGTGATGGAGTGCTCGTATGCTGTCATCTAAATCATCCTAATCCTTCTGGTGAGGTCAGTGTGCAGATTTCATTTTTATTACAACCCTTCAGACGTATTTTGTCTGAACTTGCAAGCGCCATTTGCCAAGAATGTCAAACAGTGGAATCCATTTCAGCACGTAATTAGGACATGATGGCTTTGAAAGGATCTGTAAACACGAATTCAATATTATACATCATGACAGTCTTAGACAAAAGTTGGATCCTTATTCATGGCTTACGGCACACTTATTTTTGGGGCGTCGCACAGAAAGTATTTAAGATGACTGGAATCCTCCTTAACACATCTTTCTCTTCAGGCACAACTGGTCTCCTCGAGTCCATAGAGCAAGAGCATAAAATCAGATTCGGACAACATTTATCTTGACTATTCATAAGGGCCTATCTAAGCGGGTAATTGTGCGAATTAAACGACTCTATTCGTTTTACGTTGGTGTTTGCTTGGTTAGCAAAGCAAGAAAAGGTCAAAGCATAACCGATCCTTCTACTGGCTTCTTTGGAGCGCAAAAAACAATGACTTTGCAAATTTAGAGGACGCCATTAATTTACTGTTGATTTGATTCGAAGTATTAAAAAGGTACCAAAATGTTTTACATTACGCAAGATCGAAAGGAGACTTTGCTGTTGGCGGGTTTATACATGATACCTTTGACCTCAGACTCCAGATAGGAACAATAATAAAAATCAATAATGAAATCTTGTGGAGGCAATGATACTGAAAGTCGGAAAAAACGAAATAAGATTCTGAGCCAAGTAATATTGCAAGCACGTAAAAAAACATGTCGACACCAAAGATATAAGTCATCCAAATCCTGTGGCACCAAAGCCAGAAGGGTCGTTGAAGACTCGACCAGTTCACGAGTCATTGAAAATATTGGCCATAGAATATGAAAAAGCCAAGCACTAGTTTTGGATTAAACTGGCATTGGTTTACTCCTTCTTTATTTTTACTAAAGAGTTAACCCAACTATTAGAGATCTAATGCCATACGTGCTCAGCCATAAAGCCAACGACTTTGACTTGACAGGTGATCAAAAGCCATGCTAACGTCACCCCAGTGAACTGGGTAATTGTATGTTCTACCCCACTTGGCCTCACAATAGTTTTAGGGCGAATGTGACCGAGAAGAGGCATATTACAGTTCTCTGACAAGTAAGACTTCTATAAAACCAATATAATAACGATTTTCTACAAAACAAACTTTCTGTGCAGGGTTATCAGTTTTTTATTATAATTTACTAAACTTTTGCTGATTTCAGTTTTTGCTTATTCCTTTGTTTTTTCCTGGTCATTTTCGATAACATCTTTTTCGCACGCTACATAACATTATTTAAATGAGTCTCGGTCTTTCATGTGAAATTATACACTACAGGCTTTAACTGTTCTCTAAAGTCTTTTTAATTCTGAGGTATATTTTTGGCATAAAATCACACACTACTTATCCTAGCATGCCTTCCGCTGATAGCTACGTTTTGTACAATGTGTTTCTCTTTTTAACTATGTCTTCTTTCTGCCACGAAAACAGACATTTTCTTTTTAATAATTTGTGTTTGCGTTCCTTCAAAACAGTCATATAGAACTGTTCTAAAACACTCATCTCAGTTTATTCTTGGATCAACTTAATATTATTTCATAATCTGTCCATATAACCTTCTATCATGTTATGCTTTGTTCCATTTAATGTTGGACAGAAAATCAACAATATTGATTAATTAATTATAGCGATATTAAACTGTTTGTATATAGGTCGAGGACAAATATTGTTTTTCCACTACAGTCTGTCACAAATCAATGAAACAATGAGGGTTTTTGTCTTTCAAGTTTACTGCTCCATAGTTTTATTCTAGAATTTAATCTAATCCAGTTATTGTTTTTATTCATGCTCTCTGTCAAAACTTGTTCAAGGATATAATAAAATCCTATAAGGTCTAAATGGGTAAGTTAATCCAGTTTATGCTGTAGATTGTTTCTATTTAGACTAATATTGAATTTTTTTGTTTGTTGTTATGACCTAATATTTCATCACCTTTGTGAAGAATGACGACAGTAACTTAAGACTCGTCAAACGTCTAAGTCTTTGACAGCTAATTTAGTATTCTTTAAAATGGACCGTCACTTAAACGCCCACATAACCCCAAACCTCTCTTATCTTTTAGACAGAAATTTCAAATATTTGGTTCGTGTCTCCTAATTCATTTGCGGGAATGTACTGTAATTTTGTAGAAGAGAAAGCATCTTTTAAAACCGTTTACTCTTCTGTGGAGGATGTACTGTTTTTTCCCATACGGCGTTTTTCAATTTATTTCCGACTATTGTTCATCTGGCATTAAGACTTAAGTGGTAAAGGGCCAGAGTTGATGCTTTTCTGAAACTTTTTTGAGGCTATAAAATGTAAATGGGCTTATGAATTCAAATTTTATTTCCCATTCTAAATATGGTTCTAGTGCCATTGAGGGTCAGGTTCTCGATCTATTTTATATTCTACTGGCCAACATTATTTGCCTCTAAATTGCGTAGTTGTTTCGTTTAGGAAAACCTTTTTGTTGTCGTCTAACCTCTTTGCGTTTATAATCACCCATCTTTAGTGTAATCTAAACCGTACAAAGCGCCTCTATTTCACCGTTTGTTCAAAGTCCGCAACGTCTGCTAAGGTCTTTTAATTCTATGGTTATACACTTACAGGCGACAATGTTAACTCCTGGTTCTTCTGGCCCCGCGACATTTTTTTAGTACAACTAACTTAATTTTATTTCCAATACAATGTGCAGGTTATCCACATTTTACGCCTTATCCTGTTTGTCTGCGATTTTTATATTAATTGAACTCCGACACTTCCACCTATATTAATCTTTTTTTTTAAACTGTAAATTAGAGGATTGTATAATTCATACATCGCATTATGCGCTTTCCTGATGGTAAGTGCTATTAAAACAGTTGGAGGGCCTTCCAGCATATAAGTTTTCATCAGTGATCAGTCATCCAAATGAACATTGAGTAATGAATGTAATGCAAGTTCGAGCGGATTTTCTCCTCATAAGTAGGTTTGTCTGGCGAACTCTAAATACTATGAAAGTCCTGACTGTCAGTTGCAAAAAAGGCTAACATTTTAGCTAGCTCTTATTCAAAATAGTACATACTTCTTCTTTCTTCAGTTATTGAAGGTCACAACATTGTTTTCAAGATGCGCATTGTTAAGTTTGTGGAGGCTAATGTCGAAGTTACTCTTCTTCTTTTAGCGAGCGCAATAACACCAGTAATAACATCAGGGTATAGTTAACTGGCTAACTAAGTGGCCATATTATTAATTTTTTTAATCTTATTTTTCTCCTTGGCGTTGCTTATAGTAAAACCATTCGAATTTGTAGAATTTTTCATGGAGCGCCGGACCAGTTCTGGTTTCGCATTCCTTTATTTAATAGCTGTTCTAAAAAAGAAAAGGGCGGGTCTGAGTTGTTATTGCTTTACTAACATTTTTAAAACAAATTAAAAATGAGTGCATTCTAATATACTGATGCATTATATTCTGTTGGGACGCACTACAATCTTAAAAAATATAATCAACTGACACCCTCGAAATTTCTGTGACCCCAGACTGACACCTTTCATTATAAAGTAAGTGTACTCCATTACAGCAGATATCTTAACCCCCCTGTTAAAAAAGTCTACATCCCAAAAGTGTGGTTCTGTCAATCCGATGCAGTTTTATCATGGAACCAGTTAAACTCTTGCTGTGTTTTGTGACTTCAACTGGGTGTGGAGTGTCAGTATGCTGATCACTTAAATATCCTAATCCTTTGGTTTGGTCAGTGTATAGATTTTCATTTTCTATTCCACATCGCGGAGACGGTATTTGACTGAAACTGCGCAAGCACAATTACCAAATGACAAACACGTTTAATCCATTTAGCAACAGAATAGACATGAAGGCTTTTGAAAGAATTTGTAACGAATTCATTTTGAACTTCAAGACCGACTTTAGGCAAAGTTGGACCGCAATCATGGCTTAAGGCAACCCTTATTATTGGGGTGCACAGAAATATATAACTATGAATGGTAATCCTTTACACATCTTTCTTTAATGCCATGCTGTTCACCTCGGGTCCATAGAGCAAGAGATAAAACTGCATGGACAACATTTAGCTAGACTCTTCTAAGGGCCTAATAAAGCAGGAATAGAACGATATAAACGAATCCTGTTCGCCCTTACGTTGGGTTGTTTGCTAGGTTCACAAGCACAGACAAGATCGAACATAACTGATCCTTCTTTCTGGCTTTGAGCAAAAAAACAATACTTAGCATATTTTTAGAGGACGCATTAAATTCTAATGTTGTTTGACTTCAAGTTTAAAAAGGTACCAAAAGGTTTTTACAATACGATAGAGCCGTAAGTAGGACTTTTGCTGTTGGCACTGGTTGATTCATGATGCTGCCTCTGACCTCAGGATCCAGATAGTAGGAAGGAAAACTATAATAAAACTACAAACAAATGAAATTTCTCGTTGCAGGTAATGAACAGAGGTCGGGCAAAACGACATAAATTCTGAGCCAGTAATATTGCAAGCAGTAAAAAAACAAAGATGACCCCACAAGAATAGTCTTCCATCCCCGCGGACCAACAAGCCAAAGGCCATTGAAGGTCCTCAGGAAACAGCTCCGCGGACTTGGTCGCGTTGACCATGAATATGATAAAGACAGCGCTTGTTCTTGGATTAACCAGGCCTAGGGATTACTTGGTCTTTATCTTTCTAAAAATTAACCCAATCTATGAAGAGAACTAATGTCTATAACGTGCTTCGGCCATAAAGCAACTACTTTGCTTGATGTTAGACAAAAGCCAGTCTTAACAAAAAAATAAAAATACTCCTAATTTACGGTGTAAAGAGTCTATAGCTTTACCCAGCTATTTTTTTTAATAAACTCGCAAGATGTTCAAGCTGTTTTTTTACCCTTATTTATCAGGCCGGGAGGCGGATGGCGGTGGTGGAGTACTGAACTTTGGTACTGCCGCCACCTGTAATAGCCTATTTACAGTTGGGTATCTTATTGCAAATTCCTAAGGCAGTTATAACGCTTGCTAAATGTGACGCCTTGCTTCTCTATACAGCGTTTTTTTTTCGTCCTGCTTGCGTTGTGTCTTAATATAAAATTTTTCAGGTTAGTTTCTATAATTCTTTTCATCTTGTGTTCGTATTTTGGTCTCGGTTTAGTAGTCAGCACTTCTAGTCTTGTGATCTTTCTTGATTCAGATCTTTTAGTCTTTGTATTATTCTTTCTTTAATATCAGGCCCTATATCTTGGAGTCGTCTGCCTCCCCCAACGGAGTTTTTCTTTTTCTCTTTTTATTTGCTCATCTTGTTCACCCAGTTTGGCTAAATGTTTGTTAATTCGACTTTGATGGTTCTTAAAGTTCGATCAAGGGCTAATAATTCTCGACAATTGGAGTAGCGGTGGGATGAGTCGAGTTTGTCTTTAAATGCTGTTCGTTCTGAGAAAAAATGGTTTCTGTTCTTTTGTATTTATTTAATTCGCCTGCTGATTGGTTTAATTCATTAAGTTCCATGTTTTTGCATTTGGTTATCTGTTCGGAGTTTTGTAGTGTGTTTTTGAAGTTTAGGCAAACTTGCATCCCTATTTAATTTTGGTCTAGCTATGCCAGGGCGATTTTGTAAGCTTGCAGGAGTATCTTTTTCTAAATTGAACCAATACAGGATGCTAAATTACTTTGATGGGGTCTTTTTAGTGTAAGCTGATCAAGTTTGCTCATTGGTTGCTCCTCACAAACACAAATGGTCATCGTTTACTTCAATATCATTTGGGCTTTCAAATCGGGAGGTTCTTGACCTATACTTTGGTACAATGATTTGACCTTACTTCTGTTTAATTCACGCCGGCAAATGAGGGCGCGATTGGTGCTGTATTAAAGGGATCATTTCACTCTTGTCGTTAATGGATCCCCCCCAAATAACATCATATATCTTCATACTTCAATGCCTGCCATGTTCCTTTAATAATTAATTTTTTTATTTTGTTTTAGAAAAAAAATGTTCATGCATTTGTCTCGATTCTTGACCCGCATAGAAGACCTGAAAGAACCCTTTGCATCGTGACAGGAAATTAAACCGGAATATCTATGTTCCAAAAAATCCATCTACATTGAAGCGATCAAATTCTTACTGTCAAATTTCCGGACCTAGGTGCAGATGATGTGATTTAGTGCCGGCTACTGCGCGTCTTTCTTTCAAAATAGTACTCGATTCAACTAACTGACACAAAAAGACAGCTGTCCAGGAAATTTGGAGGCGGGCAATTGGTTAAGAAAAATTTCATATAAAAACTTGAGGGCAAGAAATATTTTCTTTACACAATGCAGGACTTTTTTTCAACCTATTCGGATCTATGGCTAACCGGGAAATGAAAGGGATGATCTTTCCGTTGTCAAGGAATCGATAATGAAGAAGCACTAAAACATATAGATAGGCGCTGAAGATTACTAAAGTCGGCAAAAAGTATGTTGCCGTATAGTTTGCGTATGGGAAATCGCTTTCCATTTTCCCTTAGATTTTGAGTTGTTAAAAGCGCATGCCCGTACTTTCCAAGGAGCATTAAAAGACAGATTGTCAATGAAACTAAATTTTAATGATTACAACGGGTTATCAATTATCAGCACCGATAAGCAAAGGTACAGCATTTCTGACATCTAGTTAGAGTTGTCGTTGTTAGCAACCTTATTTAGCATGGCTGATTGAGCATCAATATCGTCAAATAGCAATATATTAGTAAGAGTGATTCATCATTACTAACATATCCCAGATGAGGGCAGTCACTATATGGAAGTTTAGTTTTAGTGTTCGCAGCATGATCGCTTAAATGGTATTTTATTGCTGTGTGAAAGATGAAGAAACCGTTTCAAAAGAGGCAAGTGAAAAGTTTTTTAATCTAAAATAGCGAAAGTGCATGTACATTTGATGGTAGTCCTAACATAATCTACGCTAGCGGGCTTAGACCTTACTAATCATTTGACGAATAATGAAATTGTTTGGGGGGTGGGAGGGGTAGATTGTCTAACAGCATGGGACCGTGTGTCTAAAGATTTACATCTTCACAATGTTGGCTTGATGATTATTTAACACAAAATACGGGTTTATGGATTGATATAAGGAGCACACAGAGGATAATCAGTTGCATGGAAGCGGGAGAACATGTGAGAGACGTCATAAACATTCAAAATTGGTTAAAGAAGAAGAAGCCGATAATACCGCTTAATGTACAATTTGTTTTTAATATATGATGCGCAGCTGCAATATTGAAAAAAATAACAAGATTAAAAGATTTTACAATACTAAAATTATTTCTATTTTATAAAAAAGCTTGTCTGTTCATGGTTTATCCAAATGTGCCTACAGCGCCGCCAAAAGAAGGGGGGGATAGTACCGAAAACCCCTATCATAAAATCGTTCAGGACTTATAACCAACATACGCAATGCAACAAAAACTAGAGCAAAGACCTTTCAAATTACAGCAAACCAAACGAGGTATTCTGCTGCCTTAATGACTGTTACATATGTTAATATGGAGCATCAACTATAAGTGCTCTATAAGCAGAACGAGTGTGGGCCTCTTTGCAACGGGCATTGGCGCACCAGCCAGCTTTACCTCTAGTGAGGGGTGATCTTTAGCTCTCGGTCTGTGTTCATTAGCTGTAAGTGCGGCTGCAAAAAAATAAAAACTTAAACTCCAAAGCACACAGCTACTTGGTTCAACTAATAACAGCTAAACTTAAGCTGGTTTAAAATGACAATAAATCAAAGAGCTAGTTGCTCAAACATCACGATGAGAATTTAATCGTTTACAGGCCGATTTGTTGACTTACAAAAGACAAAAGTCTGATCTTTCATAGTAAGGCTGAGGACAAGTTTTTATCAACAGCCAGCCCGTGCAATAAAAAAGGACATGCTTAAAAAAAGTAAAAGAGAATTAAACTCTGTTCTAAACAGCTAGCCATTAACAACACCAAAGGTGTTTATGCTTTAGATTTATGAGTCCAAGCACAAAAAGACCGTTGTAATTGATTTGATTTATTATTTTTTTAATTTAAATAAATATGTTGGCTTAGAAAAAGAAAGACAGCATGTGATAAGATATATTGAAGGGACAAGACGAAGTTTGTGAAGGGGAGTTTGCTCGAGAGAGAGCGTTTATCAAAAGCATGAATGGATATTGATTTAGAAAGTCATTGAACAAACAAACGTACAGGCAAGCGTTGTTCATGCTATTCTCAAGTTCCAGGACAAATCTAACAATAGACCCGCCAGTTATGTATGTTAGCTGTGTTTAATCGACTATGTAACTATATATCTGAAGAAAATCTAGAAGTCTGGGTCTCGATCTAAATCAACAGACTATTATTTCATATAATGACTTAAATCACCCGGTTGGGGCAGACGAACTGCTTACACAGTTTGACGCTCGGCTGAAGAAGCTAAAATGAGAGGCTCTGTGTGGTCAGAGGGCGAAGCTTAGAGATTAGATTAAAACAGGCTCAGTATGCACCGGATTGTAGGCAGGCTTTCATTCCGCTACCTCGGGACGTTGGTTTTTTTTAAAGAGAGCAGTTGTAAACATAAAAAATTCAGCAACAAATGTTTTATGTGGTGTGTTCTTGCAGGCTCTGCATCATGTCCGCGAACCGCAGAGATGAGTGACTAACTATCGGCAATACGCCAAAGATCTTAACTTCAATGGAATATCCTTTCCTGTTGTGTAGACAAACATTGATCAGTTTGAAGAACCAAAACAACCCAATTACGGGTAATGTATACACATGGATGAGGAGGAAACTAATTTGGCGCCAATTAAAGTGTCCAAGAACAGTCCAACAATAGGCGAACCATGCCATAAGTCCATGTGGACTTACTCATAATGTTTTCGCCAGCAGGGTTTGCCCCCATTACACATTGATACGCACAATGGCAGATTATTGCGCGCATACCTTCAAAAAAACACATAAAATTACTTGAATTTGCAGAAAATGTTTAACAAGAATTCATTGTGCAAGGCCGAGATGTGAACATATAAATCATTGTAAAGTTCTGTAGACTGTATGTACAGAACAACTACGCCCCCGCCAGGATCTTAAGTTAGTTTTAAGAACTGGGGGAAACGGCTGCAAAATTCTTACATTCGTAGTTTACGCAGACTTCGAGTAGCTTATTGTTCCTTTGAAGGGCCAGCACCACTAAAACTTCGAAAAACAGTCTTATTGAGTAATCATAGATTTGTTCATTTGCCTTTTCTTATTGTTAGGTCGGAGAGGGGTTTATTCAGAACCAGAATTATATAGAGGGACCGGATGCTGCTGGATACATTCTTTTAATCGCATGACGCAAGTGCGTAACGACTGTTATAATAATCTATAATTATATGAATTCATAATTGGCGCCTGAAGACAAACAAACAGTATGAATCAGCACCCCCGGCTTTGTTGGATTTGCGGTTTAGAGCTTACGCCCAAGAGTGTACAACACCACAGTAGAGACCATGATCACAATTAGCGAAAGTTCAGACGGAGAGGCGCTTAACAAATGCATCATTCATACCTAAAGTTTGATCCTAGACATGGCAGCTGCTGCTATCTTTAAAAATTGAGAGGTTATGACTATCACCTTTATTTTGCATGCAGTAACAGCGCCTTCTGGGTAGCATGCAGTGCACAGTCATCAGAAAAGTACATGTGTTTCACTTTAAATAACATGTCTTTCTACGACTTATGAAACACATGATGGCTCATTAGAGGCACGGGCTTTGTCCTTGTTAGTCTGCCCAATAACGGAAAAATTTTTTGACTCAACTCTTGTTAGAAAGGGTGTTTCTCCCTTTATGAATACATGGAACAGGTGGGAAAGGGTTTGATGAGATGTTCACTTCCACTAAAGGCGCATTCTTTTCTAGTCTTCAGAGGAAAGGACATCAGTGATTCTGATTACCCAGCATGCTCAAGAGCAATCAGGCAGAAGTTAGATTGGTAAAACAATGTGGAGACTATCATGACTCCTATTTAATGGAAGATGTATGTTTGTTGGCGGGACGTCTTGTAAATTATAGTAAGACTGCATGAAACATTACAGTTTTGGATCCCTGCCGCATTATTTTTCTGAGCCCGGGGATTGAGCTGGGCTGCTTTCTTAAAGTTTACTGGAGTACAGATTGATTTATTGTCAGATGTTTCACCAATGATTAGTTGATTGAAAAACGGTTTGCGTGGAGGGAATTGTATGCGTCGCATCTCTTATTGATAAGCAAAATCAAATACTTGACGACTATGATCAAGTTAAAAGGTCAAACTATTCTCATGTTTTTTGATGCAAACAATCTGTATGGTTGGGCTTTATGGCGCAAATCATCTTCATTTCGCAACTTAAAATGTAACGGCGGTGTCCGAACAATATTCAAAAGGCATTAAGGTGTTGGGCAGTTTAATGCCTGATCAACAGCGTTGGTTTCATTCTAGAAGTTGCCTTAGAATATCCTTCTGAAACCCATGACCTGGTAATTGACTACCATTTGCTTGCTGAATGACTAAAGTTGAACCCAAGAGAGCGCTAAAACTTGTGCCCAATCTTCGAGGCCAAAATAAATATGTCTGCCAGTACGACGTCTACATTTTTATTTAAGACATGGTTTGAAGTTGGACGCTGTTTCATCGTATATTGCTTTTGATCAAGAACAGTTCATGTAAACCAAACATAATGATGTAACAACTGATCTCATAGTCACTAAATCCGCAGATGCCTTCAGAAAATGACTTTTTCAAGCTGATGCAACAAACAGCCTGTTTTGGGAATGACTATGCGAGTTTAGCTCGAAATCGCGCAAAATGGTCAGATTAGTCACCAAATGAGAACGAAGCAATTAAGCTAACTTCAAAAACCCTAATTTTCAGGACTTCAGAGATTTCTTGGATCATATTCGTTTTTGGCATAATGATGAAAAAAAAGAATGTCATAGCACAAACATGTTTTATTGGGTTTACTGTTTTAGAATTATCAAGTTTTGATGTTTGAATTTCTTTATGACTACTTTTATATGCCCTCTTTTCTGAGTCCAGAGTACTTTACACTGATAACAGATGTTTTGTTATTGATATCCATACTGAAGGACATCTATTAAAGGACATGGAAAAAACCGTAGTGCTAAAGGGCATGCAAGGCTGGTATGAATCGTACGATTATCTAAAGATTAGCCATTTACATCAATTACTAATAAGAGGTTTTAGGAAAGATTGAAGGTGAATTTATCTGGAAAGGGGATCAAGGAGAGTTTGTTGGTGTTAGGTCAAATAATGTACAGTATTTCCGAGCCAGGAGGATAAGATTAAGAAAAGCAAAGGGAATATCTCGCAGCGTTTTGTGCAGTCTAACATTCACATGTCAACTACCAAAGAAGCCATTGTGGCAATAAGACTTTTTCATCATGACAACTGTATAAACTGCGATCTATTCTAACATGGATCAACACAAACAGTTTGTAACAAAGAAGCGTCGTTAGAATAGAACTAACCACAAATCGACGGGGTAAGTATTTGTATTCCGAGGTTGTCATATGCAATCGGGCACTGGAGGACCGTATAATTATTTAAAGCGGAACTGTGTCCGCGGGGATTATCTGCAGGTCTTCCTTCACAAAAGATCTTTTGAGGAGATGGTTGTTTTGTTGTGTCAGGTTTCTCGTAACATTAATAACCACGGAGCGGATTCTTTTTTACAATTTTTTTATTTTCATTTGGATCAACACGCCAAACCGGATAAGTTGCCCTGATGGCGAGGTGAGTACCTTTGCTTCCCCAGGGTAAATTAAGGTACCTTACTTTTAAACAAACGGTAATAGTTTGACGGATGAAGGATCTCTCTTCAGCAACATTTATTGTTATTTTTTGATTGCTTGTACTGGTTTCTTAGGCCTTTAAATTCTTCATTATTCATTGCGCGCATAAAACTGAGGGCAGTCTTCTAACCCATTCTGTGTTGCGAGAATTGTTCTAATTAGCTATCTGTGATACTGGTAGGAGGAAAAGTCTTTCGCTTACTGTTTGTTAAAGTTTTTCAACTAAAGCCTGTGATCTGTGTGAACGCCGGAATGCTCTTTTAAGGGTAACTACTATGTTTCAACAATAATTGAATTTCACTTGGCCCTTTAATTTCTGTTCCATCATCAACTTGAATCAGCGAGGATTAGTAGTGGCCATCGTTGGTTTTATCAGTTGTATAGCGACAGCAACAGCAGAAGCACTATTTTTGTTAATGGCTCGCATCTTTGTATCTTGAAGCCATAGTCAATGACCGGTCAAGTGCTGTACTTATATCTTTTTGTCTAATCCTATCAGAGGGTATATAAGAAGATCCATTTGCAATGAGTGTGTAGTTTGGGTTGTATTGACATAAAGTGGGGTCTCTGTATTCGCCTGGAGAGGTAAATAAATTTGCCATATCGCCGTGTTTAGATAACCGCATTTTTTGCTGTTTGTTCACTGACTCCAGCTGCCTTGGCTTAGCTTTTTTAATTGCTGTTATTCCCTTCAAAATATCCTTTTGGCGATTATTATAGATTTTGTTCATTTTTACTCAGCCAATATTATGTGCAAACAATTTACACAAACGGTCATACAAATAGGACAATAAACCGATTTCTTGCATCTTTTGTTTTTATGATGGTGATAATAGTCACTGAATTTTGGTGGGGGCAATGGTCTCGATTGGTTGCCTGTTACTTGTTAATATTGGTTTATTGCTTGATAACATCTTTAAATGTGTAAGCTGCATGCCCCTGTTTTTCAGTGTGTTATTAATAAAATTAACTGCTCAATTCTCTGCTTTTCATAGTGATCTTGTGCTGCAGTAGTTGCTCCACAGCTTTGTTAGGTCTTTTTCTCTCGCCTTCATCTCGCTGTTTACTAAATGCGTAATTACTTCCACTAAAAGCGCACGCGCATTACCACGGCGCCGCCTTATCATCTTTACGAGTGAAGCATTTATTATTAATGTAATAGTTTTTTATTACATTTTTTTATTGTCCGGAAATTATTC
Organism: Conus ventricosus; assembly: GCA_018398815.1. Taxonomy (NCBI): domain Eukaryota; kingdom Metazoa; phylum Mollusca; class Gastropoda; order Neogastropoda; family Conidae; genus Conus; species Conus ventricosus. The sequence goes on from CM031604.1 coordinate 98,397,818, forward strand.
CTTGCTTAACTAGATTATCATTCGTTGCTAAAACGAAGCTGCAATGATAGCAATTAGCTTTGCTGATTCCTAAAAGTCTAGTTTGCAAAGATCTGCTGGTTTTATTCTTATCACGCTTTTTACCAAGGCATTGAGTATCCTTCCCTTAGGCCTCCAATAACAGCAGAATGGTATACAGGTTGGTAACAGTTTTTTCGGTGCTATTTTTATTAAATATACAATAATTATAATTATTAAAAAACAATGAACAGGATGATCTACTACAGCTACAAGGCCGGCCTAAACCTTCTGAAACTTATGAATGACCAAGTTGATGACCAGCTTTTATGAGCAAATAGGAGAGGCTTTATTCGTTGGCAGCACTGTGGGAAAAACAATACAAGTCTATCCTCGGACTGATTTCAGATAGAACAGATTCAACTAGATGTCGCCTCAAGACGTTATATAGTATCATAACTGGTTATGTAGCGCAGCTGGGGTCTAGAATGGTGAAAAGTGAGGGGGGCAAACGGTTTCTTAGGTTGTTACACTAAACTAGTCAGTTGATTTGCGCCCATTGATTCTGAACAGGATTTTATGTAGATTTCAAAGCAGGATCCAGTTTTAACAAAGGTCATAAGGAAGTCTCTAGGGTTTGATCTGTATTACAGATTTGGAACATTATATGGCGCCAGTAGTAATATGGGATTAATTACTTTTAATCTTACTAGATTTTGTTTCCCTTATAAAATGAAACGAGCATGGGAAAATCAGCTGAACCAGAGGAAAACACGGAATCAGGTGGGTGAAAGTAACCAAGCCAGTAAATCAGCAGGAAAAAAAACGCTGAATCTGGTGGAGACACATTAAAAATACTGAGGCGTTCGTTTGGAAGCAAGGAACAAACATAGCAGAGTGGACAGACCAAAAAAATTTATGTTACAGAATATGACTCATCATGAAACCATAACACCGCCGCGCCAGAACAAGTTGATTCAATGCACGATATTATATACTCCATGTGATACAGGGCACCAAAGTTATTCAGGGAATATTGAACTAAAACTGTTGCCATTTTGTGGACGCCATCTGCTGCTGCTGGGGGGGGCCGGTTATTAATGTTAGAAATTATATAATGATGGCAACAGAAACAAAGAAATAAAAAAATTTTCTGAACCGTGTAATTACAGATAAAGACAAACTGCACTCGCCAAAACGTCAAATAACATAAAGATCATTTGATCCATTTTATATGCAATAATATTTTAAATTTTTGATTAAAAAGAGTTCATGGAGTTTTATAAAATGATAATTAGTCAATAAATATAGACATGGAGTCTATAAAAGACATTTCCATAGACAGATCAATGCGGTTGCTTAGGATGTAAGACCTTCATTAAGATCTATGCCAGAGACGGCTGACAAGACATATCAACGATGACACGTTTTTTGGGGCGTGTGTGTTTCTATATTAGGCAATTTTACTATTTAAGATAAAAACATAGCTTGTACTTGAATAAAAACTTGGTTGTACCATTAAAGGTTGACTTTGTTATGATCTTGAGGCGACTTAATCAAGAACTTAGGAGTTACTTATAAGTATTATAAGAACTTTGATGTAACTTAATTAAATTCTTAATTAAGAACTTGGGTGTCTTAATTAAAAACTTAATTAAAAAACTGAATTAAGAAATTGGGGGGCGACTTGGGGGTAGGAGAGTGTGTGTGTGGTGTACACAGGGGTGGGGGTGTGCTGTGGTGTGCCAGTGGGGGGTGGGCGGTGGAGAGGACGTTGCGTGCGTTGGGGTCGGTGGTGGGGTGGAGGGGACGTGCGTGCGTGGGGTGGGGGTGGGGGTGGGGGGACGTGCGTGCGTGGGGTGTGGGGCGGAGGGGGTGGGGGTGATCGGTGCGTGTGTGGGGGTAGGGACAAAACCCCCACACACACAAACAAACACAAAACAAACAACCAACAAACAACAAACAAAAAACACAATAGGTCAGGTCAGTGCTTGTAGGAAAAGTGAAGTGTTGGGGTTGAAGCAGGTTTTCAGCAAGTGGAAATGGTTGGCCAGGGTAGGTTGGCAAGAGGGTACCGATCATGCATGATCTTTACGATATTAAAACCAACGTTCAAGAGCAGCAAGATGGCTGCGATCATGCGGCGGTTTGCGCTACGCAGGAAGCAAGTTTGTTGGTTAGCATGATGGCTACCGATTCATGCTTGATCGTTACTATATTTAGAACCACGTCAGAGCTGCAAGTTGGGCTGCAGTTCATGCGGCTGTGACGTGTGCATGTGGAGTAGAGGGGGCTTGGTGGGTTCATCGGCTAATTGCCGAATGGCTGTTTTGTTATATTGAACCACGTCAGGAGCAGCAGATGGCTACCGATCATGCTGATCGTTACTTTATTTAGAACCACGTAAGAAAGCAGCAAGTTGGCTGCCGTATCGCCTACTAACAGCGTGCGGGGTTTGGCCTTACTTAGTAATTAGCGAACGCGCTATTCAACGGAGGCAATCAGTCGAGGAGAAAAGAAGTGCTCAGCAAGGCCTGGGAGGGAGGGAGGGTGAGGCGAGAGCGACGAGGGGGAGGCTTAGGAATCGCCAGTAGTTAGTACACCCGTCATGTATTTTTGAAGCATTTTATTTGAAGATAGTGGCTGGCTGCACATACTCCTCTCCATACTGGTAGATGTAATATGGTCTGCCTAGCCCTATCTAGTTTTGCCAGAACATTCGGAAAATCGCCATTCAGTTGCATATGGGAACACTTTAATAACTAACAAATTGTGCATATACTCAACATGCTCGTCATGTATTGTCAGCTGTGAAATCTCCACTGTCTTTGTCTGCCATGTTCAAATATTATATAAACAAACCAACCTGACACAAAACCCGGTAATATATCTTCTCACTTACACACATCAGTAACAGTTCTAGAACAATTCGCTACGGACGCTTGTCAACCTGAAATGAATAAACCCCCCACCCACCCCTCACCTGGCATGCCAGTCTCCCGCTTTTTGATTTTTTGCGTCGCTTGCCGTGCGCTGTTGTGAGAGGTCGGCGTCTCGCTAGCCGTAAATTAAGCGATTAGGTTTCGGCCTGTGGCAGCCTATCTGTTACACATAGTTTTGTTAGGTTAGAAATTAGTCAGAATTAAGTGTTGCGATTTATGTCGCAATTAATATAAAACTTTCTCACTTAGATAGTTTGCTGTGCTCCTTTTCTCAACAAGGCTTGATAAAAGGCCAGAGTTACAGCAACTTAATGCCGTAGCCAAGCTTTTTATGGCGGCTAATCGCCAGTGTTGTACATCCGTCATTGTATATTTGATGCATTTATATGAAGATAGTGCTGGCCACACACTACTCATCTCCTTACTGGTAGAGTTCTAAGGTTCTAACCCTATCTTGTTTGTTTGCCAAGAACATTCGAAATTAGCCATTCGTTGCATAAGGGACCACACTTAAGGCCAGATGAACTGGTTAGAATTAAAAAAGTAGAAAATGTATACACATCTTATTACACAGATCAGCTTGCCACATGAAACTGAATCTGTAGTTAAACTCTTATATCAATCAAGTCTAATACAAACTAAGATACATTTTTTTTTACTTGGGGTGGGAAGGAACAGCAAAATGTTTCAAATATAGTTTTTTTTGGGGGGGGGCCATACGATCAGCCGTGTTTATAACCTCCGCCATAAGAAATGAACGCCAGGTTTTTTAAACATTGGCTTTAGCTGTCCTCAAAGCCAGCTACCAACAATCAACGCGTGATGGGTTTTGTTTTGCTTCGGCCAACTTTCAAACAATGCAGAGCCATTTATTAAATAAGGATACCATCTCATCAATAGTCAAACACGTAATTAAATGGCTTCATCTTGGTTTCATTTACTTGACAACTAACAAACCTTTTTTAAGATAGTCGTTCATTTCCAATGCAGTTAGTTCACTTTTTTCGTTTTCTAGAATAAACCAATCTCCCGGTTTTCACAACATGCTTAGACTAATTCTTTCAAAAAAATACTCTAACATGCTGTAAAGTAAACTTTATGGCTAGATAAACAAACCCTGTTCTCAGTTAACGTTTTAGCCATTTTAAAATAACACAAGTAAAAACACAGTGGACCTAACAGAGCGCAGTCAAAAACACACAGCCTTTTGATGCGTGACTCAAACAACAATGGCGACCCCAGCGTGTCGGTGAACAGCCTCCGTCTTGTTAGGCCAAACGTGGCGGCTACGGAAGGGGCAATGACACGTGACAGTCTTAGAAAATTCGCTTATGTTGCAGTTAAGGGGCCCGTCAGGTTGTGCTTTTATTGTTTTTTTGGTCGCAGGTTGTGCGCGGCCGTGACTGTGTGCGAGGGTCGCTTGTCTGCGCGAGCCGTGCCATAAAATGCTGTGTGTGTGTCTGCCCGCCTCTCTGTCTGTCTGTCTGTCTCTCTCTCTCTCTGTCTCTCTCTTCTCTGTCTGTCTGCCGGTGATTCTCTCTCTCTCTTCCGCCACAGGAAAAGGCGGCTTTTAGGCCACTTTCGCCCAAAAACTCGGTGGTGAAGCAAGTGGCGTAGAACAGACATTTATCTGTTCTCTCCCCCTAATATACCCGGTAAAGAGTCTATAGCTTTACTGGCTAATTTTTTTAATAAACTCGCAAGATGATCAAGCTGTTTTTTTTTACCCATGATTTATCAGGTGGAGGCGATGGTGGTGGAGGCACTGGACTTTGACCACCGCCGCCTGTAATAGCCATCACCAGTGTACTTATTGCAAATCCTAAGGCCGTTATAACGCTTGCTAATGTGACTCCTTGCTCTCTAAACAGTGTTCTTATTCTTTCTGCTAGTGTTGTGTCTTCATATAAAATTCTTTGGATAGTTTCTCTTATTCTGCTCACTTGAGTTCGTAAGTCTTCTCGGTTAGTAGACAACGCTTCTAGTCTTGCTGATCTCTCTTGTTCAAGATCTTTTAGTCTTTGGGTTATTCTTCTTTAATATCATGCCCTAAGTTGGCGTCATCAGCCTCAACGAGTTTTTCTTTTTCTCTTTTTATATGCTCATCTATTTCACCAGTTTTGCTAAATTGTTTGTTAATTCGCCTCTGATGCTTCTCAAAGCATGATCAAGGGCCGCTATTTCTCGCATGGGTAGCGGCGGGTCGTGTATAGTCTTTAATGCTGTTTCTTCTGAAAAACTGGTTTCTGCTTTATTACATTTTTAATTCACCTGCTGATTGATTTAATTCTTTAAGTTCCATGTTTTGTATTGGTTAGCTGTTGGGAGTTCTTGTAGTGTGTTTTGAAGTTTAGAAACTGCCTCTCCATCTAATTTTGGTATAGAAATGCCAGGCGGATTTCGATCTTCCACCCTAAGTCTTTGTCTAATTGTATTCATGCCTACAAACTTTGATGGGTCTCGTTTTATTTGTAAGCTGAACAAGTTGTTCTCGGTTGGGCCACTTTTACAAACAAATGGCCTTTTTTATCTACTTCAAAATCAATAGGAAATTCGGGGAGGTTCTTGACCTAAACTTTGTAAAATGATTCAACCTTACTTAATGTTAATTTATGCTGACTTTCTGCTAATTCATACAGCAATGAGCGCGATGGTTGTGTCAAAGGAGTCATTTCACTCATGTCGTATCCAGGATCTAAAACATCATAATCTTCTTCACTTCAATTCCTGCCATGTTTTTAAATAATTAACTTTTTATTTTGTTTTATAAAAAATGTCGCAACATATGGCTCGATTCTTGACCCGCATAGAAGACTGAAAGAACCCTTTGGCGTGAAGGGAAATAAGCGGAATATTACTGTTCCAAATAATCCATCTACTATTGATGCGGATCAAATTCTTACTGTTAAATTTCCAGACCTAGGAGCGGATGAAGTGATTGTGCCAGGCTCTGCACGTCTTACTTTCAAAATAGAACTCGCTTCAGAAACAGACCCAACAGGACGGTTGTACAGAATCTGGGGCGGGCAATCGTTAAGAAAATTTCTATAAAACTTGAGGGGCAAGAAATAATTTTCTTACATAATGCAGACATATTTTTAGCTATTCTGATCTATGGCTCACCCGAATGAAAGGGCTGATCTTGCGTTTCAAGGAATCGAAAATGAAGAAGCACTAAACATAGAATAGGCGCCGCAAACGCTAAAGACGGCAAAAGGTTTGTAGCCGTAAGTTATGCGTATGGAAATCACTTTTTCATACCCTAGATTTTGAGTTGTTAAAAGCGCATGCCCCATACTTTCAGGAGCATTAAAATGACAGAATTGTCATATGAAACTAACTTTTAATGACCCAAATATGTTATTATATCTACAGACACCGAAGCAAAGTACAGCATTTCTGACATCTCGTTAGAGTTTGACGTTGTTAGCAACCCTGACTTAGCGAGGATGATCCAGCAACAATATCAGTCAAAATTAGAAATATATTACGAAAGAGTGATTCATTTCTAAATATCCTAAAAGCAAGGCAGAACACTATATGGAATTTCAGTTTTAGTGCCACAGCAAGATCGCTTAAAGGTATTTTATTGCTGTGTGAAGATGAAGGACCATTCGAAAGACAAACTGAAAATTTTGTTAATCCTAAAATAACAAAAGTGCAATGTACAATTGAGGGTAGTCCTAACAAATCTACGCTAGCGGGCTTAGACCTCTATCAGCATTTTGATGAAATAAGAAAACTGTTTGGAGGCGGGAGGTGTAGAAATCCGACAGTTGACCTTGTGTCTAAAGTCTGCATCTTCACAGTGTTAGACTTGTCATTATTTAACAACGAAATACGGTTTATGGATTGACCTAAGGTCAACGGAGGATAATAAGTTACATGGAAGCGGGAGAACCGTTAGAGACATAATAAACATTCAAATTGATAAGAAGAAGAAGCCGATAACCACTTAATGTGTATTTGTTTTTAATATATGATGCGCAGCTGAATATTCAAGATAACAGATTAGAAAATATACATTACTAAATTATTTTTTCATTTTATAAAAAGCATGTCTGTTCAGTTTATCCAAATGTACCTACAGCGCCAGAGTCGCCGAGAGAAGAGATAACCCCCGGCATAAAAACCTTCAGATTAACCAACATTACACAATGCAACAAAAAACTAGAGCAGGACCTTTCAAAATACAGCAAACCAAACGAAGGTATTCTGCTGCCTTTAATGCTGTTACCTATGTTAATACTGGAGCATCGACTATTAAGTGCTCTATCAGCGGGACAAGTGTTGGTCTCTTAGCAACAGGTGTTGGTGCACCCGCAGCTTTACCTCTAGGCGGTTTGTCTTTAGCTCTCGGCCTATGTTCATTAGCCGTAGGTGCTGCCAGCAAAAAAATAAAAACTAAACTCCAAAAGCACACAGCTATAGTTCAACTAATAACAGCTAAACTTAGTTCCTTTAAGCTGATTATAAATAAGCACTAGCTGACTCAAACATCACGGATGAAGAATTTAGTCGTTTACAGGCGATTTTGATGACTACAAAGACAAAAGTTTGATCTTCAGAAAGGCGAGGACAACTTTTTCTCAACAGCCAGAACCGAGCAGATAAAAAAGGAATGTTTAAAAAAGTAAACGAAACATTAAACTCTGTTCTAAAACAGCTCACATTAACAACCCCAAAGGGTGTTTATACTTTAGTTTATGAGTCTAAGCACAAAAAGACCATCGATATTGATTAATTATTTTTTTGATTTAAATAAATATTTTGAGTTAGAAAAGAAACTCAACATGGATAGTTATATGAAGGTCCAGACGAATTTTTTGAAGCAATGCAAGAAGATTCATCAAGAGCACTAAATGATATTGATTTAGAAGTCATTAATCCAGCAAACGTACAGGCAAGTGTTGCTCATGCTATTTCTCAAGTTCCAGGTAAACTAACATAGACCCACCGGTTTAAAGTAATGTTAGTGTTTTTAATCGACTATGTAACAATAAATGAAGAAAATCTAGAAGTCTGGGTCTCAACTAAACAACAGGCTATTCTTTCTCATAATGACTTAACACCTGGTTGGGCAGACCAGCTGCTTACACAGTTTGATGTGGCCGCTGAAGAAGCCAAAATGAGAGGCTCTGGTTGGTCAGAGGGCGAAGTCCTAGAGATCAGATTAAAACAGTCTAAGTATGCGCCGATTGTTGGTAAGTCTTACATTCCACTACCTCCAGCATTAGTCGCAAAAAAAAGCAGTTCTAAACATAAGAATTATTCAGACAACAAATGTTTCTGTGGTGTGTTCTCGCAAGGCTGCATTATATCCGCAAAAACGCAGAGAGAGAGTCTAACTATAACCTTAATCAATGATCTTAACTTTAGTGGGGTGTCCTTTCCTGTTAGCGTAGATCAAATTGATCAGTTTGAAGAACAAAACAAACCAATAACTGTTAATGTATACACATGGATGAGGAAACAAATCTACTACCCATTAAAGTGTCCAAGAACAGTCCAACAATAGGTGATCCAGACAAAAATCATGTTGACTTACTGCTGATGTTTTCACCAGCGGGGGTACCGCATTACACATTGATACGAACAATGAGTAGATTATTGGCTCTACTTCAAGCATTACCATAAACAAGAATTCTGCAGAAATGTTTAACAAGAATTCCATCTGCTCAAGCCGCAAGCGAACATAAGAAAATTGTATCGGCCAGTTGACTGTAATACAGAACTAATTACACCCCAGAAGGCAGTAAAGTTAGTTTTAAGAACTGGAAAAAACTGCAAAATTCTCCATATGTTGTTTACGCAGACTTCGAATCGCTTATTGTTCCTTATGAAGGGCCAGCACCACAAAAACTTCGAAAAAACAGTCTTAATGAGTAATCACAGATTTGTTCATTTGCCTTCATTATTGTCCAGGTCGGATGGCGCTCATTCAGAGCCGAATTATACAGAGGGCCTAATGCTGCAGAATATTCTTAAACGCATGCAGCAAGTGCGTAACGCCTGTTCTAATATCTGATTTATCTGAAATCTAATGACGCTGAAGACCAAGAACAGTATAAATCAGCCACACATTGTTGGATTTGCGGTTTAGAATCAGTGAGGAAGCCAATCCAAAGTAAGAGACCATGATCACATTAGTGGAAGGTTTTAGAGGAGCAGCACATAGTAAATGCAATCTTCAACTAAAGTTTGAACCAAAGACATGGAAGCTGCCTGTATTCTTTCACAACTTGCGAGGTATGACTCTCATCTTATAATGAAAGCAGTAACCGACTCCTTCAGGGTGTCATGTATTGCACAGTCATCAGAAAAGTACATGTGTTTCACTTTAAATAACATGTCTTTTTATGACTCTATGCAGCACATGATGGATTCATTAGAGGCGCTGGCTATGTCCTTAAAATCTGCCCAATAACAGAGAATATTTTGACCCAACTCTCGTTAGAAAGGGCGTTTACCTTATGAATACATGAACAGTTGGGAAAGGTTTGACGAAGACACACTTCCTCCTAAAGGCGCGTTCTTTTCTAGTCTTAGAGGAAAGGACATTCAGTGATTCAGATTACCAGCATGCTCAAGATGCGTGGCAGAAGTTAGATTGTAAAACGATGGGAGACTATCATGACTCCTACTTGATGGCCGATGTATGTTTGTTGGCGGAGTCTTTGAAAATTACAGAAAGACCTGCATGAAACATTACAGCTTGGATCCTGCGCATTATATTTCTGCGCCTGGGATGAGTTGGGATGCTTTCTTAAAGTTTACTGGAGTACAGATTGATTTATTGTCAGATTTACCAATGCTTCAGATGATTGAAAACGGATTGCGTGGAGGAATTAGTATGGCGTCGCATCATTACTGTAAAGCAAACAACAAATACTTGGACAACTATGATCCAAGTAAAAGGTCTAACTATCTCATGTATTTAGATGCAAACAATCTGTATGGATGGGCTATGGCGCAATCACTTCCATTACGCACTTTAAAATGTACACAGAAGACAATCCAAAAAATATTCAAAAGGCATTAAAGTGGTTGGGCAGTTTGGCGCCTGATCAACAGCGTGGATACATTCTAGAAGTTGACTTAGAATATCCTCATGAACTCCATGCCTGCATAATGACTATCCATTAGCAGCAGAAAGCCTAAAGATGAATCCAAGAGAGCCGCCTAAACTTGTGCCTAATCTTCGAGGCAAAAAAAATTATGTCTGTCATTACAGACTTCTGCAATTTTATTTAAGACATGGGTTGAAGTTGAAGCTGGTTCATCGTATAATTGCTTTTGATCAAGAACAGTTCATGAAACCATACTCATGAAGAACATTGATCTCAGAACTAAATCCACAGATGCTTCAGAAAAAGACTTTTTCAAGTTGATGAACAACAGCTGTTTCGGAAAGACTATGGAGAATCGCACAAGCGCAAAGATGTTAGATTGGTCACCAAAGAGAACGAAGCAATTAAGCTGACTTCAAAACCAAATTATCAGGACTTCAGAAGATTTCATGATCAGCTTTTTGGCATAATGTGAAAAAAAGAAAGTCAAATTAGACAAACCTGTATTTATTGGGTTTACTGTTTTAGAATTATCAAAGCTTTGATGTTAGAATTTCTTATGACTACTTTAAACCCCTGTATCCAGAGTCCAGAGTACTTTACACAGATACAGATAGTTTTGTATAGATATCCCTACTGAAGACATCTATAAAGACATGGAAATCGAAGTGGCTAAAGGACATGCGGGATGGTACGACACATCCGATTATCCTAAAGATTCGCCTTTGCATTCACCCGTTAACAAAAGGTTTTAGGAAAGATGAGGATGAATTATCTGGAAAGGTGATCAAGGAGTATGTGGGGTTAAGGTCGAAAATGTACAGTATTTCGAGCCAGGAGAAAACTATCAAAAAAGCAAAGGGAATATCTCGCAGTGTTGTGCAGTCAAACATATCACATGACAACTATAAAGAAGCATTGTTTGGCAATAAGACTTTTCATCATGACAACGTTAAAACTGCGATCTAATCTACATGAGATCAACACAACAGTTTGTAACAAAGAAGTCGTTTAGATAGAACAAACACAAACGAGTATTTGTTAATCCAGAGTTTTCATATGCAATCGGGCACTGGAGAACGGCATAATTGTATACATTCTTCGGGTTTATATTTTTCATCAACTTTATCTATAAGATCAAGCATAGCTTCATCCAATTCATTTAAATCTTTTCTCATGTTTGCTTGATGTGCTCGAATTTTTTTTATTATTTCAAGATATTCTTTTTCCCAATTTGGGTTTTTGGATTGTAGGTGATCTGGATGGTTTACATGTTTGAAAATCTTGCAAATTTTCCCCCTAATAGCATTACCCCTGAAATTTTCCCCTATATTTCCAAGGTCTTTTCCCTTTACTTTCTTTTTTCTTTCTGCGTTCCTTCTGAGTTTCCTTTTAAACTCAAATATATTTACGAAAATTTTAATTAAAGCGGAACTGTGTGGGGGGGGTTATCTCAGTCTTTTTTACAAAGATTTTGGGAGCGGTTGTTTTGTTGTTCAGTTTCTGTAAATAAAACACGGGCGGGTTTCTTTTTTTACAATTCTTTTTATTTCATGGGGATAACACTCCAAAATGGATCGGGTTTCCGAGCAGGTCCCCCTTTTGCTTCCCCCCAAAAAAAAAAGGGTTCCTTTTTCAAAACCCAAAAGGTTGTTTGCTGGAGAAGATCTCCCCTTTAACAAAATTTATTGTTTTTTTTTTTTGATTGCTTGTACTGGGTTTTTGCCTTTAAATTCTTCATTATTCATTGCGCGCAAAATGGGGCAGTCTTCTAACCCTTTTTTTTTGTTGCGAAATTTTAAAAAGCCTCTTGATATGGAAGAAAAAGTCTTTAGCAACTGTTGTTAAAGTTTTCGACTAAAGCTTGTGATCTGTGAACTCCTGGAATGCCTCTTTTAATGGTAACTCTATGTTTTAACAATAATTGATTCACTCGACCTTTAAATTCTTTTCATCATCGACTTGAATCATGCGAGGATAAGTTAAGGGCCTCGTTGGTATATCATTGTATGGCAACAGCAACAGCAGAAGCACTCTTTTGTGTTAATGGTTCCGCATCTTTGTATCTTGAAGCCATGTCAATGACTGTGAGTGCGTACTTAAATCTTTTTCGTCTAATCGTATCATGGGGTAAATATAAAAGGTCCATTTGATGGGTGTCATTCGGTATTGTATTGACAAAGTGTGGTCTCTGTATTCGTCTAGGCGCATGGTAAATAAATTTGCCAAATCGCTTGTTTAGATAACCATTCCTTGCTGTTTGTTCACTGACTCCCGCTGCTTGGCTTAGCTTTTTAATTGCTGTGATTCCTTCCAATATCCTTTTGGCGAATAATAGATTTTGTTCATTTTTATTCAGCCAATATTATGCGCAACAAAATACACGATGGTCATACCAAAGATAACAAACGCGATTTCTTGCATCTTTTGTTTTTCTGATGGTTGAAATAGTCGCTGAATTTTGGTGGGGGCAATGTTTCGATTGGTTTGCCTGTTACAAGAAAATATTCTTTTATTGCCTGATCAACGTCTTTAAATGTGTAAGCTGCATGTCCCTGTTTTTTCAGTGTGTCGTTAATAAAATCTAACTGCTCAATTCTCTGCTTTTCATAGCGATCTTGTGCTGCGGCTAGTTGCTCCATAGCTTTGTTATGTCTTTTTCTTTCGCCGTCATCCCGCAGTTTACTAAATGCGTAATTACTTCCGCTAAAAGCAAGCGCATTCACCACAGCGCCACCTATCATCATTACGAGTGAAGCCATTTTTATAAATGTATTTTTTATTTTTACATATTGATACTGTCAGGAATTATTCCTTGCTTAACTAGAAAATCTTTCGTAGCAAATGAAGCTGTAATGATAGCAATCAGTTTTGCTGAATCCTCAAAGCCTAGTTTGCCAAGATCCGCTGGTTTAATTCTTAACAGGCTTTTACCAAGCATCGTGTATCCTACACTTAGACCTCCAATAACAGCAGAATGGTATACAAGGTTGGCAACAGTTTTTTTCCGGCGCTCATTTTAAAAAAAATAAAATAATTATAATTAATAAAAACATGAACAGCGATGATCTACTTCAGCTACAGAGCGGCCAACACTGTCTTGAACTTATGAATGATCAAGTTGATGACCAAGCTATTATGCCCAAAAAGGAAAGACTGTATTCTTTGGCAGCATGTGGAAAAAACAGTTCCTCGGAACTGAATTCAGCATAGAACAGATTCAACAGATGTCGCCACAAGACATTTTAAAGTATCATAACAGGTATGAAGCGCAACTGGGGTCGAGAATGGTAAAAAGTGTGGGGCAAAACGGTTCTTAGTTTGTACACTAAACTAGTCAGTAGATTTGCTCCCATTGATTTGAACAAGATCTTACGTATGATTTAACGCAAGATCCAGTTTTAACAAAGTCATTAGAGTCTCTAAGCTGTGATTTTACTACAAATTTGGAACATTGTTATCGCCGTTAATCATGGGATTAATAACTTTTAATCATATAGATTTTATTTCCCTTAAAAATGACCGAGCCAGAAAATCAGCAGAATCAGGAAACGCTGAATCAGAAAACATTGAATCAGGAAACATTGAATCAGAAAACATTGAATCAGGTGGAGAATATAACCAGTAAAAAGCCCCCTCATCCTGGACGCATTGCAGCAGGAAAAAAATTAGCTGAGTGGAACAAACAAAAAAAATTACAGTTACAATCACAGAATATAGCTCATAATGAAAACATAACGCCGCCAACACCAACAGTTAATTCAGTGCCAGCTCCAGAACAAGAACAAGTTAATTCAAGGGCGCCAAAGTCTTCATGGATATTGAACTTAAAACTGTTGTCATTTTTGGCGTCATTGCTGCTGCTGGGGGCGGTTATTACTGTTATAAAATATAATAAACAATGGCAACAAGAACCAAGTCCAAACAATCTCTAAACCATAAATATAGAATCCGAACACAACAGCACGCCAAAACCGCCAACAACAAAAGTTCATATTGATCCATTCGTGATGCAATAATATTTTAAGAACTTAATTTTAAAATTTTTTGATTAAAAATAGATCATGGCGTATTATAAAATGATAGAGTCAATAAATAAGACATGGAGTCTATAAAAGACATTTCCATAGACCAGAATTGTAATCAATGCGGTTGCTTAGGATGTAAGAACTTCATTAAGATCTATGCTGACCGATTTCGCGCAGAGGACGTGAGCAAGACATCCTCAACGATGACGCGTTTTTTGAGGCGTGTGTGTACTATATTAGACATTTACTATTTAAGATAAAAACATAGATTGTCTTTTTTTTTGATAATTATAAGATACTTAAATAAGAACTTGGTTGTACTTAGAGGATGACTTGGGATGACTTGAGGATGACTTGAGGACGACTTGAAAATGACTTGAGTAAGAACTTAGAAGTGACTTAAGTAGAAACTTAGAAGTGACTTGGGTAACTTAAGGATGACTTGAGGATGACTTGAGGACAACTTGAGGAGGACTTAAGTAAGAACTTAGAAGTGACTTGAGGATGACTTGAGAACAACTTGAGTAAGAACTTAGAAGTGACTTGATTAAAAACTTAACTAAGAACTTGAGGTGGCTTAAGGTGACTTTTAAATTAAAAAAAAATTTTTTTTTTTTTTTTAATTTTTTTTTTATTTATTTTTTTTTAAATTTTTTTTTAATTTATTTTTTTTATTTTTATTTTTTAATTTTTTTTTAAATTTTTTTTTATTTTTTTATTTTTTTTTATTTTTTATTTTTTTTTTTATTTTTTTTTTATTTTTTATTTTTATTTTTTTTTTTATTTTATTTTATTTTTTTTTTTTTTATTTTTTTTGAAAGTGATTTATCTCCCTTTAATTATGCAAAAAAATATAATTATGTCCCCTGAATAAATTATCTATTTATAGATCAGTGAGAGAGAATTGATTATTAAAAGTTGTGTTTTTGTGTTTAATTTGCTAAAGTTTTAAATATAAATATTGTACAAAGTAGCTACTAAAAAGTACTTAAAGCACAGTTGTTGTTTAACCTTTAAAAATATTCTGCTTGAATAAAAAACAATTTTAATAACACCCCCAATTATGCATAAACACCATAAATTATAAAAGCTTTCAGTTTGTACAGTATATATATTAATCCAAAAAGTGTAAAGTTGGGAATATGCCTGCGGTGGTTTTGTGCTTGTTTGTGTAGTTTTAGAAAGTCTTAACTTGGCCCTCTTCTCTGCCCTATAGTGACCTTCCATTTTCGTGTTTCGTCTAGGTCACTGGCGCGGCTATAAACGCCCGCAAACCACAATGTGTTGTCTGGGTCACTGGCGTGGCTATAAACGCCCGCAAACCACAATGTGTGCGTGTCCTAGGAAGGGCCACTGAAAATGGGGTGAGAGAATTGCTCCAAATTAGACAAACTGAAAGTAGGCAACCAAGCATAAAAAAATACCACTATTAGAGGCATATTCCCAAAACTCTTCGCATCTGGCCACATTATCTGTGATCCTCTGGATCTGGCTTGGGGCCCTAGGGCGCCATAGGGTCTCAAGTTAGACCCATGGGTGATCAGTAATGTGGCTAGATGTAAATTAGTATTAAAAACGGACAACCCTACACAGTATGTTTGTTTGTAGGGTCGTTATTTTTTGGTTATTAAAGTCATGCTTAGTAGAGAACTGTAATATGCCGCTTTTGGAGTCGCCCGCCCGAGACCGGCCAAGGCCGGTTGAGAGCGGGTGAGCCAGAAGCGGCATATTACAGTTCTCTGGAGGAAAGAGTTGGAGATCACACAATGAGTGGATAGTGGAGGAAAGAGTTGGAGATCACACAATGAGTGGATAGTGGAGGAAAGAGTTGGAGATCACACAAAGAGTGGATAGTGGAGGAAAGAGTTGGAGATCACACAAAGAGTGGATAGTGGAGGAAAGAGTTGGAGATCACACAATGAGTGGATAGTGGAGGAAAGAGCTGGAGATCACACAATGAGTGGATAGTGGAGGAAAGAGCTGGAGATCACACAATGAGTGGATAGTGGAGGAAAGAGCTGGAGATCACACAAAGAGCAAGTGACGTGAAGAGGACGCCTGCACGAACAATGGTTTACTTCCAGACTTGTCAACCAGTCAGCAAAGCAGATGAAGTTCCACTCCCAATCCACAGCACCATCAACAGCCCTTCAGTACTTCAGCCCTGGGCAGATCTGTGTTCGAAAAACAAACCAGCTTACTACGTATTCTCCCTATGCACATGAGGCGTGAAGCCCTCTTGAAACACAGGTGATACGCAGGTCCGCTCCCGATGTAGATGACATGGAAACAAACACAGACCGGTGCCAGATCTGCTCCAAATGCAGACAGACTGTCAGTCTGTGCTCAAGGCTCAACAGACAGAACGGCAGTCTGTGTTCAAGGTTCAATACATAGAACGTCGGTCTGTGTTCATGGTCCAATAGATAAAACGTCAGTCTGTGTTCACTGTTCAATAGTCAGAACGTCGGTCTGTGCTCAAGGTTCAATACATAGAACGTCGGTCTGTGTTCATGGTCCGATAGATAAAACGTCAGTCTGTGTTCACTGTTCAATACACAGAACGTTGGCCTGTGTTCACTGTTCAATAGATAGAACGTCGGTCTGTGTTCAAGGTTCAATAGATAGAACGTCTGCCTGTGTTCAAGGTTCAATAGACAGAACGTCGGCCTGTGTTCAAGGTTCAATAGATAGAACGTCGGCCTGTGTTCAAGGTTCAATAGATAGAACGTCGGTCTGTGTTCACTGTTCAATAGAGAGAACGTCGGTCTGTGTTCACTGTTCAATAGATAGAACGTCGGTCTGTGTTCAAGGTTCGGTAGATAGAACGCTGGTCTGTGTTCAAGGTTCAATAGAGAGAACGTCGGTCTGTGTTCAAAGTTCGATAGACAGAACGTCGGTGTGTGCTCAAAGTGTAATAGACAGAAGGTCGATCTATGTTCAAGGTTCAATAGACAGAACATTAGTCTGTGTTGAAGGTTCGATAGACAGAACGTCGCTCTGTTTTTAAAGTGTAATAGACAGAACGTCGGTCTGTGTTCAAGGTTCAATAGACAGAACATCAGTCTGTATTCAAAGTTCGATAGACAGGACGTCAGTCTGTGTTCAAGGTTCGACAGACAGAACGTCAGTCTGTGTTTAAAGTGTAATAGACAGAACGTCGGTCTATGTTCAAGCTTCAGTAGACAGAACATTAGTCCGTGTTCAAGGTTCGATAGACAGGACGTCAGTCTGTATTCAAGGTTCGATAGACAGGACGTCAGTCTGTTTTCAAGGTTCGATAGACAGGACGTCAGTCTGTGTTCAAGGTTCAAGAGACAGAACGTCGGTCTGTGTTCAAGTTTCGACAGACAGAACGTCAGTCTGTGTTCAAGGTTCGATAGACAGAACGTCAGTCTGTGTTCAAGGTTCGATAGACAGAACATCGGTCTGTGTTCAAGGTAACGTCAGTCTGTGTTCAAAGTTCGATCGACAGAACGTCGGTCTGTGTTCAAGATTCGATCGACAGAACGTCGGTCTGTGTTCAAGGTTCGATAGAGAGAACGTCAGTCTGTGTTCAAAGTTCTAGAGACAACGTCGGTCTGTGTTCAAGGCTCGTGGCACAGAGACACAGTTGAAGTCTGCACTCAAAACACAGTCCTAACCGGCCCCAAGGGGACCTGTGAGAATGTGCAGAAAAATTGTTGCACTAGAATTGGGACAAAACGAATAAACCATTCATAGCCGGTCCTCTTCCCTTTCCCAACGTGCGTGCTCATGCTCTCACAAGAAAGCAATGGCGACTGGGCATCGGAAACTTGTGACCCCGAGGGCAAGAACAGCACGCACGTTTCGCGTGAGCACAAGTGCAGGGCAACGCAAGGTGCTTGATCAAGTGGGGGTGACATGCAGTAATCAGTATCATGTCACTTGACCACTGCAGTTCGTTATGACAAGAGCTGGACAGCTTCTATCTACCTGGTAAGTCCAGGTAAGACGTTAATCGGTGTCCGTGTGCTGTGCTGCAAACAAACAAACCAAAAAAGAAAGAAAAGAATCTAAAGAAAGGAAAACAGTGGAAGGAAAAGAAAGAAAGAAAGAAAGAAGAAGACCACCCTGCCACTGCTGAATTTCATCAATCAGAGGCAGTGCAATGCCTCTCGTATTTGCCACTACTGAATTCCACCAAAATGATCGGAGGCAGTGCAGTGCCTCTTCTGTCTGTCACTGCTGAATTCCACTGAAGTGACCAGAGGCAGCGCAGTGCCTCTTCTATCGGGTACCTTCATGGCGACCAGGCATGCTCCTCCCTGTGAACTGATGGTGTTGGGATTCCGGCAGAACGACCTTGGGTGTGGTTGTGTTTGGGGGAGGAGTGGATGGTGTTACACGTCAAATACGCTGTTTGTGCCGGATACACTCTTGATCAATGTTCCACTTCCACAAGCAATGCACAGGAGCGTATGCTGCAGAATGCCGAGTGAAATTCTGCACATTCCAGCGCATCCAGTCCACTATCTTCTACAAAAGATTAACTGTTTTTAATAATAATAATGTATGGATTTTATATAGCGCAATTCTTGGGATCAACTCATTGCGCTCAATACACACTCAAACACTCGCACTGACATGTGTTCACACACACACACACACACACACACACACACACACACACACACACACATACCTACCGACACAGGCGCACTTATCAAGTTCATCGGTTCAAGCGTAAACAATAGTTTTGCATGCAGTACATAAAAAGTCAGGTCAGAATAATAGACACAGCATTTAGATATTATGGTTGAAGAAGGCTTTCCTAAAGAAGTATGTTTTTAACTCTGACTTGAATTTAGATAATGTAGGCAGGTCACGTAAGCTGTCAGGAAGAGAATTCCAAAGAGTGGGCGCACTAAAGCTAATGCTCTCTCACCGACTGTCTTCAACGAGCGCCTAGGAATTTTCAGAAGGTTTTGAGAAGATGATCGAAGAGACCGAGAAGTTTGATAGGTGGACAGAGAAGCAGAAAGATACTGTGGGAGTGTCCCATCAAAGTAACGATAGGCAAAGACTGCGATTTTGAACTGCCATCGATATTTGATGGGAAGCCAGTGGAGTTCACGTGACAAAGGTGTAATATGCTCATTTTTTACGCTTTTTTTTCTTCGGATGGTAGTAATGTTTGATCTGCCTTACTTAAAATTGAAAAACGGAGGTTTTGCTTAAACAGATGACTGGATTTTTTGCTTAATGAATCACCAAATTCGTGCTATATTTTGACCTTTCAGATATCAACTGATTGAAGGAGTCATGCCCGATTATTTTTCAAAGGCATAAATGATAATTACTTTTAAGTTTTTGCGAAAAGTAGGAAAACAATATGAAAATCAGACATTCTGATCAACAGTCAAAAGTACGTTTCGTTAAAAAAGTATTAATCATATATGAATAAATGAATGAATGAATGAATAATTACATGAATAAATAATGATAATTCAATAGATGAGATTAGTATCCAAAGATCCTAGACCGGAAATTGTCTGAGTGATGGTTGTAAACGAAGACTTTCCTTTGTTCTGCATTTACTCTGTGAATTAGAGTTCGGTGGTGTGCTTTGTTCTGCATTTACTCTGTGAATTAGAGTTCGGTGGTGTGCTTTGTTCTGCATTTACTCTGTGAATTAGAGTTCGTGGTGTGCTTTGTTCTGAATTTACTCTGTGAATTAGAGTTCGGTGGTGTGCTTTGTTCTGCATTTACTCTGTGAATTAGAGTTCGGTGGTGTGCTTTGTTCTGCATTTACTCTGTGAATTAGAGTTCGGTGTGTGCTTTGTTCTGCATTTACTCTGTGAATTAGAGTTCGGTGGTGTGCTTTGTTCTGCATTTACTCTGTGAATTAGAGTTCGGTGGTGTGCTTTGTTCTGCATTTACTCTGTGAATTAGAGTTCGGTGGTGTGCTTTGTTCTGCATTTACTCTGTGAATTAGAGTTCGGTGGTGTGCTTTGTTCTGCATTTACTCTGTGAATTAGAGTTCGGTGGTGTGCTTTGTTCTGCATTTATTCTGTGAATTAGAGTTCGGTGGTGTGCTTTGTTCTGAATTTACTCTGTGAATTAGAGTTCGGTGGTGTGCTTTGTTCTGCATTTACTCTGTGAATTAGAGTTCGGTGGTGTGCTTTGTTCTGCATTTACTCTGTGAATTAGAGTTCGGTGGTGTGCTTTGTTCTGCATTTACTCTGTGAATTAGAGTTCGGTGGTGTGCTTTGTTCTGCATTTACTCTGTGAATTAGAGTTCGTGGTGTGCTTTGTTCTGCATTTACTCTGTGAATTAGAGTTCGGTGGTGTGCTTTGTTCTGCATTTACTCTGTGAATTAGAGTTCGGTGGTGTGCTTTGTTCTGCATTTACTCTGTGAATTAGAGTTCGGTGGTGTGCTTTGTTCTGCATTTACTCTGTGAATTAGAGTTCGGTGGTGTGCTTTGTTCTGAATTTACTCTGTGAATTAGAGTTCGGTGGTGTGCTTTGTTCTGCATTTACTCTGTGAATTAGAGTTCGGTGGTGTGCTTTGTTCTGAATTTACTCTGTGAATTAGAGTTCGGTGTTGTGCTTTGTTCTGCATTTACTCTGTGAAATAGAGTTCGGTGGTGTGCTTTGTTCTGCATTTACTCTGTGAATTAGAGTTCGGTGGTGTGCTTTGTTCTGCATTTACTCTGTGAATTAGAGTTCGGTGGTGTGCTTTGTTCTGAATTTACTCTGTGAATTAGAGTTCGTGGTGTGCTTTGTTCTGCATTTACTCTGTGAAATAGAGTTCGGTGGTGTGCTTTGTTCTGCATTTACTCTGTGAATTAGAGTTCGGTGGTGTGCTTTGTTCTGCATTTACTCTGTGAATTAGAGTTCGGTGGTGTGCTTTGTTCTGCATTTACTCTGTGAATTAGAGTTCGGTGGTGTGCTTTGTTCTGCATTTACTCTGTGAATTAGAGTTCGGTGGTGTGCTTTGTTCTGCATTTACTCTGTGAATTAGAGTTCGGTGGTGTGCTATTCTTACGATGATTCAGCGGATGGGTTATTTTTGACGTGGCAATTTGTCGTTTGGGGAGCTCAGGCGACAGCGTGACACATTTCGTGCACGCATAAAATACTCTGAATACATTTCGCGTCCGTACTCGGTACGTGCTCGATACCATGCAGGAGTGATTGGTGTGCACAGACAAGTCTGGTGAGAATAAGGCGCTGGGTATGGAAGTAGGCCGGTTTCTGACCTGTAAGACCGGGGCCAGTAGCATGGCAGCTAGTCTGCCACCAAGAGGGAAAGCCATTTGTAGACTTGACTTTCTCGATCATAGCTGAGTCACCTGTGTTTTCACTTTTTTCTTCCCATGACAGGTTCAGACGACTGAAACAATCTTCCACAGAAGCGGAAAGGAATCACAGAGCGTAAGACGAGGATGGTAAGACTTTATCCTTTGAAGTGATGAGGATTATAGACTGTGCAGTGTATCATTGGGCCTCTTGATTGAGTGAGTGCGTGCGTGCGTGCGTGCGTGCGTGCGTGTGTGTGTGTATGCGCACGATAATATAGCCTCCTGCTGTTGGCTGGGCTATAAACGCCCTGAATTTAGCACATCTTTCTATCTATCTGTCCTCCTAGACATATATACAAGTGGCTCCCTCACACCCCTCCCTTTGCCCTGTCCACTCGCCACTGTCAGCCGCCTCTCTGTTCCTCTGTCATCCCACAGTGTCTCAACCAGTAATGAAAGTGTATGGACGCAAACTCTCTCTCTCACTCTCTCTCTCTCTCTCTCTCTCTCTCTCTCTCTCTCTCTCTCTCTCTCTCTCTCTCGACCACTCGACTTCTCGACCTCTATATCTTTTTATTAGCTGATGATGTGATTTTGATGTCAGAGACTATAGTGGGGAGTTTTACCCTCACCAGTTTCCTTCAATGAAATACCAATTGAATCAACTGAAAAGCTGAGCCAATCCGGTACAGCCTTTGATGGAATGCCGACTTTAAGAAAACATGTTGAGAATGTTATTCTTGCATGCAGAAATGACAAGTCTGCAATGAAAGCGATGACATCAAAAGGCATTGAATAGCGCCATTAATACCAACTGTATAAGTCTGCAATGAAAGCGATGACATCAAAAGGCATTGAATAGCGCCATTAATGCCAACTGTATAAGTCTGCAATGAAAGCGATGACATCAAAAGGCATTGAATAACGCCGTTAATGCCAACTGTATAAGTCTGCAATGAAAGCGATGACATCAAAAGGCATTGAATAGCGCCATTAATACCAACTGTATAAGTCTGCAATGAAAGCGATGACATCAAAAGGCATTGAATAGCGCCATTAATGCCAACTGTATTACACCGTTGTACTCAATGTGATGGATTATGGACTAGGGCTTACAACACTGTCCAAGGGCAATCTTCCCAAATTAGATAGAATTCAAAATGAAGCATTGAGACTGATCTTGGGAACCGCGAAGGATACACCAGTTGAAACTACGCCATACCTGCTTGAACAGGCGAAGGCATATTTCAGAGCACTTGAAATCCCCAAATCCCGCTACATGCGGAGGTCACGGAAACAAAAGGCAGTCGTCTAGGACGTGGAAAATCATGGATGGGACAGGCAGGAGACAATGTATAGCTTTGGTGCCAGTTAGCAGAATTCAGAGTAACGAAGGAATGGTAAAAGTATCCAGACCACTTCAAACACTTGTACCAAGGCAAAACCAACGCAGAGATTCCAATGCAGGTAGAAAATCTTGACACAAAACAAGATATTGTTCCCTGCATTGATCTTTCCATCACCAAAGGTACGTCAAGCCTTGAATATACAGTGAAATAAAATGGCCGTACTATCCAGGAAGACAATGGTGTATTCAGTTTAACAACTTCGAGTCTGACAATTGGGTAGAAGCAGCGACACAAGCACTCCACTGGCTTTCATCCACAGACCAGTTTAAAACTCAGCATGCCATAACACTGACCGACTCCATGAACCTACTTCAGAATATGGAGAGTGAAATGAGAAGTTCTGCTTGGCTTGAAGTAATGCACAACCTTCCATTGAAGAGACTCTTAAAGAGATACTGCCCTGGACATGCAGATGTTAAAGGAAATGAGAGAGCAGACACATTCACAGGCAAAGCAACGAAAAGATCTGGATTACAGCTTGGCCGATCTGATGTAAAGAAACACCTCAACAAACAAGAGCAAAAGCCACAATACCTTAGACCATATTTCAGATCTGAACATAACGAGAGGAAGGGGCCACACATCCAGACTTAAAGTAAGAGCAAGAAACATTACCCACCAACCAAACTTACGTGTGATATTCACATGCCCCAAAACTAGAGACCAAGGCCTATTAATGAATAAGCCATCCGAATCTCTCTCTCTCTCTCTCTCTCTCTCTCCTCTCTCTCTCTCTCTCTCCTCTCTCTCTCTCTTCTTGTTTAGATGTCTGTAGTACTCGAATTCCTCAATGTGTGTGTGTGTGTGTGTGTGTGTGTGTGTGTGTGTGTGTGTGTGTGTGTGTGTGTGCGTGATGAATTAGTCACCCCCTTCAGAACAGCTCTTTTCTTGTTACGTCTGCTTTTCCATTTTATTTTCACTTGTTCATTCTGTCTTCACCAGTAATGTGTGTGATGTGGCGTTTGTGCATAGGGAGTACGACTTGTGCGCGTTTGTGTGATTGTTTAAAACCCTTCCCATACACTGTGGGTGCAAATACACCCATACTTTTATTAAATGTTTCATATTTCAATTATTACTCATACAATCGTACTAAAATTTTATGACTTTGTTCGTAAAGGGACCGAGAATGTACTAGCTAAGAATGATGCCATTTCCCCTATAAATAAACAAATAATCAAGCAACAAAAAATCGTATAACCTTCCCTGTACTTCGTAGGTGTATACACACCCATACTCCCAAAGAAGGAACTATGCGGGCCGTACATCGTGGGTGCACCCACACCCATACTCCCAACGAAGGAACTATGCGGGCCGTACATCGTGGGTACACCCACACCCATACTCCCAAAGAAGGAACTATGCGGGCCGTACATCGTGGGTGCACCCACACCCATACTCCCAAAGAAGGAACTATGCGGGCCGTACATCGTGGGTGCACCCACACCCATACTCCCAAAGAAGGAACTATGCGGGCCGTACATCGTGGGTGCACCCACACCCATACTCCCAAAGAAGACACTTTGCGCGCTTAGTCCTCAGTGAGTACACATCCACACTCTCATGGTAGAACCTTACAGGACTCAGTAATGGAAGCTTCCACACACTGTAGTAGCATCATCTAAGAACTCGACTGACAAGTGCCGTGTGCAAAATAAAGGCACCGCATGGTTTACTGACGTCAAATTCCTGTCACTGAAGGCTGCTGAGCCTGTGGAAAAGTTCCAGGTCGCCACTTGCTGAAGTTTCGCTGTGTTGCAAAGTATGTATATATTCACATTATCTATTTACCTACCTCTCATTTTATACATTACAATGTTATACCGCATTCCATAACAGGCTTGATCTTCTTTACGCTTGTTGCTTATGCTCTTTGTACTGCAAGAATTGTCGTCAAATGAGTATAACATTGTGTCTGTAGTAGACCCAATGTAGCTACATTCTGCGTTTGTGTTCTCTCTATTATTTTAGTTTAAGTGTATGAAACTAATTTCACTGATTGTATCGGTTACAGCAATACATTGATGGTAATTGTTACAACACTCGCAGCAGTAAAAAGACTTCATCGCCCAAAAGTACATGAATGCGAGTCAAATTTATTCCAAGCCAGACAGTTATGGCATGAACATGGTGGGGGCAGCAGATGCAGAAAATAATTTCCTCCTTGTGGCAGAGCCCTATCTGGGGCGACCACTGGGCGCTGACAGACAGGTCAGTTTGGGGAGGAATGTTGCTCTTCGTGTGTCAGCTCCTTTCTACAGAACAGGCAGGAACATCACGACAGACAATTTCTTCACCGACAAGGAGCTGTCTGACGTTCTTCAGAGCAATGGCCTGACATATGTTGGGACTGTTCCTGCCAACAAAAGCGATGTCAACAATCAGCGATTTCTCCCCGAGCCCTTCAAAGAAAAAAAATGATTGCACCTTCATGCGTCCTCATTTCTCCTCTAGGACAAAACACCATTGTGAACTATCATACAAAAGCAAACAAGAATGTTGTAGTCATGAGCACCATGCATCATGATAGAGCAGTTACTCATGAGGCCCCAAAGAAGTAGCCAGACGTTGTGTGCTTCTATAACGTCACAAAGGGTGCGGTGGATTCGCTCGATCAGATGGCTCAAACATATTCCGCCAAACGCATCACCAAACGATGGCCAATGGTACTGTTTTACAACGCTACGGATCTCAGCACCATTGCTGCCCGTGTTGTCTGGAGCATCAAATTTCCAGACCGTGTTCTTTCCAAAAAGGATGCCAGGCCTCTGTTCATTCTTTGGGTTGCTGAGCAGCTGTCTTTAGAACATATGGAGAGGAGGCTCTGTGCACAAAAAAACTGCCAAAGCCCCTGAGAAACACAGTGGAGCTTCATGTACAACACCTTCAACAAAAGATGACAGCTTCACAGGACGGAAGACAAAGTGCTCGTGCAGATGGCAAACCAATAAGACCAGCATCGACCCAGGGCCATCTACCCGCAAACAGAGCAGCCACAAAGAGCCAAAGCCGAAACAAGGTCACTGTGGACATGCAGCTGGAGCCTAATAGAGAGCTTGGAAATCTTGCTTCTGCAGTTCCCCTTGGCGTGTGTGTGCACCCACGATGTACGGCGAAGACTATTCACTGAATTGCCTATATAACGACCATGGGTGTGTGTGCACCCACGATGTACGGCGTGTGACTTTTTTTTGGCGGCGTATGGGAAGGGTTAATTAAAAGAGAAAAGAGCGGTCCCAGAGTCAGGACAATAAATGGAAGTGTCAGGTCATTGCAGCATAAAGAATAATAATAATGATACCACTACTATTTACTACTACTACTACTGCTACTGCTATTACTACTACTACTACTACTACTACTACTGCTACTGCTACTACTACTACTATTATTACTGCTACTACTACTACTATTATCAGAGATGGGATTTTTCCGCCGATTGGCGGATTTCCGTCTTTTTGATGGCCCCAGGGGTCGTTTTTGAGATCAGTGTAAATCCGTTGAGAAAATTGGGGGGGGGGGGGGGGGGGTAGAGGTAGGTTTGTGATGAAGCTAATGTACGGCGAGAGGTCGATCGATATTGTGTTCTCAATTGATCCGTTCGCAAATGGATGTTTCCGGTTTCTGCTTGGGCCGGTCGAGACTGCTGTCTTTGTTTTCATTTCTGCGGTTAACCGAAACCATCAAAGCGGAAGTTGATGTTTGAGAATGCGGCAAACTGTTTGCGAATTTTTTTCCTGACGCCATTTTCTTTCGGTTTGACGAGAGTGGCGAAAACCAGAATGTTTCGTCAGATAGCAGAAAGCGAGAAAGTTCTTGCGAAGCAAGTCGATGCTTCAGTTAAAAACAAATGGACTTGGAAGTGGTTGGAGGAGGAAGTGAGCGCAAAAGTGATGCTGACCAGTTCCAAAGGCGCCGTCAGCCACAGTGTGATTCTCAGACTGAAAGACTGCATGAGGAAAATCACCTATCCAGGACAAGCAGTCTGCACATGGTGTAATGACGCGATCAAGTATGGCTCATGGGGCAAGTCAGCATTGATCAACCACGTTCTTGCTGAAAAGCACCTAGCAAGAGTGAAAGATCGTCTTACAAACGAGACTCTTGGATCGTTTGGAGCATCGGCGAGTCTACCCACCACCCCCACTCCCACCCCGTCTCTCTCTCTCTCTCTCTCTCTTCTCTCTCTGTGTGTGTGAAGAGTAATGCTATTTGTTTTGTTGAAGTAATGATATTAATAATATTGCAGGTTATCTCCAGATAGATATGATGAATCTGTAGAACCCCCCCCCCCCCCCCCCTTTTTTTTTCTTCTTCTTGATGTAATGCCCACAATCATCAAGCTGATTATTTTGCAATGAAGGTTCTCTTTGAAAAAACAGTTTACATCAATGTCACAGTATACACAATTGTGTAGTCAATATTTTACGTAATAAATAGCATACAACAAACTATTTTAGTGAGAGAGAGATCAAAACAAAAAAATTGCAAGGGTGTTATTGACATTCTACAGACAAGCAAACAAAACATAGGTAAACAAACAGACGATAGTACGGAAAAAGTCATAGTAGTAGTAGTAGTAATAATAATAAGAATAATGTTTTTTACCTATACCACCGCGTCACAAAAATCTTTTCTTTTCTGGTATAGATATCATGGGGGGAAAAAATCAGTTACACACATTCATACAAATGAGCAGACCGGCAGATATGCATGCATACTTATACTCTGGTGACTAGATTTAGCAAGTGACATCATTAATGTTGAGGAGTATCAGAAGTGTGAAAGTGTTTTTTTTCTTATTGTAATAGAGATGGATCAAGTTGAAAAGAAAAAAAAACTGCTTGTGGGCACACAATGAGTTAAACCTTCACAATTTGCACACTTTGAATATGATCCTTAGTCAACTCTCTCACTTATATTATTCTATAAAGGAATCAGAATCCTCCGTGGTATTTTGAAGGACAACTATAAGAAATTATTTGATTGGTGTTCAGGTAAACTTTTTTAATAAGTATTTTGAAGGATGGCTATTACTATTAGAAACTAAACTGCTCGCTGAAATGTGGTGATGTGAAGGACAGTAATGAGAAACTGACTTGCAACTGCTGGAAAATTGTGTGACTATTAGCAACTGGAAAATCACCAATCCTGTGTCAATGGTCTTCATGATTTCCTGACAGACATCAATGGCGAAGATGAGACAGTCTTTTTTTTGTAGGATCAAGGTTATTAATACTTTTGAATACTTTGGTGTCTCAGATGCTGATTTTTGCAGGTTAAATTCTAAAAAATCTTCAGCTTCAGGGGCTTCGCCCCCTGACCCCCACCAGGGGCCTTGCCCCTGGACCCCACCGGGGGCCTTCAGCGGCCCCCGGACCCCCGCCACTTTTTTTTCCTCCTTTTTCACATTATGAGAATCCCATCTCTGTATTATTACTGCTGCTACTACTACTACAAAATGACACAGACACCAAGTTGAGCCACTGCTGATGGTCCATCAAGTCACTGTGTGTTTTCCAGAGTGGGAGAGGCAAGGGGAGAACTCCAACAAACGGGGCAGTGGAACCCGCCCGATCCGAAGACTGCCCTCCCTTCCTGTGCCAGAGGACGGACATTACAGTGTGGTGGACTCCCTTCCTCTCATGGCCCAAGGAGACAGCGTGTCCCAGGGATCACCGTCCCGCCAGCACAGACACCACCATCAGCATCCTGTGCAACGTCTTCAGAGGCAGCTGCCGATCAGGACTGGGTCTGTACCCCAGAAGGATACCTCATCCTACTCAACGTGGACGACAGTCGGATCTGCCGGGAGACTGCTCCGGGAAGCCGGAGAGACGCTGCTCTGGACATCCCACAGGGCAACAGCCGGTTCAGGCCGGCAGGGATGACCTAGAGCTGAATCGTCAGCACGATGTTCAGGAGAAGAAGCAGGTCAGACCCTCAGACAAGAGTCATCGCCTCCTGACACATGCAGGCAAGGACCACCTGAAACGGAAGAAGCAGCACCATGCCCATTCCCTGCTTTCGAGTTGGCCTCCATTTTTTCTCACCACTCCCCTGAGCTGCCAGATGCTGATTACACTGACGAGGATATTCAGCCTGCAGCCCAGCGTCCAGCCACCTATGACAGACCCACAGTCTGCCAAACCACAGCGGAACACTCCCGGCCTTACGACAGCCTGCTGTCTTCGTCTGACAGTCAGTATGACGACTGTGACAGACCCACAGTCTGCCAAACCACAGCGGAACACTCTCAGCCTTACGACAGTCTGCTGTCTTCGTCTGACAGTCAGTATGACGACTGTGAAGAGGCAGTTCACTTTCCTCCCAGTGATGTATGCAGCGATCGGGAAGAAACACTGGTATAGAATATAAAGCATTAACCCGTATGATGAGCCTGGAGAGGTACTTTACTTGCAAACCAATAACCCGTACGATGATTGAACAGATAGTGACAAAGAGTACCTCTAAAGAGGTGCTTTATTTGCATACCAATGACCTGTATGATGAACAGATAGTGACACAGAGTAACTCTGAAGAGGTGCTTTATTTGCATACCAATGACCTGTATGGTGACTGGACAAATAGAGACACAGAATAAATCTGAAGAGGTACTTTATTAGCATACCAATTATCTATACGCTGAACAGATTGAGTCACAGAGTATTCAGAACACAAAGGTGAGCGTGGTCACGGAAATGACAGTGAGTCTCTGAAAGTGAATGGACGGCTGGATCCTAGTTAGAGAGACAATGCTGATGCAAAGATTTGTTTCTGACATGTAGAAGACGGCGAGTACGAAATTAGATAAGCATAGACTTGGAGAAGAGGTGTAGAGACGAACAATATTCCACACTTATTAAAGTCAACTACTCTGAGGTGAAACAGTTTGAATCGAGACGACTTGTTATTAAGGCTATTTAAGATTTAGCATCGCAGCACTATTTCAGAAGTTTGGAGATTTTGAAGCAGGTTCCTTGGGGCCCGAGGAAGAAAACACTGCCACAGTTAAGTTTGGAGAAATCAGAAGAGATGAAGGTTTGAGTCAAGTCGCCACACGATACCAGCCGCCGTGGCGAAGTGGTTAGCGTATCGGACTCCCGGCTGGGAGGTCGTGGGTTCGAATCCCATCAGAGTCATGTGAGTTTTCTGCCCCGACCGGCTCCTACCCAGATTTAAGTTTGCTGCGGACTCAGTTGAGAAGACTGGGAACACAAAGTTGAGTTCCATCCACTTAATGGATGCGTTTCTGAGAGTGTTGCTAAAAAAAAAATAATTTCCTGACCACCACTGCAGGTGCCTGTATCACTTGGGCCTGGTTGACGCCAGGATATATTATGAAAGGAAGCGTAGAGTACAGCCCTGTCATGAAGTGTCAGACCAAAATGGAAATCCGTAGCATCATCTTAATCATCCTCATTCTCATCGATCAGCATAAAAAAATGTCTCAAATTCTGTGGCCCTCATGCCCTGCTCTCATGGTGACCTCAATTTCGATGTCCTCTCCACATCTGTGGCCTTGGTTTGGTTCGTCGGGATCACCCGGGATCGGCGGGTCCATGGGGGCTGTCGTTGGACGGACGTGGTGGCGCCCTCCGGAGGGAGAGCTCACTCACGCCGGCTCCGTGACTAAGCAATTATTGTCGTTAGTAGGGGGCTTAGTAGGTGGTGTCCTGCGTATGTTAGATCAGAACAGGTGCCACTGAAAATCACCGAAGTGACTCGGCAGCAGTGCAGTGTCTCCTCCGGTGGGTTGCCTCTTGATGACTTGACATTGACTGCTCCCTGTGGATTGCCGGTGCCGGGCTGCGGCGGGGCCGACCGGGCTGTGGCTGTGGACGGGGTGTCGGAATGAGCGGCGTGGGTGCACTGTCTCTGAGGTGGCGCGGAGGCTTGGACAGCAAAAAAAAAAGTCGCCACACGATAGACCACAAGAGAAGTGCTCGTTCTCTCAAAGTGTTATCTCACAGAGTTACATTCTGAAAGAAAAGTCTGAAGATACGTGTAGTAACAGAAAGAACTAGAGATGTTTTTGAAGGGACGTAAATGTGTACCTTGACTGGAGACATGCATTTTGAAACAGAAGACTGGAGATGTGTCTTTGAAGACAAGGACTTTGAAAGTACGTTTGACACAAAGGACTGGAGATAAGTGTTTCAAAGAAAGAACTTGTGATTTGGATTTAAAACAAAGCATTGGGAACATGTATTTTGATACAAAGGACTGGAAAACGTGTGTTTTAAAACAAAGGACTGGTGTGACGTGCTTTGAAACTGAAGACTGCAGATGAGTTTTTTTTTTAAGAAAGGAATAGAGGTATGTATTTTGAAAGAGAGGTCTGCAAAAGAAGACTGTCTATATCGTTCTTAAAGAGAGAATAGGAGATATGTAATTTTAAAAGAGAGGACTAGAGATATGTGTTTTGAAAGAGAGGACTGGAGATATGTGTTTTGAAAGAGAGGACTGGAGATATGTGTTTTGAAAGAAAGGACTGGAGATATGTGTTTTGAAAGAGGACTGGAGATACGTGTTTTGAAAGAAAGGACTGGAGATATGTGTTTTTAAAGAGGACTGGAGATATGTGTTTTGACAGAAGACTGGAGATATGTATTTTGGCAGAGAGGACTGGAGATATGTGTTTTGAAAGAGGACTGGAGATATGTGTTTTTAAAGAGGACTGAAGATATGTATTTTGACAGAGAGGACTGGAGATACGTGTTTTAAAAGAAAGGACTGGAGATGTGTGTTTTGACAGAGAGGACTGGAGATATGTGTTTTGAAAGAGAGGACTAGAGATATGTGTTTTGAAAGAAAGGACTGGAGATATGTGTTTTGAAAGAGAGGACTAGAGATATGTGTTTTGAAAGAGAGGACTAGAGATATGTGTTTGACAGAGAGGACTGGAGATATGTGTTTTGAAAGAAAGGACTGGAGATATGTGTTTTGAAAGAGAGGACTGGAGATATGTGTTTTGACAGAGAGGACTAGAGATATGTGTTTTGAAAGAAAGGACTGGAGTCGAGATATGTGTTTTGAAAGAGAGGACTGGAGATATGTGTTTTGAAAGAAAGAACTGGAGGTATGTGTTTTGAAAGAGAGGACTGGAGATATGTGTTTTGAAAGAGAGGATTGGAGACGTGTAGTTGAAGACTGAAGATATGTGTTTGAAAGACAATGGACATAATTATGTGTTTTGAAAGAAAGGAAATGTGATACACGTGTTGAAAGGATGTAGGTTTTGCCTCGAGAAAGACGCTTTGAAAAAGAGGAATGGAGAATACGTATTTTGATAGAAAGAATTTGCGATAAGCGTTTGAGAGGAAGGACTGGAGATGCGTGTTTCTGAAAAGGTTTCTTCAGGGCGTTTCAAAACAAAAGGACTGAGATGTACGCTTTGAAAGAAAGGACAGGCTATGTGTATTTTTATAAAAAAGGACTGCTCCTGTGCGTTTTAACAGAAAGGACCAAGGATGCCTGTCTTGGGAGGAAGGGCTGTAGGTGTGCGTTTGAAAGAGGGTTAGAAATCTGTGTTTTTAAAGAATGGGCCGTAGAAGTTTTTTGTTTGTTTGTTTTTTGTTTGCTATTCAAAGAAAGAACTGTTGATGTATTTTCAATAGAAACATGCTTCGTATGTATGCCATATGTTTTAATAGTATAACATTATGCCAATAGTTGATGACATCTATCAAATGAATAAGTATTATATTGTAATAGCTTGTTTGCCACAGTAGTACGGTAAGGGACTTTTCACCCCTGTTTTGGGGACCTCGGAGGGGACCTCCACGGAAGTGGTGTTGCGCAATGCGGCAGGTGGCGCGGCAGGTGGGGCGGCAGGTGGGGCGGCAGGTGGTGTCGGGGTCAAGGTCACGATGAGTCACGCTCGGCTCGGCGTCATGTGTTAATAAAAGATTTTTTTTTCTTTGTTGTTGGGTGGGGGTGGTGGTTTGCTGACGTAGTGGGTTAAAATAGATGGGGGTGTGTCGTGTTGCTACGCGCGTGCGGATCGATGTGACGCCGTGGTTTTGTTTTTGTTTTCTTACCTGACTTTTGTTTTTGTTTTTGTTTTCTTTGTTTTTGTTTTCTTTGTTTTTGTTTTCTTGTCACGGTGAGTCACGATCGATAATGTTAGAAAAAAAAGTTTTTGAATCTTTCTTGTTTGCTGACGTAGTGGGTTTAAAATAGATGGGGGTGTGTCGTGTTGCGGCGCACGTGCGGATCGATGTGACGCCGTGGTTTTTGTTTTCTCGTTGCCGCGTGGTACGTAGGCGTGTTAGACAGAGATGGCAGTGATGAGCTTAGGATGATGCTGATGATGCTGATGATGAGCATTGTTCCATCAAGGTCCCCATTGACTGTACCTCGTCCTCAGTGTTGATAGGCAGCCAAGTGGCATATCAAACAGGAGGCCATTAAAGATGAACGACGCTCTCTGATCGATACACCATTTGGGGTTTGCCCTTTATTTCTCAGAGTGGTCGAAAGAAACGAAACTGACCACAGAGACAAACATAGACGGACAAACAAACAGACAGACACACAGACAGAAAAACACACACATAGAGGGTGGTGGCGATGGCGGTGGTGATGGCGGCAGTGTTAGAGAGAGAGAGAGAGAGAGAGAGAGAGAGAGGTGAGCAGCAGCTGGGTGTACCACGTGACGTATTTGAAACACGCGCCAATGTTCAGCTGGGTGTACCACGTGAGGTATTTGAAACACGCCCCAAAGCCGAAGGCAGGTGTGTCAAGGACAAAGACCTTAGGGGGCTGCGGGTCTTTAATCAATACTACAGAACAAAAGACGCGTGGGGTGGGCGTGGCGGCGGTTATTATGAGACCGAGGAGCAGTTGGAAGAATGGGACAAAGGAGACAGTACCTCTGAGAAGGGAAGCGACACAGAAGCGGATTGAGAGGCAAAGCAAACGATTTAAAATCATCATCAGCCACACAGAGACTTTCTGACTTGCGTGGTCATGACATGTTGGGACATGTTCAGAGAGAACGACCCAACTCTCGTTACTCTGTTCAGGCCATCATGTCTACATTCTTTCTATGTGTACCCTCTACCTGACTTTCCCATTGGTTGTGGCTGTGACTCACTGCCTGACTACATTGCCAACAATCGTTTTCTGAACACGCTGCAAAAAGATGAACACCATGGTTTTGTTTACAATGACAGACTTTGTTTCTTTCGTTGTCTCGCTCTCCACCAAGGCGCTTCTGTACATGCCCTACAAAACAAACCAAGGCTCTCTATCAGCAGTGGGTAGGGTGTAAGTCACCCACCATACATTTTCCAGGCATTACTCTGTTAGAGTTGGGATCGGTTGAAGCTATGTTTCAGATCAATGGTGGATGTGTTTGAATTTGATGAAAAGCAAACACCCCCGTGCCTCGTTCCTTGTCGTCGCAGTGACCCGTTCAGTGCCTCACAATAGTACAAACAAAGGTGTTCCCAGGTGCCTGGGAAATCTCATGATAATTAACAAACAATTCTAGCTCAGAAACTACAAAAGATAGAAAAAATGAAATTCTATATCATTTTTTGAAGGAAATTGAATGAAGATTTTGAATCTGGGCTTCTTTGTTTTAATTTTGATAATAAAAAAGTATTTAGGCTTTTAGATTTGGATAGATTTTTTTGCACGATCAAAAACATATGTAT
This sequence comes from Conus ventricosus, assembly GCA_018398815.1. NCBI lineage: Eukaryota > Metazoa > Mollusca > Gastropoda > Neogastropoda > Conidae > Conus > Conus ventricosus. The sequence continues at coordinate 98,432,199 of CM031604.1, forward strand.
TTACCACATCCAAACAAGAACACACAGCAAAAAAGTTGAAAATAAAGTTTGTATTGTCACACTACACCTGTAAATGAAAGTAAAACAGTTTAGAAGTCTATCAAGATGCTCACACTCGATGCAGACTGACCAGTCCACGACCACGCCCCCTCTCCCCACCACACCCCCTTGCTCAACTTCAACCCTCTCTTTCACCCCTCATCTTCCCTTACCTTTCCGTCTGCACCGTGTGTCACGCCGCGAGCACGCCACGCTCCCTCTCGTGCTGATTTTCACATCACTGGACACCAGCACGCAGTGCACAGTACACACTAGGCTGGCCCGTTCGACGCTGTCAGCTGAACACACACTGAGGTCACAGAGCCCTACTCAATAACTGACGAATATGGTCGGCAATTCCACCACTATCATCATCTCACCTTCATGTTCGAGTGAGTCGTTGAATAAAGATTATTGTCTTTGTCAAAAATCATCAGCAGAGCCTGCTCAGCTGTGTAAATACGTTGAATTGGTCGCTGGGCTTGTCGAAGTTTGCGCCGCCATCTTTGCAAGCGAGACGAAGTGCTGGCTGGCCACCCAGTCAGTGATGAGAATAAATGGGCTTTACCCTCACGTGTGGTCATTTACATATTATTTTAAGACTACAGACATATAAGGCTTTCTACGCAAACTCTATTTGAGTCCGTTGATAGAAATAGTAACGAATGAAAATTCAAGAAAAATGCATGACGTCAGGGGACGGCCGGCCCATAGGCACTGGGGAAAGCACTTATATTACCGCGTCAGCTGACTGACTAAAGGCACGCAACTGGTTAACTTAAAGTGTTGGTGTACAAACATCATTTTATGCACATCATTGACATTGACAAGTTAGGACACGCGCTAGCTTGTTCCAAATGTGGCAAACTCTGGCATACGCTTAGGGAGCTAAACAAACACGAGAACACGTGTCAAGGCAGTCAGACTCAACACACATACAAAGGAGGGGTGTACACACCACCGGAATCGGTGTTGCACCAACTCTGTCGTTATGGTATTTCTGTTGATCCTGATTTCGTTTTTCCTTACAGAGCTACTTTTGACTTTGAAGTGTTCTTCGAGACCGATGACTTACCGCAAACAAAACAAGCACACTCCAGCACGACATACACAGCTAGACACGTTCCCCTCTCTGTCGCTGTCGCTTCCAATGTACCTGGGTTTGAAGAGCCTCGTTGTTTCGTGAGTGAGGGGGACCCCGCAAACTCCTTGACACCATGGTGAAGTATTTGGAACAGATTTCAGAAACCTCCTTTTCTCTTCTCCGTGAACATTTTGAAGATGCGTTTGATACGTTAGAAGCCATGATTGATCCTTCGCAGGGTGATGAGTCTGTAAACTCTCACCACATTCCCGCACGTTCCTTGAAAGAAAAACTGGAAGAGTACCTCCACGAACTGCCCGTGGTGGGGTTTATTCTTCCAAGTATGACCTCAATGTCATCAAACCTATTTGATTCAGAGGTTTATGGATATGCCTGCTATGACAGACAATGTAGAGGAAATGAGTCGGTCCAACCCAGACGGGTTTGATTTTGCTGAGGAGCTGGGGGAAGAGGAAGAGGAGGGGGGGGAGGAGACGAAGAAGAGGCGAGGGAGGGAAAAAAAACAAAAAGTCAAAAAGCAAAACCCTTTCAAGTTTGTGGTAAAACGCAACAATCAATACATGTGTATCGCCACTCAGAAACTCAAGTTTTTGGACATTTGCAACTTTTTGGCCCCTGGATTTTCATATTCAAAATATCTCAAAGTGTTTGGGGTGGAGGAACCAAAAGGGTACTTTTGTTATGAGTACATGACCAGTTTGGACAAACTGAAAGAAACCTCTCTCCCACCTCACGCCGCCTTTTTTTTTAGCAAACTCAAAAATGAAAACATCACAGAGGAAGAGTACGCCTTCTGTCAACGCGTGTGGAAGGAAAACCATATGACCAGTTTGCAAGATTTCCTGGTGTGGTACAACAATAAGGATGTGGCGCCATTCATGCAGGCTCTTCAAGCTAGGATTGACAAGTATTCGCGTTTAGGCATTGATCTTCTGAAAGATGGTATCTCTGTTCCAGGCATCACACTGAAATACTTGTTTCAAACCCTATCTCCCGGTGTGTACTTTTCTCTCTTCAATGAAAAACAAGAAGACCTACATACGCTGTTGCGTGACAATATTGTTGGTGGCCCTCCATTATCTTTCACAGATATTACGAAAAAGACAAAACATTCATTCGTGACAATTCAGACAAACCTGTTCAGTCGGTTCGAGGCTATGACGCCAATGCACTTTACCTATGGGCTATCATGCAACCCATGCCCTCACAACACCCAACTGTTAGAAGATGTGAGACGGGGTTTAAGGCAGAAAGAACGGACGTGTATGGTCAGCAAGCAAGAGAATGGTTAGAGTGGACGGCGCACACAAACAACATACACATACAGCACAAGTTTAACGGGAAAGAACATAGTTTAGGGCGCAGACACATCCGCGTCGACGGTGGGACTCGAAACATGACACGGTGTACCAGTTTCATGGCTGTTTGTTTCACGGACATGACTGTCATCTCACTCGTGGCAAACACATTAACCCTGTGAACGGGAAACCGCTCACAGATCTCAGAGAAAACACACAAGACATTACCAGCTATCTTCGTGAGAATGTGAAAGTGACTGTGGTAGAAATGTGGGAATGTCAGTGGCAGGAAGAGAAACAGCACAACCCACACATCAGACACTTCCTAAAACGCGTTTCCGTCTCTCAAACCGTTTCAGGGTATGTCTTCTATCACAGAACAAGGTTTTTGAACGCTGTCAAAATGACACTCTGTTTGGTCTGATTGACGAAGAAAATGATTTTAGTGGATCCTCGTGTTGCTAGACTCTGTTCGCGGACCTCCAGTTCCTGATGCCACATCTGACAGTCTTAGGGACATGGATCAGCAGATGCGTGATATATTAGAGAACAATGATACAAGCGCCGAAGACAAGGCTAATATGTATCATCAGACCCTTTGGAAATATTTGAAACGTTTTGATCAGTTTAAGGAAAAAACCACTGGGAGTAGTGACTGTTCAAGGCACAACACCTGCTCAACCCAACCCGAATCAGAAAACAGAGACTGTTGATGACGCGTCAACTCCCACGTTGACGAGTGTGGAGAAGGATGTTGTGGAGAGTGTAACAAAAACGATGAAAAGCAAAGCGGAGCGCCTTTTTAACCGCGTTCAGAATCACCCAGATCTGAAATGGAACAGCGAGGGGAAATCATGTGGCGAGGACAGCTGATTAAAAACACGAACCTCGTTGATTTGGTCAATGATGTGCTGAGAAAACGTCGCCACTTCCAACCCATTGGGTGGAAATCCTTTGCGCTGCTCTCAGTGATGCCAACATCCCCCAAGATTTAGTTGGAAACCCTGACCATTGGAAGTTTATGACAACACAAATACCCGGCACCCTGTCCTATTCTTCACAGTCTACGGAAGGACCTGTCCGTGTGGGTTCCTCTTCCCCTCAACCGTGATTTCTACACCATCAATGCCAACACCCCCACCATCACTGAGAAAACGTTGCCTTATCATCTATCAAGAAACCACGAGGTACAGAAGACTCTGACCAGTCGGAAGGGGAGACACCTTTTTCTTGGAGGAGAAAGACACACAGACGGAACCGGAAGCAACAGAGATTAAGCAAGACTGCACCTTTGATGGATTGGGAGCCATACTGACTACACCTAAAATGGCTCCGCGGAAAAATAAGAAAAAAATATCGAAACAGAACAGAATGTTGGGGCAGGCTTACTACACACCACAACGCCCTGGATCTTTTGGTGGTGTTCACGCCTTGAAACGTATAACGAAGGCAAAAGAGTCTGTGCTCAAAGAATGGTTGAGTCACGAAGATGCTTATACTCTTCATAAACCTGTGCGACACAAGTTTGAGAGGAGGCGTGTTGTTGTAGGAGGAATGGACCATCAATGGCAAGCTGATCTGATTGACGTCCAACGCCTGAAGAAAAACAATGATGGTTTTAGCTATCTGCTGACAGTCATCGATGTCTTGTCTAAATATGCTTGGGTCGTTCCTTTGAAAAACAAGACAGGACCTGTGATGGTGGAGGCCTTTGAACGCATCCTTGAACACGGTCGGAAACCCCTCAAACTCCAAACAGACAAAGGGGCAGAGTTTCTGAACAAAACATTTCAAACGTTTTGAGGGAAAGAAGAATACACTTTTTGCGACAGAAAACGAGGATACGAAAGCCTCTGTGGTAGAGAGACGAAAACGCACTTTGAAAGAGAAGCTCTGGCGCTACTTTACCAGAAAAATACTTTGAGATTTGTGGAAGTTTTACCACAGTTGGTAAAGGCATACAACCATTCGTTTCACCGCAGCATCCAGCGTGCTCCTGCAGAAGTGACAAGACACAACCAAGAAAATGTACGGCAGACTCTGTACAACAGCGACCAGCCTACGTCCTCCTCTCCTCACCCTAAACTGAAACTAGGAGATCGTGTACGCATCAGTAAAACGAGGAAGACATTTAAAAAAGGTTATTTGCCATCTTGGTCTGAAGAACTTTTCACAGTCAGTCGAATAAAAAAGACCATCCCAGTGACTTACATTCTCAAAGACGATCATGGAGAAGAGCTTCAAGGAACGTTTTATGACCAGGAGATACAGAAAGTGGGGGAGAAACAGATTTATCGTATTGAAGCGATCTTGAAGCAACGCAAAAAAGCTAATGGACAGCGTGAATATTTAATCAAATGGTATGGCTATGACTCTTCATTCAATTCATGGATTCCTCAGACAGCACTGACCACCTACGCACACTGACCATGCCTGATCAGAACCAAGTAGAAGCAGCTCTGACTCATGATGATGATGAAACCGTCACTCTACGCGGGACCAGAACATCTGCGCTGTGGCGTGTGTTTGGATGACGAGTTCCTCGCGGTGAAATTGTTTTCGGTTGTCAGACGCTCCTGGTTTATGTGGTGGTTGGTGTGTCTCTATTTAATCTGAGTCGCGGTCAAGGAGCGGACAATTTGTGGGTGGCTCTTCTTGGGAGTTGTCTCGGGTACATCCTTCCAAATCCTACCATCGACCCACGAAATGGAGGATGGATGGTTACTTTTGATGTCTACGTAGACAGGTGTGTCATTAGGTTTTTTGTATGGTTTGTATGTATGATCCTTAAGGTCTAATGTTGTCACGACCGACCCCTGGAGGTCTGCCCTGACAGGATCGGTCTAGGTGGGAGTGAAGGGAGTGACTGACCTCACACGCTCCGCAAGAGACCACAAAATAAAGATTACGATACAACACCCCATTTATTCACACCAGCAAAATAAACATTCCAACACACGCACCATGCACGTTCACAATCAAGCACTCCAACGCACACAACATGCACAATCACAATCAAGCCTCCCACACCCAAACATGCACGATTATAAATAAATATTTCGCCATACGACGTACACAATCACAATTACAGCATTCCAGCACATATGACATATACACAATTAAAGGAAATATCTCCAGTATCGATCCTTTCTCACCCTGGAGTGCGTCCACACCCCTGCCCCTGTGAGTCTGCTGGGAGCACCATGTCGCCTAGGTGTCCGACCCGGGTTGGTTTCGCGGGGAGTCGCCCAAAGCCGACACCCTCGATCCCAAGCGGGCAGTGAAGGGGTTTTGTCCCGGGGGGGGGGGGGGGGGGGAGGACTAGCTGTTACTGGAGGTCCTGGACGGGGGTCCAGGCCGGCCAGTTCAAGACGGCGGGCGTCTCTACCAGCCCACGGTCCCGACCAAGGCGTGGCCTCGATCAGCGCGTGGCACCATCCCGTCCGTGGTCTCAGCCAGAAGTGGCCTCGACCAGTTTGTGGACCATCCAGATCGTGCTCCAGGTGAAGCCCCCGGGAGGGGGGGGGACGTAGCTGGGAGGAGAGTCGAAGAGGAGGGAAAGAAGAAGGAAGGGGGAAGAAGAAGGGTACTGGAACCCCGCCGTCAGTACCGTCTGACCATTGCTGTCAAGTCTTAACAGCCACTCGCATGATGGGCGAGGGGAAGTGTGTTAAATGCACACAGTAAACCCCTTGAATCAAGTCTTCTCACACGATGCAGGTAAAAGACTGCATTTAAAACAACAGGTTATAAAAAAAAATTTTGAATTTTCTTCACCCTTCTCTCACTCACGCCTAAGTTTCCTTCCTTAGGAATAAATCAACACAGCGACCATGCTTAATAACTGCCACCACATTTTCAAATTTAAAAATTCAATGGCCCTAACTGTCAAAATTTTATAAAACACATCTCAAAATACCACAAATCTTCAACCACGCCATCCGAACGACAAATCTTGGTACGCACGCTCCGTGACCATAAAACTCGTTCTCCCTTGCTCCACACAAAACAGACGGTGGCACGAAAGGATAAAGTCCGGCGAATGTGACAGGGGCGGACGGAACGATCGAGACAAGCAACGTTTCCAACCCTGAATAACTGGTTTCTCCCTTCCCCACGACTACCGCAGCAAACAGATACATAAACAGGGAGAAAGAATTTTTGGAAATATATTTAGGGATGGGGGGGAGGGGGCCAAAGGGGTTAAAGATTGAATTAACCAGAGAAAAGGTCTACAACAATATTTCTATTACAATTTCGAAGAACAAAGAAAAATTGACGCAAAAGACGAGGGACTATGCCGGCTAACAACAAAAAACCCCAAAAACAAAACAGCCACGTAACTGATGCGTACCAGCTACCCGTGGGTGACCCGAAGAGGGGGTGTCAAAGGACTCTCTCTACCCTATGTCACAGTCGAGAGGACGAGGCGAAAGATGCGGAGGAAAACAGAGAAATGATGTCACTCTCTACAGGCCGACTGCAAGGAATTGAAAGTAATGACTGTACTCTCGATGATAAGGTAAAGAACCAGGAATGAGCAGGCGCCACCAGAGGACATCTTCGCTCGAGTTGAAGAGCTAATCCCTCAGCAATGGCGGGCAACTGCCATGCTGCGTCACCAGAGTGAGCATACTTTCAAACCTAAAAGAAAGAAGCACGTGCGACAGTAAAAAGAAAGGCGTGAGGCCGATAGACAGAAAGTTGAGAGAAAGGTATCCGGCCACCCGTGAACTTGCAGGATGAATAGCACGGGCGGTGGAATTAGAGAGAGAGAGAGAAGGAGAAAGCAAACCGAAGTTGAGCTGAACCACACCAAGGTGCAACTGCCCCCAAGCCACCCAAAGGGGAACGGTTTACACGACAACAGCAACGACAATAAAAAAATAAGTAATTCCCCCACCCTAGGTGGGTCGAAACGTCGTGGGCCCTCGTGACAAACCCCCTTCTAAAAGCATCTGTTTCTCTGAGATACAGTGCTCCTTTGAACCTTGTCGCATGTGCAACTTCACAAAAATGGGACCGAACCCAACTCTCTGTGATCGACAGAGTTCGATGAACCCCAAAACAACATTCTACGATAGAATCACACCGAGAAATACATAATACTACATTTATCAAACAACTAAGCAAACCCTTTCCCAAACCCTGAAAGTAACAATCCGAACCCTTGGTGATTCACTACCCTTTAAAATCACTGAAGTGAAAACCGTCACTATACCTAATACAGAGACCAAAAGGGATATAACCCCGGTTGAGGGGAAGTGTCCTTGACCCATTTTCCAATGGCTGACTACGGAGCTCGGCTAAGTAGTCAGCATCCGTATTACAGGAACCCCTTGATATGACGAAAAGTGAACGCATGACTCTGCAGCTCCCCTGCCTAACTCATGAAGTCGACGACTGACTGGCCGGATTCCAGTCCCGGCACTGGAGGGGGAGATGATCGCTCTCCAGTACAAACTTCCGGCCGTAAATTCTTCTTGGGCACGCCAGTTTCGCGTCCAAATCTGCCTGAGAGATTCAGTAACAGTAGGGGATCGATAGTTTCCCAAGCGGGACAGCCTCTGGGTATCGACTTTGCAGATTCTACCACTACCGAAGTGTAGCGGTGACCGCGATCGGATGGAGGATTAAAGGGTCTCACCAGGTCGACCCAACCTTGCTGAATGGCTCCCAACCCGTGGCACTGACCCTTGGGGAACACGCTTCAAGCGACCCTAAGGCGTTGTCCATTGGCAGACATCGCAACTGCGGCAGTACTGCCTAACCTGTGATTTATCCCTGGCCAAAAGAAGTCTTGTCTTACTCGTTCGAGAGTCCGCTTGGAGCCCATATGCCTGCCATGGGGGAATCGTGGGCCTGGGGGAGAACAGATTCCCTCAAGCTTTGGGGAACGACAAGCTGCTTGGCCACACGATCTGCCTGAGTGGAAACCCTAAAGAGGATCCCTTGTGGAGCTTGAAGCTCTCCTTGGCGTGGGGGCCGAACTGAGCGGGACGATCACAAGTTTTCGTAGGCGTTGGACATCCAAGTCCCTGGCCTGAAGACGGATAATGCTAGCAGGATCGGCCCTTGCCAGAACCTCGTTAGAGATCGGCTGAAGAACGGGACGCAATTCTTTTCCCTGCTTCTTAGCTTTGGCGCGTGTGGTGACTCCACACACGCCTGTACGGGCAAATCCGTAGACACGGATTGACTGCGTCCGTCTGCGAAGGTGATAGTATTCCCAAATGATAAGGGAATACAGAGGGCGTCCACCGCGAGGGCCCCATACTTCCCCACAGAGTAGGGGGTGGAGATAGAAACGAGTACCGAAGGAAACGGATGGAGTAAAACCACCCTCCAACCCGCACACATCGTAACTGGCGCCCCCGCCGGGCCTTTAGGGGAAACTAAACCCTTACCACAAAGAGTGTTGATGCTCCGAATCCCTGATGGTGTCGACCAAGATGAAACAAAAAGAAAAAAACCCACTGGGCATTTCTGAATCACCAGAAGCTGGGATGGAACCCACTTTAGCCGAGGCACGAGGAAGCTGGAAAGGACTAGCCCCATGACTACCAGCGGCTTTAGGGCAATCTTTCCTAATGTGGCCGGGACGACCACAAAGAAAAAAAAATCGGGGGGTTTCTGAGGTCCCCGAGAACTGCCTGCCTTGTTCACCCCGCTAGCAGTTGTCGGCGCCTTATTGCTACTAAATCCCCGTGGAGGGCTTCTCTCCGTATCTGGGCGATGCCCATAAACCCTTGCGAGCTTCAGCAAACACCTCAGCGGTGTGAATCGCAGCCGCGAAATCCTGAGGTGCTGTCTCGCCTATCCGGATCCTCAACTCTGTGGGACAAAATTTTTGGTGAGCTGTTCAATGAGGTCAGATCCTCCAGCTCTAACTTAGCCCAAATGACCCAGTACCCTAGCGTTTTGCGCAGCCCATCAACCAAACTGCACGAAGGTCTCGTCATTATTTTCTTCATGGACCTGAACTTCCCTGTACGTCTCTGGGGTAAGGTGGGAAACGCTTACGCAGAGCCCAAATGCATGTCTGCATAAGCGCGCCTTCATTTAGAGTGAGGGACACACTCCCCTTTCAGCACCAGATAATCCAGAAAAAAGGTGCATAGCCTTTTGTTTTCCCCAGACAAAATTGGTATGAACAAGCAACCTTGTCAAAATGCCTAGGACATATCAATGTCCTCACTAGGTCTGAACTCTGGAAGCTTTAACTTTGGGCCTCTAACTTATCACCTGCCTGGTGATTAACCCCTGGTTTACAGAAGCGGGAGGCCGCAAAAGAAAAATGTTCCATCTCTTCCCTGCGTAGAGCCTCCATCCTGTCTAGTTCTTCCCTACGGAGGGCTTCCTGCCTGGCAGCCTCGTCCCTACGAAGAATAGCCTCTTCCTTTGCATAATCTCCTGTCTGTCAGTCTCCTCTCTGCCCCAGAGCCTCCATCCTGTCCAGCTCTTCCCTACGGAGGGCTTCCTGCCTGGCAGCCTCTTCCCCACGGAGCCTTGCCTCTTCCCTACGTTCTTCCCTACGCAGAGCTTCCTGCCCAGCAGCCTCTTCCCTACGTAGAGCTTCCCGCCTAGCAACCTCTTCACTACGTAGAGCTTCCCGCCTAGCAACTCTTCACTACGCTGCCGCTCCAGAAACATAAGGACGAGGTGATATCCTGAGGGGGATTCACCACTCCCGACACGGGAGGATGACCCGTCTGACCCGTCCCTTGGGTCTCGACTTCCCATAAGGAAAGTCTTCCGGGGCATGCCCCTTACGAGGGGAAGCCTGGAGAGGAGAAGGTTTCGGTCTCTGCGACTCAACAGAAGCCCACAATTGCTTCGCTATACTCTGACGCTTCCCAGCGGAAGTGCCCGTCGGGGTTTCGACAGGAAGATCCCCCAGCGAAGAAGAAGTGAAAGTACTCGCTGGACTACCTGCTATAGCACTGGAATAGGTAGAAGTTACCGTAGTCGAAGTACTGGTACTAATATAGGGACTACAGTAACATTTTGAATACCCTTCTTCTTCGACGCACGCGTCGCCATACCACAGCCCCCGGACGTCGCCATGACAACAATATCCACAGTTTTCCCAAAAACAGGGGAAAGACAATTCCATAGAAAGGGAAAAAAAAAAAAAAAAATTTTAGGGGGGTGTAATGT
>CM031604.1:98443800-98461297 GCA_018398815.1 Conus ventricosus
ATTTGGCCCCGTACTTGAGATTGTGACTAACCCCGCATGTATAATATTGATGAAAGAAATACACGGCGATATCGGACGGACGGACGGACGGACAGACGGACATTAGCACAGAACATTGTTACACAATATAGAACTTATTATAACTAAACTGTGACGATTACACTAGCATGAAATAAAACATACATACAAATGAAAATTGTTATGCGCACGCACACACACACACACACACACACAACCCACACACACACACCACACACCACAACACACACACACACACAACACACACACACACACACCCCAAAACACACACACACACACACAGAACATTGTTACACAATATAGAACTTATTATAACTAAACTGTGACGATTATACCAGCATGAAATAAAACATACATACAAATGAAAATTGTTATACGCCACACACACACACACACACACACACACACACACACACACACACACACACCACACACCACACACACACACACCCCACACACACACACACACCCCACACACACACACACACACAACACACACACACACACACACAGCGCCCCGTGCAAGCGCGCATGCAAGCATGCACACAAGGACGCTCACGCTCACACACATATTACTTTTTACATTATATTTCGCTGGGGAATGAGGACACAAGAAACATCGGTCATCAAAAGAGTTATCACCAGCATAGCAGGAGGAGGAGTGAGCAGCGATTCCTGAGGCAGTCATGTTTAAGTGGACAAGCATGCATGTTCAACATTCTTTTACATAAAGCAAGACTGGTTTTCAAGGCAGAGAGAGAGAGAGAGAGAGAGAAAAGAGAGAGAGAGAGAGAGAGAGAGAGAGGAGAGAGAGAGAGAGAGAGAGAGAGAGGAGAGAGAGAGGAACGAGCACAAAGTCAGTGGCTTTTTTTTTTCTTCCAGCCCTCAAAGGAAAGGAATCTAAATATATGAAAGAAAAACGTCGCACACAACTGCATATCAACACATATACAACAATGAATGCATAACAATTTATAATGAATAATGCAATATATATTTACAGAGTGTAGTGGGTGGTAGGGAGGAAGGGATGCTGAAAAACCAACGAAAAACGAGAGGAGAGAGAGAGGAGAAGAGAGAGAGAGAGAGATGAGAGAGAAGAGAGGAGAGAGAGAGAGAGAGAGAGAGAGAGAAGAGAGGCATCGCAGTTCTTAAACCAAAAGGAAAAGCACGTATTCCCAACATCTGGCCTCCCTTTAAAAAATAATATAATGTAGTGAACACAGGTCAGACGACAGTGTGCATGAAACAGTTTTCAACAACAACCAACCAGTCTTCCTACCTCGAGAGAGGCAGTGACAAGAAGAGAGAGAGAGAGAGAGAGAGAGAGAGAGAGAGAGAGAGAGAGAAGAGAGAGAGAGAGAGAGAGAGAGAAGGTACGTTCTTATCATGGGCGGAAAAAATAAGAAACACAAATTAAAAGAAGTTCACTAAACATAAAAATGAGAAGAAAAAAAAAAACACCATTAACTATCCCACCCACCCACACCCACCTCATTCCTCTGCAAAGTACATGAATATGACTAGATGAGCAGTACGCTGGGTCACATGTAACACTGCATCAGTACACTGTACATCTTTCAACTGATGGCATTTGTATAAACTGACATAACATGTTCACTCAGTAACCACAGCAAATTTATTTCTAAATATGGTACTGATAAACAACAACACGGGAAAGTAAGTAAAAGTGAAGGTTGTTGATGATATAGTCATAATACATGTGAATAGGCATTGGTAATTCGAATGATAGTAGAGTGGATAGTGGCGGAAAGAGTTGGAGATCACACAATGAGTGGATAGTGGAGAAAAGAGTTGGAGATCACACAATGAGTGGATAGTGGAGAAAAGAGTTGGAGATCACACAATGAGTGGATAGTGGAGAAAAGAGTTGGAGATCACACAAAGAGTGGATAGTGGAAAAAAGAGTTGGAGATCACACAATGAGTGGATAGTGGAGAAAAGAGTTGGAGATCACACAAAGAGTGGATAGTGGAGAAAAGATTGGAGATCACACAATGAGGGATAGTGGAGAAAAGAGTTGGAGATCACACAAAGAGTGGTTTAGTGGAGAAAATAGTTGGAGATCACACAATGAGTGGATAGTGGAGAAAAGAGTTGGAGTTTCACACAAAGAGTGGATAGTGGAGAAAGGTTGAGATCACACAAAGAGTGGATAGTAGAGGAAAGAGTTGGAGATCACACAATGAGTGGATAGTGGAGAAAAGAGTTGGAGATCACACAATGAGTGGATAGTGGAGAAAAGAGTTGGAGATCACACAATAAGTGGATAGTAGAGAAAAGAGTTGGAGATCACACAAAGAGTGGATAGTGGAGAAAAGAGTTGGAGATCACACAATGAGTGGATAGTAGAGAAAAGAGTTGGAGATCACACAATGAGTGGATAGTAGAGGAAAGAGTTGGAGATCACACAATGAGTGGATAGTAGAGAAAAGAGTTGGAGATCACACAAAGAGTGGATAGTGGAGAAAAGAGTTGGAGATCACACAATGAGTGGATAGTAGAGGAAAGAGTTGGAGATCACACAAAGAGCAAGTGACGTGAAGAGGACGCCTACACGAACAAGGGTTTTCACTTCCAGACTTGTCAACCAGTCAGCAAAGCAGCTGACGTTCCACTCAAAAATCCACAGCACCATCAACAGCCCTTCAGTACTTCAGCTCCAAATGCAGACACACTGTCAGTCTGTGCTCAAGGCTCAACAGACAGAACGTCAGTCTGTGTTCAAGGTTCAATACATAGAACGTCGGTCTGTGTTCATGGTCCGATAAGATAAAACGTCAGTCTGTGTTCACTGTTCAATAGACAGAACGTCGGTCTGTGTTCAAGGTTCAATACATAGAACGTCGGTCTGTGTTCATGGTCCGATGAGATAGAACGTCTGCCTGTGTTCAAGGTTCAATAGACAGAACGTCGGCCTGTGTTCACTGTTCAATAGACAGAACGTGGGCCTGTGTTCAAGGTTCAATAGACAGAACGTCGGGCTGTGTTCAAGGTTCATAGATAAACGTGGGTCTGTGTTCACTGTTCAATAGATAGAACGTCGGTCGTGTTCACTGTTCAATAAAATAGAACGTCGGTCTGTGTTCAAGGTTCGGTAGATAGAACGTTGGTCTGTGTTCAAGGTTCAATAGACAGAACGTCGGTCTGTGTTCACTGTTCAATAGATAGAAAGCTACTCTGTGTTCAAGTTCAATAGACAGAACGTCGGTCTGTGTTCAAGGTTCAATAGACAGAACGTCGGTTTGTGTTCAAGGTTCAGTAGGCAGAACGTCGGTCTGTGTTCAAGGCTTGATAGACAGAACGTGGTCTGTGTTCAAGGTTCAATAGATGGAACATTAGTCTGTGTTCAAAGTTCGATAGACAGAACGTCGGTGTGTGTTCAAAGTGTAATAGACAGAGGTTGATCTATGTTCAAGGTTCAATAGACAGAACATTAGTCTCTGTTGAAGGTTCGATAGACAGAACGTCGCTCTGTGTTTAAAGTGTAATAGACAGAACGTCGGTCTACGTTCAAGTTCAATAGACAGAACATCAGTCTGTATTCAAAGTTCGATAGACAGGCGTCGGTCTGTGTTCAAGGTTCGACAGACAGAACGTCGGTCTGTGTTCAAGGTTCGATAGACAGAACGTCAGTCTGTGTTCAAGGTTCGATAGACAGAACGTCAGTCTGTGTTCAAGGTTCGATAGACAGAACGTCAGTCTGTGTTCAAGGTTCGATAGACAAAAACGTCAGTCTGTGTTCAAGGTTCGATAGACAGAACGTCAGTCTGTGTTCAAGGTTCGATAGACAGAACGTCAGTCTGTGTTCAAGGTTCGATAGACAGAACGTCAGTCTGTGTTCAAGGTTCGATAGACAGAACGTCAGTCTGTGTTCAAGGTTCGATAGACAGAACGTCAGTCTGTGTTTAAAGTGTAATAGACAGAACGTCAGTCTATGTTCAACCTTCAATAGACAGAACGCCCAGTCTGTGTTCAAGGTTCGATAGACAGAACAGTCAGTCTATGTTCAATGTAACGTCAGTCTGTGTTCAAAGTTCGATCGACAGAACGTCGGTCTGTGTTCAAGGTTCGACAGACAGAACGTCAGTCTGTGTTCAAGGTTCGATAGACAGAACGTCAGTCTGTGTTCAAGTTCGATAGACAGAACGTCAGTCTGTGTTCAAGGTAACGTCAGTCTGTGTTCAAAGTTCGATCGACAGAACGTCGGTCTGTGTTCAAGGTTCGACAGACAGAACGTCAGTCTGTGTTAAAGGGTTCGATAGACAGAACGTCAGTCTGTGTTCAAGGTTCGATAGACAGAACGTCAGTCTGTGTTCAAGTAACGTCAGTCTGTGTTCAAAGTTCGATCGACAGAACGTCGGTCTGTGTTCAAGGTTCGATAGAGAGAACGTCAGTCTGTGTTCAAAGTTCTAGAGACAACATCGGTCTGTGTTCAAGGCTCATGGCACAGAGACACAGTTGAAGTCTGCACTCAAAACACAGTCCTAACCGGCCCCAAGGGACCTGTGAGAATGTGCAGAAAAATCGTTGCACTAGAATTGGGACAAAAACGAATAACCCATTCATAGCCGGTCCTCTTCCGTTTCCCAACGTGCGTGCTCATGCTCTCACAAGAAAGCAATGGCGACTGGGCATCGGAAACTTGTGCCCCCCGAGGGCAAGAACAGCACGCACGTTTGGCGTGAGCACAAGTGCAGGGAAAACGCAAGGTGCTTGATCAAGTGGGAGTGACATGCAGTAATCAGTATCATGTCACTTGACCACTGCAGTTCGTTATGACAAGAGCTGGACAGCTTCTATCTACCTGGTAAGTCCAGGTAAGACGTTAATTCGGTGTCCGTGTGCTGTGCTGCAAACAAACAAACCAAAAAGAAAGAAAAAGAATCTAAAGAAAGGAAAACAGTGGAAGGAAAAAGAAAGAAAGAAAGAAAGAAGTAAAAGAAAGAAAGAAAGAAGAAAGAAAAGAAAGAAAGAAGACCACCCTGCCACTGCTGAATTCCATCCATCAGAGGCAGTGCAATGCCTCTCGTATCTGCCACTACTGAATTCCACTGAAGTGATCAGGGGCAGCGCAGTGCCTCTTCTGTCTGTCACAACTGAATTCCACTGAAGTGACCAGAGGCAGCGCAGTACCTCCTCTGCCCTGTCACTACTGAATTCCACTGAAGTGATCAGAGGCAGCGCAGTACCTCCTCTGTCTGTCACTACTGAATTCCACTGAAGTGATCAGAGGCAGTGCAGTACCTCTTCTGTCTGTCACTACTGAATTCCACTGAAGTGACCAAGGCAGTGCAGCGTCTCTTCTATCGGGTACCTTCATGGCGACCAGGTATGCTCCTCCCTGTGAACTGATGGTGTTGGGATTCCGGCAGAACGACCTTGGGTGTGGTTGTGTTTGGGGGAGGAGTGGATGGTGCTACACGTCAAATACGCTGTTTGTGCCGGAAACACTCTTGATCAATGTTCCACTTCCACAAGATTATGCACAGGAGCGTATGCTGCAGAATGCCGAGTGAAATTCTGCACATTCCTGCGCGTCCAGTCCACTATCTTCTACAAAAGATTAACTGTTTTTATATTAATAATGTATGGATTTTATATAGCGCAATTCTTGGGATCAACTCATTGCGCTCAATACACACTCAAACACTTGCACTGACATGTGTTCACACACACACACACACACACACACACACACACACTCACACACACACAACACACACACACACACACACACACACACACACACACACACACACACACACCTACCGACACAGGCGCACTTATCAAGTTCATCGGTTCAAGCGTAAACAATAGTTTTGCATGCAGTACATAAAAGTCAGGTCAAATAATAGACACAGCATTTAGATATTAGGGTTGAAGAAGCTTTCCTAAAGAAGTATGTTTTTAACTCTGACTTGAATTTAGATAATGTAGGCAGGTCACGTAAGCTGTCAGGAAGAGAATTCCAAAGAGTGGGCGCACTAAAGCTAAATGCTCTCTCCCCGACTGTCTTTAACGAGCGCCTAGGAATTTCAGAAGTTTTTGGGGAAGATGATCGAAGAGACCGAGAAGTTTGATAGGTGGACAGAGAAGCAGAAAGATAATGTGGGAGTGTCCCATCAAAGTAACGATAGGCAAAGATTTGCGATTTTGAACTGCCATCGATATTTGATGGGAAGCCAGTGGAGTTCACGTGACAAAGGTGTAATATGCTCTTTTTTTTACGCTTTTTTTTCTTTCGGATGGTAGTAATGTTTGATCTGCCTTACTTAAAATTAAAAAAAACGGAGGTTTTGCTTAAACAGATGATTGGATTTTTTGCTTAATGAATCACCAAATTCGTGCTATATTTTGACCTTTCAGATATCAACTGATTGAAGGAGTCACGCCCGATTATTTTTCAAAGGGCCATAAATGATAATTATTTTTTAAAAGTTTTTGCGAAAAGTAGGAAAACAATATGAAAATCAGACATTCTGATCAACAGTCAAAGTACGTTTCGTTAAAAAAAAGTATTAATCATATATGAATAAATGAATGAATGAATGAATAATTACATGAATAAATAATGAATAATTCAATAGATGAATTATATCCAAAGATCCTAGACCGGAAATTGTCTGAGTGATGGTTGTAAACGAAGACTTCCTTTGTTCTGCATTTACTCTGTGAATTAGAGTTCGGTGGCTCTTTGTTCTGCATTTACTCTGTTTAATTAGAGTTCGGTGGTGTGCTTTGTTCTGCATTTACTCTGTGAATTAGAGTTCGGTGGTGTGCTTTGTTCTGCATTTACTCTGTGAATTAGAGTTCGGTGGTGTGCTTTGTTCTGCATTTACTCTGTGAATTAGAGTTCGGTGGTGTGCTTTGTTCTGCATTTACTCTGTGAATTAGAGTTCGGTGGTGTGCTTTGTTCTGCATTTACTCTGTGAATTAGAGTTCGGTGGTGTGCTTGTTCTGCATTTACTCTGTGAATTAGAGTTCGGTGGTGTGCTATTCTTACGATGATTCAGCGGATGGGGTTTTTTTTGACGTGGCAATTTGTCGTTTGGGGAGCTCAGACGACAGCGTGACACATTTCGTGCACCATAAAATACTCTGAATACATTTCGCGTCCGTACTCGGTACGTGCTCGGTACCATGCAGGAGTGATTGGTGTGCACAGAGAAGTCTGGTGAGAATATGGCGCTGGGCATGGAAGTAGGCCGGTTTCTGACCTTTAAGACCGGGGCCAGTAGCATGGCAGCTAGTCTTCCACCAAGAGGGAAAGCCATTTGTAGGCTTTGACGTTCTCGATCATAGTTGAGTCCACCTGTGTTTTCACTTTTTTCATTGTTGAGTCACCTGTGTTTTCACTTTTTTCATAGTTGAGTCACCTGTGTTTTCACTTTTTCATAGTTGAGTCACCTGTGTTTTCACTTTTTTCATAGTTGAGTCACCTGGGTTTTCACTTTTTTCATAGTTGGGGTCACCTGTGTTTTCACTTTTTTCATAGTTGAGTCACCTGTGTTTTCACTTTTTTCATAGTTGAGTCACCTGTGTTTTCACTTTTTTCTTCCCATGGACAGGTTCAGACGACTGAAACAATCTTCCACAGAAGCGGAAAGGAATCACAGAAGCGGAAAGGAATCACAGAAGCGGAAAGGAATCACAGAGCGGAAAGGAATCACAGAGCGGAAAGGAATCACAGAAGCGAAAGGAATCACAGAGCGGAAGACGAGGATGGTAAGACTTTATCCGTTTGAAGTGATGAGGATTATAGACTGTGCAGTGTATCATTGTGCCTCTTGATTGATTGATTGTGTGTGTGTGTGTGTGTGTGTGTGTGTGTGTGTGTTGTGTGTGTGTGTGTGTGTATGCGCACGATAATATAGCCTCCTGCTGTTGGCTGGGCTATAAACGCCCTGAATTTAGTACATCTTTCTATCTATCTGTCCTCCTGGACATATATACAAGTGGCTCCCTCACACCCCTCCCTTTGCCCTGTCCACTCTCTAACTGCCAGCCGCCTCTCTGTTCCTCTGTCTTCCCACAGTGTCTCAACCAGTAATGAAAGTGTATGAACGCAAATCTCTCTCTCTCTCTCTCTCTCTCTCCCTCTCTCTCTTCTCTTCTCTCTCTCTCTCTCTCTCTCTCTCTCTCTCTCTCTCTCTCTTCGACTACTCGACTTCTCGACCTCTATATCTTTTATTAGCTGATGATGTGATTTTTATTTTCAGAGACTATAGTGGGGAGTTTTACCCTCACCAGTTTCCTTCAATGAAATACCAATTGAATCAACTGAAAAGCTGAGCCAATCCGGTACAGGCTTTGATGGAATGCTGACTTTAAGAAACATGTTGAGAATGTTATTCTTGCATGCAAAAATGACAAGTCTGCAATGAAAGCAATGACATCAAAAGGCATTGAATAGCGCCATTATGCCAACTGTATAAGTCTGCAATGAAATGCGATGACATCAAAAGGCATTGAATAGCGCCATTAATGCCAACTGTATTACACCGTTGTACTCAATGTGATGGATTATGGACTAGGGCTTACAAAACTGTCCAAGAGCAATCTTCCCAAATTAGATAGAATTCAAAATGAAGCATTGAGATTGATCTTGGTAACCCCGAAGGATACACCAGTTGAAACTACGCCAATACCTGCTTGAACAGGCGAAGGCATATTTCAGAGCACTTGGAAATCCCCAAATCCCGCTACATGCGGGTCACGGAAACAAAAGACACTCGTCTAGGACGTGGAAAATCATGGATGGGACAGGCAGGAGACAATGTACAGCTTTGGTGCCAGTTAGCAGAATTAGAGTAACAAAGGAATGGTAAAAGTATCCAGACCACTTCAAACACACTTGTACCAAGGCAAAACCAACGCAGAGATTCCAATGCAGGTAGAAAATCTTGACAAAACAAGATATTGTTCCCTGCATTGATCTTTCCATCACCAAAGGTACGTCAAGCCTTGAATATTCAGTGAAATAAAATGGGCCCTACTATCCAGGAAGACAATGGTGTATTCAGTTTAACAACTTCGAGTCTGACAATGGGTAGAAGCAGCGACACAAAGCACTCCACTGGCTTTCATCCACAGACCAGTTTTAAAACTCAGCATACCATAACACTGACCGACTCCATGAACCTACTTCAGAATATGGGGAGTGAAATGAGAAGTTCTGCTTGGCTTGAAGTAATTTCAGAACCTTCCATTGAAGAGACTCATAAAGAGATAAATGCCCTGGACATGCAGATGTTAAAGGAAATGAGAGAGCAGACACATTCACAGGCAAAGCAACGAAAAGATCTGGATTACAGCTTGGCCGATCTGATGTAAAGAAACCTCAACAAACAAGAGCAAAAGCCACAATACCTTAGACCACATTTCAGATCTGAACATAACGAGAGGAAGGGGCCACACATCCAGACTTAAAGTAAGAGCAAGAAACATTACCCACCAACCAAACTTACGTGTGATATTCACATGCCCCTATACTAGAGACCAACGCCTATTAATGAATAAGCCATCCGAATCTCTCTCTCTCTCTCTCTCTCTCTCTCTCTCTCCTCTCTCTCCTCTCTCTCTCTTCTCTCTCTCTCTCTCTCTCTCTCTCTTCTTCTTTAGATGTCTGTAGTACTCGGAATTCCTCAATGTGTGTGTGTGTGTGTTGTGTGTGTGTGTGTGTGTGTGTGTGTGTGTGTGTGTGTGTGTGTGTGTGTGTGTGTGTGTGTGTGTGTTTGTGCGTGATGAATTAGTCACCCCCTTCAGAACAGCTCTTTCTTGTTACGTCTGCTTTTCCATTTTATTTTCACTTGTTCATTCTGTCTTCACCAGTAATGTGTGTGATGTGGCGTTTGTGCATATGGGAGTACGACTTGTGGCGTTTGTGTGATTGTTTTAAAACCCTTCCCATACACTGTGGTGCAAATACACCATACTTTTATTAAATGTTTCATATTTCAATTATTACTCATACAATCGTACTAAAATTGTATGACTTTGTTCGTAAAGGGACCGAGAATGTACTAGCTAAGAATGATGCCATTTCCCTATAAATAAACAAATAATCAAGCAACAAAAAATCGTATAAACCTTCCCTGTACTTCGTAGGTGTATACACACCCATACTCCCAAAGAAGGAACTATGCGGGCCGTACATCGTGGGTGCACCCACACCCATACTCCCAACGAAGGAACTATGCGGGCCGTACATCGTGGGTGCACCCACACCCATACTCCCAAAGAAGGAACTATGCGGGCCGTACATCGTGGGTGCACCCACACCCATACTCCCAAAGAAGGAACTATGCGGGCCGTACATCGTGGGTGCACCCACACCCATACTCCCAAAGAAGACACTTTGCGCGCTTAGTCCTCAGTGAGTACACATCCACACTCTCATGGTAGAACCTTACAGGACTCAGTAATGGAAGCTTCCACACACTGTAGTAGCATCATCTAAGAACTCGACTGACAAGTGCCGTGTGCAAAATAAAGGCACCGCATGGTTTACTGACGTCAAATTCCTGTCACTGAAGGCTGCTGAGCCTGTGGAAAAGTTCCAGGTCGCCACTTGCTGAAGTTTCGCTGTGTTGCAAGTATGTAATATTCACATTATCTATTTACCTACCTCTCATTTTATACATTACAATGTTATACCGCATTCCATAACAGGCTTGATCTTCTTTACGCTTGTTGCTTATGCTCTTTGTACTGCAAGAATTGTCGTCAAATGAGTATAACATTGTGTCTGTAGTAGACCCAATGTAGCTACATTCTGCGTTTGTGTTCTCTCTATTTATTTTTAGTTTAAGTGTATGAACTAATTTCACTGATTGTATCGGTTACAGCAATACATTGATGGTAATTGTTACAACACTCGCAGCAGTAAAAAGACTTCATCGCCCAAAAGTACATGAATGCGAGTCAAATTTATTCCAAGCCAGACAGTTATGGCATGAACATGGGGGGGCAGCAGATGCAGAAAATAATTTCCTCCTTGTGGCAGGCCCTATCTGGGGCGACCACTGGGCGCTGACAGACAGGTCAGTTTGGGGAGGAATGTTGCTCTTCGTCTGTCAGCTCCTTTCTACAGAACAGCAGGAACATCACGACAGACAATTTCTTCACGACAAGGAGCTGTCTGACGTTCTTCAGAGCAATGGCCTGACATATGTTGGGACTGTTCCTGCCAACAAAAGCGATGTCAACAATCAGCGTTTCTCCCCGAGCCCTTCAAAGAAAAAAAATGATTGCACCTTCATGCGTCCTCATTTCTCCTCTAGGACAAAACCACCATTGTGAACTATCATACAAAAGCAAACAAGAATGTTGTAGTCATGAGCACCATGCATCATGATAGAGCAGTTATCATGAGGCCCCAAAGAAGTAGCCAGACGTTGTGTGCTTCTATAACGTCACAAAGGGTGCGGTGGATTCGCTCGATCAGATGGCTCAAACATATTCCGCCAAACGCATCACCAAACGATGGCCAATGGTACTGTTTTACAACGCTACGGATCTCAGCACCATTGCTGCCCGTGTTGTCTGGAGCATCAAATTTCCAGACCGTGTTCTTTCCAAAAAGGATGCCAGGCCTCTGTTCATTCTTTGGGTTGCTGAGCAGCTGTCTTTAGAACATGTGTTTTGAAAGAAAGGACTGGAGATATGTGTTTTGAAAGAGAGGACTAGAGATATGTGTTTTGAAAGAAAGGACTGGAGATGTGTGTTTTGACAGAGAGGACTAGAGATATGTGTTTTGAAAGAAAGGACTGGAGATCTGTGTTTTGACAGAGAGGACTGGAGATATGTGTTTTGAAAGAAAGGACTGGAGATATGTGTTTTGAAAGAGAGGACTGGAGATATGTGTTTTGACAGAGAGGACAAGAGATATGTGTTTTGAAAGAAAGGACTGGAGTCGAGATATGTGTTTTGAAAGAGAGGACTGGAGATATGTGTTTTGAAAGAAAGAACTGGAGGTATGTGTTTTGAAAGAGAGGACTGGAGATCTGTGTTTTGAAAGAGAGGACTGGAGATATGTGTTTTGAAAGAGAGGATTGGAGACGTGTAGTTGAAGACTGAAGATATGTGTTTGAAAGACAATGGACATAATTATGTGTTTTGAAAGAAAGGAAATGTGATACACGTGTTGAAAGGATGTAGGTTTTGCCTCGAGAAAGACGCTTTGAAAAAGAGGAATGGAGATATGTATTTTGATAGAAAGAATTTGCGATAAGCGTTTTGAGAGGAAGGACTGGAGATGCGTGTTTCTGAAAAGGTTTCTTCAGGGGCGTTTCAAAACAAAAGGACTGAGATGTACGCTTTGAAAGAAAGGACAGGCTATGTGTATTTTGATAAAAAAAGGACTGCTCCTGTGCGTTTTAACAGAAAGGACCAAGGATGCCTGTTTTGGGAGGAAGGGCTGTAGGTGTGCGTTTGAAAGAGGGCACATAAGACTGTATGGCGAAAGCTTGGCTGTGTCTGGAGTGGCACTGTCTTCATCTGTCCGTGGGCAGGGGTGGTTGGGTCTGTGGGGTGTGCTCGGCAGCTGGAGGGTGGTGTTTTTCGGCGGTGGGCTCTGCAGTCATGAAATACGGGCTGGTACACCCATGGGGATGCTACTTTAAGGCTGTTATGAGCTGCATCCTGTAGTCTAATTTACCTCTGTTCAGGAGCAGTTATGTCCCTTGATATCTTAATGGAGTGTCCTGCGCGTGCCTGTACCCATCGTCAACACAGCGCAGGCCTCCAAGGGTGGTACAGGACTGCCCTAAAGGCAGGTGAAGACAGTGCTTCTCTGGGTCCTCCCAGCACCTTCGGGTGTTTCTTTTTCTTCTTTGCCTTAACTAGGCTGACCCTGGAGAAAGGTCCAGTGACGGTGAGGAAAGACCCACTGACCACAGGGAAAGTCCTGTTGACAGTGGGAAAGACTACATCTTTGGATTCTCTCTTGAGGGCACATAAGACCGTATGGCGAAAGCTTGGCTGTGTCTGGAGTGGCACTGTCTTCATCTGTCCGTGGGCAGGGGTGGTTGGGTCTGTGGGGTGTGCTCGGCAGCTGGAGGGTGGTGTTTTTCGCCGGTGGGCTCTGCAGTCATGAAATACGGGCTGGTACACCCATGGGGATGCTACTTTAAGGCTGTTATGAGCTGCATCCTGTAGTCTAATTTACCTCTGTTCAGGAGCATTTATGTCCCTTGATATCTTAATGGAGTGTCCTGCGCGTGCCTGTACCCATCGTCAACACAGCACAGGCCTCCAAGGGTGGTACAGGACTGCCCTAAAGGCAGGTGAAGACAGTGCTTCTCTGGGTCCTCCCCAGCACCTTCGGTGTTTCTTTTTCATCTGTGTTTTTAAAGAATGGGCTGTAGAAGTTTTTTGTTTGTTTTTTGTTTACTATTCAAAGAAAGAACTGTTGATGTATTTTCAATAGAACATGCTTCGTATGTATGCCATATGTTTTAATAGTATAACATTATGCCAATAGTTGATGACATCTATCAAGTGAGTAAGTATAATATTGTAATAGCTTGTTTGCCACAACTTGGTAAAAAGTGTGTTAAGATGCTTGGCTACTTTCTAAACAATATTTTTTGCCTGTATTCAATACTGTCTGTTAAAATGATCACTGAATGTTACCTTCTCACAGGAAAAACAGTACGTTGAAAAGTGTTACGTTACTTTATTTATGAATATGATTGATGTCTTAATGCTTTGTGATGGATGACTGCAAGTCTAATCAACATGTGCACTCGGGTTAACTGTATTTCAAGTACATTCAACTTACTGTGTAAGAAAAATGGAAGAGTTGTTTGCCTTCAATTGTTTAGCATTTTATTACTGTCTCCTACTACTTGTTCAAATCCACTCAAAATCTGAGTGAAGAAGCAAGGTGGAGACTAATAATTATGGACCACACACACACACATATATATAATATATATATATATATTATATATATAATATATATATATATTTATATATATAATACATATATATACTGCTGAACAATTAAACAGTGGGAGAAAACAAGTGCAAGTTAACAATTCTTCAGTCATTGCAGCAATGACTTGACAAAGACTTGAATTTTTTTTTTAAATGAAGAAAATTGGGGGGGGGGGGGCTGGGGGGGGGGATATATTATAAATATGAGAAACCCTCTCTAGCTGTCTGAGGGAACCCGCGTACTCTCCTTCAAAGACAGATCTATTATTGCCTGCTCCTAGGCCTTTCGTCCGCTGGATCGGACTCGTCAGGGAGACACGGCTGATTGTGTCTGTGCTCTTGGTGTCAAATAGAGACACACCAAAGTCCATAATTCTGTGGTGTTCTCCTCACCAAGGGTTCAAAAAAGAATCCAACAGCACCCTCAAAGCAGCCAGCGAAGGGTAGTAAATGGAACAAAAGGAAAGCGTGGAGAGGAAAAAAGTTGCTGAAAAACTAAAAGCATTATATAATTAATTAAAAACAAAGCTTGCTCTTATGTCTTAAATTGAAGAAATAGGGGGAGATAAGCATTCATATCTGCAGTAGTAGATAATTCTGCCTAACCAACAGTATGTGCTTGAGCAGGTGAATAGGGAATAATAAATGCTTCTCAAAATGAGCCTTCAGCAAGCTTATAGTCTCCAAGTCTATATAATCAGAGTTAAAACGCCACTCAGAATGCTAAAAATGCTCAACCAAAAAGGGAGCGACATACCAGTTTAAAAATAAGATTTTAAAATGAGAAACAAACCAACAAATTTGTTTCGAGCTGGGCGCTCTCGTCAGGGTGTACAATTTGGGCACGCCACCGGTTTTATATGGTGTGGTGTGTGTGCGCGTGAGCTCTGCGCGTGTGGCACGTGGCCTGCAGATTTTTTCTTTTGGGGGCACGTTCAGGGGGACGTGCTAGGGAATGGTGCATTGACAAAGATTTCCATTTGTGCCTGCAATTGTTTATCATTTCTACTTTAGAGTTCAGAGATGCTAGATGGGGTTCACATAATATCAGCCACTTTTCTGTAGTACACAAGTTGCATTTTTTAGAAATGTTGTTGTACGGTGTTGCTCTTTTTATAATTTTCCATGATATGTTGTAATGTATTTTCTTATCTTTAAGCTTCCAAATATATTTACTTATTTCTGTTTGGTTTTTATATTTTTCATTTTTGAAGGACTGTTTATGGTTTGCATATCTGGTTTTAAAATGGTTTGCCGTGATCCCTAAGCATGTTTCTTTATCACTGTCTGTTGTTACTGTAGCTTGGTACACATGTTATTGTAGAGACATTTGTTATTCAGAGGGCACTGGTCTTTTTTGTGCAATTACAAGATATCCTTTCGTCACCCTCTTTGGTTGTATTATTTTTGGTTTTATTGGAAGAATCAATTATATTTTTAAGGTTGGGCATACACGAGTACGAGAGCTTGATGGTGTTTTTATTAATATTTTAGATAGTACTGTTCTTTGGGAATGGTGTTTTAAGGATTCTGATGAATTCTTTTCCTACGTTAGTTTTTGTTCCTCTGTCATATGGGGGGTTATACCATATAATTTTTCTTTTCCTGTTTTTCTTTCTGCTGTTCATGTTACTATCTGGATTATATTGTAACTTGTAGTTGTAGCCACTTTTTTTCAGCGCCTCTTGGTATTCGGCTGCTGCACTGTTAAATTCTTTCTCATTGCACGACAGTTTTAGATAATCTTTTGTTTATACCATTAGGTATGGTTTTTAAATGGAGGATGGATGGTTACTTTTGATGTCTACGTAGACAGGTGTGTCATTAGGTTTTTGTATGGTTTGTATGTATGATCCTTAAGGTCTAATGTTATGTCTAAATAATTTACTATTTTTGTTGGCTTCTACTGTGATTTTTAGGTTGTGGCTTTGAAAATTTTACAAAGTTCTTTTTTCTTGTTTTCAATGATTTTTTGGTTTATTGTTTAACGTGGCAAGGCCGTCATCTCTGTATAAGCCAACCTGTTTACGAAGTATTTTCTGTATATGAGACAACATGAAAAGTCCAACTAATTCACAAGTTTCAGCTCCATCATAAGATCCCATCGTGACATCGAATGTGGAATTTCTGCTGTTTTTTTTTATCCAAGTTTCATTGTTGCTATGAAGAAGGGTTTTTTTTAGTGTGGAAAATGATTTCCATCTCAGAATCTGTTATATTTGTATATTTGTTGGCGAATCTTAGTGCTTTAGCAAGTAACTCCTCATCAATAGAAGGATAGAAATCCACTATGTCAAAAGTAATGAACACTGTGTTTATCTGTTTGTTCAATTCTTTAAACCATTGGATGACTTCATAACTATTTTTCCAGAGATTGTATTCGGTGTTTGTTTTTATGTCTGCTGTTGCTTTTTCCAGGATTTTTTTTTTTTTTTTACTAATTTTACCTAATTCGGATTTTGATGGGTTTATTAGTCTACAGGTAGGGTTGTTGTGAAAGTTAGGTTTGTGGTCTTTAAGGGTTATAAAAGCTTCTTTTATTGCTGATGCTTCTGTCCTATCACCTAAATCCATCTGGTGCACAAGTTCTTTTTCTTTTTTTTTGCAAATTAGATCTAGTTGCAAAGCGAGACGACTGCAGGCGGAAATCTAAACAAATCTTAAATAAATGTTAGCGAACCGCCCAGAGAACGTGGACAAACGAGTCATAAGACAAAACACAACGCGTTTCGACCTCTTAGGTCTTCGTCGGGTGATAAATAAACGAATAAAACAACGAAAATTCACTTAGCTTTGATCGCTTCAGTGAATTTTCGTTGTTATATTTGTTTATTTATCACCCGACGAAGACCTAAGAGGTCGAAACGCGTTGTTTTGTCTTGTGACTCGTTTGTCCACGTTCTCTGGGCGGTTCGCTAACATTTATTTAAGATTTTTTTGCAAATGTTGTCATATGTAGTCTTATCAGCTTTTTTATGATTTTTCTGAATATTTTTGTTGAGGAGTTGAGAGTACTCATTAGGTTCCATTTTATAGAAATTGCTTGTCTTGTCAGCGTTTATGAATACACGGATAGGTTCTAAGGTATCTTTGAACATCTCCTAACTTTTGGTGCAAATTTATCTTCATCTGAATGCTTAAAAGGATTAGAATATTTACTGTATAGATTCTCTGACTGCTTTAACTTTTTCCCCTTTCTTTTGCCATTCTTTTTAATTCTATTTGAGATTTTCAACACATTTTCCAATATAATACCTAATATTTTTCCCTTCTCGTATCAATGTTGACAAATGCAATTCCACCGATGTGTTTATGCTGCTGGTTGCTGCTTCAATTAATAATTCGGTAATGTACAGGCCATAGATCGATAAAAGTGTTAAAAGAAACTGGCGAAATGTATGAAGTGTGTTAGGCGCCCTGCCGTCCTGTAAGCTCTCTCTGTCTCTTTTTCTCCAATATCACACGCAGGCGCGCGCGCGCGCACACACACAAC
>CM031604.1:98462297-98474797 GCA_018398815.1 Conus ventricosus
CGTGGACAAGGGGTGGGAGCCGTCCCGTTCCTGCTGTCCCTGCGGTGGCCAGTGGGGGGTCTGTGGCTGCTCAGGGCGCTGTGGTGGCGGGTCAGTCACGGAGGTGCCACAGGTCTTGCAGTCCAGGTCAGCTAAGTGGACACGCAGGTTGTTTTGCTGTAGATATTTGAATCGAAACCAATTCCTAATCCAGTCGCACAGTACACACACTATACATAAAAGCACAACAAGCTGAAAGCTGAAATGTGCTCTGCAAAATCACATAAGTGATTGACTTGACGGCTGCAGTGTTACAAACATACTACATTTTCACACTTGAGGATTGAAGGCTTATGAATCAAATGAGATAAACAAACGTTGTATCAATAATCAGACGGGAAAAGAATGTCAACAAGTCTTGAATAGAAAGGAACACGGCGATTCATGCAGAGAGACAAGTAGAGGAAATACCGGCGTGGTCGTCACAATTGACTGATATGTTCACATCTTGAATTGGAGAAATAACAGTGACACTATGGTTAAAATCACACCAGTCGTTGCCCTCAGTTACATCATCTGAATTGGAGAAAATAACAGTAACACTATGGGTTAAAACAGCCAGTCGTGCACTCAGTTCATCATCTTGAATGGGAAATAACAGTCAACAACTATGGTTAAAATCACACAGTCGTGCCATCAGTGGACATCAAAGCAATGCGCTCGAAAGCAATTACTTTCAGAGAGTAAATTTTAAACAATTCAAATGTTGTATATATCAGTATCAACGAGATTGTAATTACTTTCTAAAGAGTTTGAACATGTCTATAGTTTGGTGGGATAATTAGAAATAGCACTGACTCGGACGTCTTGAGTCATGGCCATGGCTTATCATTTTCAGTCCATTCCCACTCTTGATCACAATCACACTGTGAATCATCAACCAGATGGCGCAGAACACATCATTTTTCGGGATGGCGTATTCCAAGACGAAGGCGGCAGTGGATCATTTGGTCATTCTCTTTCACCAAGATAAAACATCAGGGGATACAACCGATTATCAACAGATAAAGAACGCGTGATGATTGCAAGTAAGGATCGACTGTTTTAACTTGTGTGGGAGCAATTCCATAGGGATGCAGCACAGGGAATAGAAGATATTTGTATATTTCAAGATCGCACTTCTTAGTAGTTGAGCTCTAAAGATTTCTCCTGTGTATGAACTCAGTCCCAAACAAGCTAAGCATATAAGCAAATACTATTCAGCGCACTTTCATATATCTTTTACGATCTTTTGTCTTTTCCCCACCTTTCCTTAGTGAGCAAATATTGCTCATAGAATGTTTGTATGTTTTCCAGGGACAGCTCCAGCAGTCATCATAAACCTTCTCAGTGCAGAATTTTGGTAATGTGTACCAGGGACAGCTCCAGCAGTCATCATTAAACCTTCTCAGTGCAGATTTGCAAACAAATCAGACGGCATTTCAGTGCATTTATCCCATAATGTATCGGCATAATCAACATGAGGTACATGTATACCATAATGTATCGGCATAATCAACATGAGGTACATGTATCCCATAATGTATCGGCATAATCAACATGAGGTACCACGGAAGATGTGTACATGGTTTCTGAAGCTTTCCTGCTGATGTTAATGCTCATAACGCTTCAAATAGGAAAGTAAAGTAGTGTCTTTGTTAGGTGTTCTGTTAACGTGTTCGTCCCATTTGCAATTATTAGAGGAGTAAGTCCGAGACACCTGTGTTTTTGTCTGTGCTTCATTCCTAACGCAAAGGGTAAGACTGGTCAATTGTCTCTGTGGAATTACGTTATTCTGTTTTCTCTTCAGTGAACTTTATTGTCAAGCGCTTTGCCCAAAAGTTAATCTTCACTAACTGTAAAGTGAAAATTTCATATGCCGAGAAAAGGGTAATTACGTGACAAGGACATACGGTTTGTCGACTGTGAACAGTTTCACTTTTCGGAAGGAAATGATTTCAGCTAAGACATGGCGAACAGAAAACCTCGTGAAACCACACGAATTCGCGCGCAGAGCGATTCCATGCCACTTGAAGTCACTTGGCGTTAAAATCTCAAACTGGAGTTGTTTGGTCTTGTTACTCAATCGAGGTAGAGATTCATGCAGCATTCGATATTTGTTACATTCCATTCCTCAAGCAGCTCATTGGGCGCTCCTCTGCATGTTTTCCAAGATGGATTATTGACGCTGAGGTAAACCCCGATGATGCGTTAGTCACCGTTTTAACTATTTGAACCTTAAGAAAGCTTTTCTTACCTTGTTCTAGACTGTCCATGTCAAGTGCAACACACACACATGAATCATTTGCCATATTTCCTGAATGCGTCTCGTTTCCTGAAATCAGACACACCACACACACACGCGCGCCGCGCTCACGCACTCACGAAGCACGCACGCACGCACGCACGCACGCACGCACGCACGCACACACACACACACACACACACACACACACGTTCAGTATCAGCGATTCCTTTCAATAATGATAATAATAATGAACATTTTTATGTGCACACTTCTCTGTCGAACAGAGCACACGGCCCATTACAAACTCGATTAAAACATGAAGCACTGAAACAGAATCCAGCAACTCGCAGTACATAATTCCTTCTGTGGTGCTGCAACATGGAGCACTGAAACAGAATCCCAGCAACTTGCAGTACATAATTCCTTCTGTGGCTGCTGCACTCTACCACACGGTTCTGGATTCCGGTCTGGGACTGAACATGCATGCAGCATAGGGTTCCACTACACAGAGTACTGTTTTATTTTTATTTTGTTGTCGTCGTACTCTGGCTAAAAGACTCCAGGGATCATCCAAACAGCTGAAGTACTTGAACACTATGATATAAATGCATCAGCTGGGGATGAGAACATTACATGTGTGACCGTTTTTGATTACCCGCCAAATGGGCAGCCACACTCCGACTTCGGGGAATTTTGGAGACTGATAATGTTATGCTAGGAGCTTGTCACAACTGAAGACAATCCCCGCATAACTATGCAGAGCATAACAACATTTTGATGTAGCCTTGGTGTTCAAGCCTATGTCAACTGGCCTGACACAGCCTTAAGCCAAGGCGGACACACAGTACTGAATTAAAGCATTTGTACTCTACCGGACAGCGGGATGGAACTATACTGAAGAACAGAGTTTTAAGCTTACACACACGGGCGTGTGTTCAGCGTGGGTATATGGATGTATGTTGTTTCAGCATGGGTATATGGATGTATGTTGTTTCAACGTGGGTATATGGATGTATGTTGTTTGAGATGGGACAGCTGGAGCAGAGACATGGCAGTTCCTGATCAGGGCAGATGGCAGACACGCTTCTCTTTGGAATCATGGATTGGTCGCAATACCCCGCAGAACAGATACCTCTCGTCCTTTAAATCGCTCATCTCTATATTTGAGAGAAAGAATACACTCCATGGTGCATGCTCCGCATGCCTCATCACTTCATGAACTCTAGGGAAGTGCTTGCTCAGAGAGAGACATTTTATAGTGGAATCCATGGAAGCCTTATTCCGTGACACTATATACGAATTAATCTTTAATATTTCACAAGCGGATTTCTTGAAATGTTTATTCTAAGATGCTCCACATATGGTGATTACATTTATATATCTATGTCAGCGGTTTCCATTAATTCCCTGTTCTAGGTGCTCGGTACGAGGTGATTTTTAAAATGCAGCGACGGATTCCACGAAATTCTTGCTCTGAGATGCTCTTTATAAGATGATTTAAACAAAAATGGTTGCAGATTCCATAAAACTTTGGTCTGTGAAGGTTCGTTTTGAAGTAATGTTTAGCATTTTTGAAAGAAAGAAAAACAACATTTCCTTTTGATATAATCTGATGTAGTTGATGATAGACTGTTTTTCTGATCGGTCATCAAACTGATAACCAGTTTTTGTATTTTACAGTACTGGCATTTTCATTCCTGAAGGGCTACGATTTTCTTTCTATCCATGTGCAGCTCAGATGTGGCCACATTTGATCATGTACCCTTCTGCCTTTAACCAGTTAACAGTCCAGGGTGGATTTGTTTCTGTAAGCATATATGCAATATTGGAAAGTATCCTGGTTACAGCCAGAAGTGGCCTCTTTTAATTAGCATACCATTTTAATTTGTTAACACTTTTTTAACAGCCCAGTGTAACCTCTTTTGTTTCGTATACAATCTTTTTTTTAAATTGTTTACAGCCTATGTGTGACCTCTTCTAGTTTGCTTACAATTTCATTTTAACTCGTTTACAGCAATGGCGTAGCCCCTCTTCATTCATCTACAATTTCATTTTTAACTCGTTTACAGCAATGGAGTAGCCTCTCTTCATTCATCTACAATTTCATTTTAACTCATTTACAGCAATGGAGTACCTTTCTTTAGTCGTATACAATGTTATTTCTAACTCGTTTACAGCAATGAAATACCCTCTCTTCACACGTATACAATTCTATTTTTAACTCATTTACAGCACTGAACTACACTCTCATGTTTTGTATACAATCTAATCTTTAACACGTTTACAGCTCAGGAGTAGCCTCTTTCAATTGGCATCCAGACTGTATTTAACTCGTTTGGAACCAAGCGGTGGCTGTCACGGCGGGCGGGGCTGTAAGTACCAAGACCTGAACGTCAGCACCAGACCTGCGAGGGCACTGGCCGGCGATGGCGGGGCGGAAGTGACGCACTGTATTCCGCTGGTCGTGGACACCCCCTCCGCGGAGAAGATGGAAGAGGGTGGAAGAGGTGTGGACACGTTGGTCCGTGACTTGTACGTGCAGCGATTGGTGACGCTGTTCTCCATGCCAGGCACGTCACTGACGTGAAACGTCAGCTGAAACACACAGCATCACTACGCAATACCGCCACACATAGGGTATGTGTCATGACCTGAGACATCCGTCATCAGTATGTGTCCTGTGCGGATATTATAGATAGGGCATGAGCTAAAAAAACAGTATCATCACCATTTGATTGTGGGGTGACTCACCACCTATTATTGCCAAGGGCGCAATGTTTCCATCATTAGAAAAGACTGAATTTCCAAACTACATGTATCAACCTAAATACATATGCACGTAGGAAACATCCGAACCAAATAAGCGGGTAGACAATACAATTACGGAGATGTGAACATGTAAGTTGATAAAACAAGTTCCTGTATTACATGTGTCATTGGAGCTGAATTGCTTTTGACAAGTATACGTGACGTAATCCTTTATACCTTTGACGCATATACTCGCTTGCTCTCTCTCTCTCCTCTCCCCTCCTCTCTCTCTTCCCCCTCTCCCCTTCTCTTTCTCTCTCTCTCTTTCTCTCCTTCCTCTCCCCTCTCTCTCTCCTTTTTTGCGGAAAAAAAGCCCCAGCAGACGGGAGAGAAAGCCCCCAACTGTTAACTTGGCGTCACAGCTCCTGAACCAGTCCAGACTACAGTATTTTTCCCTATGCCCCACCCCTGATCATATGTTTTGTCAAAATGAAAAATGGGGGGGAAAACGGTGTTTTTTGGGGGGTTTAAGGTTGTTTGTGTGTGTGGGTGGGGGGGGGGGGGGGGGGGGGTTTGCATGGGTGACCCCCCCGCATGCGCACTTTCCCGCGAACGTGTTTATGTATGTATTGAAAAAAAATTTAAGGGGTGGGGGTTGAGCAAACGGGGACGGGGTGGACCCGGGAGGGGGAAAGGGGGGAGGGGGGAGAAAAATGAAGGGGGGAAGAATGGTTTTTCTATAAAATTTTAAAATAAAGAGAATTTTTTATAACCATTTTGGAAAATTCATCAAAAAGGTGGATACTTCCTTGTTTCCTTGTATGTTTTTTTTTATTAAAAAATGTTTTCAAAGTAAACCGATTTAAAAAACATGTTCATCAATATTTAAAACAGTTAAGGATGTTCATGTAGCTATGTGAGAGAAGGAGAGAGAGAGAGAGGAAAAAAGGGAAATTAAAAGGAAGAGGGGAAGGGGAAGAGAGGGGAGGGGGAGAAAAAGAGAAAAGGGGAGAGGAGAGAAGAAAAGGGGGAGAAAAGGAAGAGAGAAAAAAAATAAGAAGATAGGGAGGGAGCATGTTGAGGGTATTGAGTGCGTATGTGTTGGTGGTGAAACACGAAAAGTGTTAGCGCCGCGGGAACGCGCGCAGCCACGTGAGCGGGGTTTTGAATGTTTGTTGATCCCGGACCCTGGAAATGGGAAAAGGACAAGTGAACTCTTTTCGGTTTCTGGTTTACGGCGTTTGTTTTTTCGCCCCCGGATTGCTGTTACTGTTTTTTTCCCTTGCTGATTTTTTGCCGCAATTTTTTGTAGCAAATAAAAAAATCTTTCTTGATTTTTTTTACGGCAGT
Source organism: Conus ventricosus (assembly GCA_018398815.1). NCBI lineage: Eukaryota > Metazoa > Mollusca > Gastropoda > Neogastropoda > Conidae > Conus > Conus ventricosus. Next base: position 98,468,662 of record CM031604.1, read on the forward strand.
GATCTTTTTTGCCTTTTGTTGTTTTGTTGTTGTCCTAATTTGCTAAAAACAGGGTCCTGCTGTTTGATATCATTTACTTGTTTATTTGCATTTGTTTTTTAAACCCTTTAATTTTTTTTTGTAAATCAGTTTCATTTTTAATAAATTTAATGGTTTTTCAAAATTTGGGGTTTTAAAATAGATTTTTTAAACGTGTGTCATTTTTCAAAAAAAAATTTTCTAAAGTGCCCCAACATTTTACCCAATTTCCCAAATAATTTTTTTAAATTGGGTTTTTGTTTTTTCAAATCCGACTTTCCAATATAGTACCGGATAATTTAGTTTAAAATAAAAAGGTTAAAATACTATAAGGAAGAGACCCCAAGAAAAAAGCTTGAAACGGGTTTTTGTGCCCTATATTCAAAAACCAATTAATTAAAACAGATCAACATATGGGAAAATTAAAACATAGAATGCATATGGATAGAAATCTATGGGGAAGGGTACTAAACCGATTTTGAGGCTGTTTTATTTTAAAAATCCTAACGAACGCATTGAAGGGTTTTCGACTTTTTCGAAAAATATAAAGGAAAGATGCCTCCAAGCTTCGTTAGATTAAAAATTTTTTAAGGAGATTTTAACTTGTTTCTACTTAAACCACTTGATAAAGGGAAACGGATTTATAAATTTAAACAGAATTTGACACGCTTTTAAACCCCGACAAAAAAAAAATCACCCACCCGAAACCCCAATTAAATCACAATATAAAAAACCCCATCTAATATTTTAGAAAATCAGTCCCTTTCTATACGGTCTCAGGGGAATCACTTTCCATTTTTTCAAAAACAGGGGCCCAAAAAGGGGGTTTTAAAAATTTCCCGGGAAATGTTCACAAATGTATATCTTTTCAAAGCTACAGAAAAATTCGATACAAAAAAAATTTTTTTGCCCCCATTTGTGAAACGCAAATGTTTCTGAGGTAAATCAGCAAAATTTACCCTAAAGGAGCACTGGCGCTTGGTATGTTATTCATCCCCTGTCTTTAAAAACCACGGGGCCATGGGAAAACAAAAAACGTGAAAAAACCAAAGGGGTAACCCAACCGTGGGTATAATGAAAAATCGATAAGGCCTTTAAATTTTCCAACGAGATACTTATTAAAAAACAAATGGTGGGGGTTGAAAATTTTTTTTAAAAAGCAAAGAAATAAGGAAAACCCGATATTAAAAAAGAGCCCCCAAAAAGAAAAAATTTCAGTGATTTTTAATTTCCCCGGGTTTAAAGAAGATTAAAAATTTCGTCGGGGAAAAGCTTTAAATTGAGCTCCCCGGGTTTAAAACCCTTTGTCATCTAGCGCTCCTTTTTAGAGAACCTTGTCTCAATATTAAATAAACACTTCAAATGTTGCAGAAAAGACATAAAAGCTGACGTTCAAAAGAAAAATGACCTATTTTTGAGCAAAAAGCGTCCCTGTGATCAAAAAAACAAAAAATCTTTTTTTTCAAAATCGAGTATTTTGGTTGGGTACTTTGTTTTTATAAGGAATTGTGTTCATTGAACCCGTCCATTTTCCTCGAGGTTTAAAATAAAAGGGTTTGGAAAAAAAATTTTTGAAAGTTCCTGCCCCAAATTATATCAACATCTTACATATATTTACAATCTTTTTTTGAAAAGGGTTTGGTTTTTCCCCCAACCCTTAAAAGATGGAAAAATTTTTCCCCTTTTTTAAATCTGGTGCCCCAAAATGATCCTTCTAACTACAAAACCTATCTCACCCTATTATTCTTTCAAAAACCCCTTGAAAAACACAAAATGAAACCCACCCCATAAACATTTCATAAAATCCCAATTTTAAATTACATTTTAAAAAAAGCGGTTTAGAGAAAATCTTTTCTTGTCCCCCCTTTGGGCCCCAAAATATAATTAAAAACAAGGGCATTTAAACAAAACAAGGGTTTCTCTTCAAAAGGAACAATTTTTGTCGATTCGCAAAAAGCTTTGGACACTAAGATCACAATCTACTGTTAAAAAAAACTAAATTGAAATGGTTTATCCCCTGAAGCTTTTAAAACTCTTTTCCTCTTTTCTCAACTGAAAGGCGACAAGTAGTTTAAAAAATTCCGCTATTCCCCTCTCTTATCCCAGTAATTAGGGGGCGTTCCCAAGGGTCAGTCCGGGGGGCCCTATCTTTTCTCATTTTATATAAATAAATTTTTCCTTTTACAAATGTCTTCCCCCTGGGGAGCTTTTTGGGGGGATGACATACTCCCCCAAAATTTAATTGAAAAAAAATGCGGACTCGGGATGAAATAAAATTTACAGAATGACCCTTAATAAATTTGCAAAGGGGGATAATTTAAACCCATAGGGCCCCTCCATCCTCAAAGCCCAAAATTTTTATGATGACTACAACCAGACTAAAAAACCGTCAAAATATGAAAGCCGAATTTTTTTAAAAAAAAGTATACAAAAAAAAGTCGAAGAAAAAAGTTAAACCCACACAAATTATTGGGTCAACGGGTTAAATAATAATTTTCAGGTCTAAATCATATATCTGATTTGTCTAAAAGGTTATCAAAAAAAAACTATTCTTGTTGAACCAAAATCAAAATGTCCTTGGGTCAACATACAGAAAATTTATATCCTATGCATATGTACAAACCCGACATTAACTATGCCTTACATGCTGGGAATTTTGCCAGAAAAAGTGCTTAAAAAAAACCCCTAGAAAAACATGTACAGACCCTATTAAGTGATACCTTTTAAAATTTTTTCCCCTAAAAGCTAGTGTTTTTAAAAAATCTAAAAATTTTTTCCATTCGATCTAAAATGCGCTTTAATAAAGCGTTTTTTTATGTATAAAATTTAAAATAAAATTTCGCCACCTTATCTTCATGGAAAAAATTTTCCCTTTTAAACAAAATTTGAGGCAAAAAAAACCCAAAAACCCCCCCTCGACCCGAATTTCTTTTCAAATTTATTCCCCTTAAATTACTCTGGGGGTAAATTAAGGAGTGAAAACCCCCACCCATTTCAAACAGTTAAAAATTTTAAAATCGTTTTTAAAAAAATATTTTAAAAAACCTTAGACCATTTGGGAAATCATGTTTCCTTAACTGTTTTTTCTCCTAAGTTTTAATTTCCCTTTTACCAAACAAGTTTGGGTTTCCGCCAGATGGCCCCTTTGCAGTCGGCTGGGGTATAAATAACTGGCCAAGGGTTTAGTTTCAAAAATGTTTTGTATAAACCCATGGGGATGCTTCGTATGTCCAGTTTGTGTGGGGTGTGGGTTTTGTTTGTGTGGTGTGTGTTTTGGGGGGGGTGGGGGGGTGTTGGTTCGTGTGTGTGTGTATGTGTGGGTGTGGGGTGTGTGTGTGGTGTGTGTGTGTTGGGGTGGTGTGTGTGTGTGTGTGTGTGTGTTGTGTGTGGGGTTTGGGGTTTTTTGTGTGGTGGTGTTGTGGGGTGTGGATGTGTGTGGTGTGTGGGGTGAAATACGTTATAAGGAGGGCTGCTTTCTATTTTCCCATGTGTAATGTATATATGTTGTATGTGTGTCATTTTTTTATATGTTTGTTTAAAAATTTTTATATATATAATATGTAAAATTAAAATGTAAATTATAAAAAATTTTATATATAATATATATATATATATATATTTAAATATATTATATAAATATATTTTTTATTAAAAAAGTTTTTTCTTATTGCTGTTTTAATTTTGTCAAAAATTTATGTAATTGTTTCTTATTGTTTAAGGTTTTTTTGAGGGGATAGTGTAAAAAAAAACTTTCCCCGCTTATCTTTACCCTCATTAAAAAATTTCGGTTTTGAGTTTCGAGTTTTCTCTCTTCTTCTCTCTCTCTCCTCTCTCTCTCTCTTTTCTCTCTCTCTCTCTCTCTCTCTCTCTCTCTCTTTAGCTCTTTTCTCTCTCCTCTCTCTCTCTCTCTCTCTCTCGCTAGCTGTCTCTCTCTCTCGCTAGCTCGCTCTTTTCCCATCTCATCATTTATCATTTAAACATCATCATCAACATCATTTATCATATCATATCATCGTCGTCGTGGTTTGTCGTGGTCGTCGTCATCATCATCAAACACTATATCGTCGTCGTGGCCCTCGTCGTCGTCATCATCTTTTTCATCATCGCGTTTTAGTCGCGTTTGGGGCTTTGTCGTGTCGTCGTCTCGCGTTCCCTCCCTCAACGTTTTTTTTTCTTTTAATGTTTTTCCCTTTTTTTCCAGCTGCGCCTTTATCCCTAATCTCCCCGTTTCCCATGCGTTTAAAATGCGATTCTAGTCACCATGTTAGGTTCCCTGGGACGTTGCTGGGCGGCCCTCGCAGCGAATGAAAACTTCCTCTTCACGCATCATGGTCCCCCCAGCCGGCCCTTTCCCCGCATGGGCACATCTTCACTGGAGTGCCCTGGGGTCACACAAACCAATCAAACTACCCAAAACAACCCCCTCACCTTGGGGCAGGGTGCACCAGCTGTACAGAATCCCAAACATGATCAACAAACGCGCCTTGGACAGCTGCCGCTGAACAGCAATCAAACATGTCAACAAGCCCCTTTACACTGTACAAGTTTCCAACCCACTGTAAAACAATCAGTGAGCGATGCATAAAACGTCACCTTAGTGGGATGCGAAAAATTTTTTAAGACAGGAAATCCGGGCGAAAGAACCCGGAAAGGAGAAGGGGGGAAAATGTGGCGGGGAGGGGGGAATGGGGTCGCCCTTCTGCAAAACAACCATTCAGCAATTAGTGAGGGATGGGGGTTTTTTGGACCCGCACCTTATTCACTGTTATAAAAACCAAAACCCCTTCAAAAAAACTGTGTTTAAATACCTTTCAACATTCATAGATTTTTGACTTGGGGGGAAATAACAAACACCAAATTAAAAACTAAAACTTGTCGTTGAGAGGAAACGTAAGAAATACATCGTACATTTATGAGAGAAAATCTAGTTAAACAACAAATCAGCAAGTTTTCAAAAAAAAAAGGTATTAGTTTTTCCCCGGGGAAAAAATACAAACCCCCATAGAGGACAAAACACTAACATTTTTGACCTCTTGGGTCTTCTTCAGGCCCCAAAAGACTACTATGTCATATTTCACCAAAAAAAATAACAATATTTTTCGTCTTATTTTAAAATGTTTTTATAAAACCCCTTTTAAAAAATTATCGCTATTATTCTGTTGTTACCATTCTTTAAAAGCCATCAAATTTTTAATTTTTAAATTTCATTATCCCCTTCAAAAGGCCCCGTTTTATCAAAAACCGATTTTGGCCCGGGTATGAGAAGATAAGTGGGATCCGTTTTTTTGCTTTCATTGTCCCAAAATTTTGTTTTTTTTTTGCCTTTAAGAAACCAAAGGGGGGAAATGCTTTTCCCTGTTGTTCCCGTACCCCGCTAGTCTTGTCGTCTGGCGGAAAAAGACAAACCTTCCTTTTTTACATCATTTTTCCCCGTCAGTCACCCGTTTTAGATCAGCAAGAAATAAATAAACAAAAAGGATCAGGGCGCTTTTTTTAAGCAACAAATAAAAAAAAATAAAACCCCGGCCATTTGGTTTTTTTTACCCGCTTTTTAAACAAATTATTCACAAAAAAAAAACCAAGGGCCTTGGGTAAATTTTCCCCCGTTTTTAAAAAAATGAGCAATGAATTAAACATGACTTGGTGGGGAAAGGAAATGCTTTTGCTGTAAAACCCCAACCCAAAATGGATTAAACCAAAAGTGACCCTTGTGAAATAAGGTTTAACACTGATGAACTGAACCTGAATTTAAAAAAAGAAAAAAGAATCAGGAAAAAAACCCCCGTCCCCTTTTTGGCCCAGTGTATCTTTTACTAAGCACCAAATTTGGGGATAATAAACTTGGGCCCCGGGGGGGTGCACCCGTTGCAAAAAAACCAATCAGCTTGACTAAAAAGTTTTTTTCGCTATAAACACTGGGTTGTTTAAAAAAACCAAAAAAGCAAGGAATAAAGTGGGGACCTTGGGAGAAGTGTTTCGGTGTTTCAAGACCCAACCCTCAATTTTTAAAAAACCCTGACCTTGGGAGAGTGGGGCCCGTTTTAAAATAACCCATTTAGCTATCACTAAACCCGTAGCTTTTATGGGGGTGTAAACTGTTGTAAAGCAACCAATCGTA
>CM031604.1:98497818-98503187 GCA_018398815.1 Conus ventricosus
ATGTAACATTGCTGACAGACTGTTGTACAACAGATACACTTCCCCAGGTAACATTGCTGACAGGCTGTTGTACAACAGATACACTTCCCAGGTAACATTGCTGACAGGCTGTCGTACAACAGATACACTTCCCAGGTAACATTGCTGACAGACTGTTGTACAACAGATACACTTCCCCAGGTAACATTGCTGACAGACTGTTGTACAACAGATACACTTCCCCAGTAACATTGCTGACAGGCTGTTGTACAACAGATACACTTCCCCAGGTAACATTGCTGACAGACTGTTGTACAACAGATACACTTCCCCAGGTAACATTGCTGACAGACTGTTGTACAACAGATACACTTCCCCATGTAACATTGTTGACAGACTGTTGTACAACAGATACACTTCCCCAGGTAACATTGCTGACAGACTGTTGTACAACAGATACACTTCCCCATGTAACATTGCTGACAGACTGTTGTACTACAGATACACTTCACCAGGTAACATTGCTGATAGGCTGTTGTACAACAGATACACTTCCCCAGGTAACATTGCTGACAGGCTGTCGTGCAACAGATGCACTTCCCCATGTAACATTGCTGACAGACTGTTGTACAACAGATACACTTCCCCAGGTAACATTGCTGACAGGCTGTTGTACAACAGATACACTTCCCCAGGTAACATTGCTGACAGGCTGTCGTACAACAGATACACTTCCCCAGGTAACATTGCTGACAGACTGTTGTACAACAGATGCACTTCCCCATGTAACATTGCTGACAGAATGTTGTACAACAGATACACTTCCCCAGGTAACAGCATTGCTGACAGACTGTTGCACAACAGATACACTTCCCAGGTAACATTGCTGACAGACTGTTGTACAACAGATACACTTCCCCAGGTAACATTGCTGACAGACTGTTGTACAACAGATGCACTTCCCCAGGTAACATTGCTGACAGACTGTTGTACAACAGATACACTTCCCCAGTTAACATTGCTGACAGGCTGTTGTACAACAGATACACTTCCCCAGGTAACATTGCTGACAGGCTGTTGTACAACAGATACACTTCCCCAGGTAACATTGCTGACAGACTGTCGTACAACAGATACACTTCCCCAGGTAACATTGCTGACAGACTGTTGTACAACAGATACACTTCCCCAGGTAACATTGCTGACAGACTGTTGTACTACAGATACACTTCCCCATGTAACATTGTTGACAGACTGTTGTACAACAGATACACTTCCCCAGGTAACATTGCTGACAGACTGTTGTACTACAGATACACTTCCCCATGTAACATTGCTGACAGACTGTTGTACTACAGATACCTTCCCCAGGTAACATTGCTGACAGACTGTTGTACTACAGATACACTTCCCAGGAAACATTGCTGACAGACTGTTGTACAACAGATACACTTCCCCAGGTAACATTGCTGACAGACTGTTGTACTACAGATACACTTCCCCATGTAACATTGCTGACAGACTGTTGTACAACAGATACACTTCCCCAGGTAACATTGCTGATAGGCTGTTGTACAACAGATACACTTCCCCAGGTAACATTGCTGACAGACTGTTGTACAACAGATACACTTCCCCAGGTAACATTGCTGACAGGCTGTTGTACAACAGATACACTTCCCCAGGTAACATTGCTGACAGGCTGTCGTACAACAGATACACTTCCCCAGGTAACATTGCTGACAGACTGTTGTACAACAGATGCACTTCCGCAGGTAACATTGCTGACAGACTGTTGTACTACAGATACACTTCCCCAGGTAACATTGCTGACAGACTGTTGTACAACAGATACACTTCCCAGGTAACATTGCTGACAGACTGTTGTACAACAGTACATTTCCCCAGGTAACATTGCTGACAGGCTGTTGTACAACAGATACACTTCCCGAGGTAACATTGCTGAGAGCTTGTTTCATACTTTATACTCCGTCAGGTAACATTGCTAACATGTTGATTTACAACAAATACACTTCCCCAAGCAACATTGTTGACAGGTTGTTTGTAGCCCCAAGTAGCATTGCTGACAATTTGTTTTACAACCGCTACACTTTCCCTTGTAACATTGCTGGCAGATTGTTTTACAACCGCTACACTTTCCCTTGTAACATTGCTGTCAGTTTGTTTTACAACCGCTACACTTTCCCTTGTAACATTGCTGTCAGTTTGTTTTACAACCGCTACACTTTCCCTTGTAGCATTGCTGGCAGATTGTTTTACAACAGCTACACTCCCCCAATGTAACACTGCTGACATGTTGTTTTACAACAGCAACACTCCCCCAATGTAACATTGCTGACATGTTGCTTTACAACAGCTACACTCCCCCAATGTAACATTGCTGACATGTTGCTTTACAACAGCTACACTTCCCCAATGTAACATTGCTGACATGTTGCTTTACAACAGCTACACTTCCCCAATGTAACACTGCTGACAGGTTGTTTTATAACAGCTACACTTCCCCAATGTAACATTGCTGACATGTTGCTTTACAACAGCTACACTTCCCCAATGTAACATTGCTGACAGGTTGTATTATAACAACTACACTCCCCCAATGTAACATTGCTGACATGTTGCTTTACAACAGCTACACTCCCCCAATGTAACACTGCTGACAGGTTGTTTTATAACAGCTACACTCCCCCAATGTGACACTGCTGACAGGTTGTTTTATAACAGCTACACTCCCCCAATGTAACACTGCTGACAGGTTGTTTTATAACAGCTACACTCCCCCAATGTAACACTGCTGACAGGTTGTTTTATAACAGCTACACTCCCCCCAATGTAACACTGCTGACAGGTTGTGTTATAACAGCGGCACTCCCCTTTTGTAGCACTGCTGACAGATTGTTGTATAACAGCTACACTCCCCTTATGTAGCACTGCTGACAGATTGTTTTACAACAGCTACACTCCCCTTTTGTAGCACTGCTGACAGATTGTTTTACAACAGCTACACTCCCCTTTTGTAGCACTGCTGACAGAATGTTTTACAACAGCTACACTTCCCTTATGTAGCACTGCTGACAGATTGTTTTACAACAGCGGCACTCCCCTTATGTAGCACTGCTGATAGATTGTTTTACAACAGCTACACTCCCTTTTGTAGCACTGCTGACAGATTGTTTTACAACAGCTACACTTCCCTTATGTAGCACTGCTGACAGATTGTTTTACAACAGCTACACTCCCCTTATGTAGCACTGCTGACAGATTGTTTTACAACAGCTACACTCCCCTTTTGTAGCACTGCTGACAGATTGTTTTATAACAGCGGCACTCCCCTTTTGTAGCACTGCTGACAGATTGTTTTATAACAGCTACACTTCCCTTATGTAGCACTGCTGACAGATTGTTTTATAACAGCGGCACTCCCCTTTTGTAGCACTGCTGACAGATTGTTTTATAACAGCGGCACTCCCCTTTTGTAGCACTGCTGACAGATTGTTTTTAACAGCTACACACCCCTTTTGTAGCACTGCTGACAGATTGTTTTTATAACAGCGGCACTCCCTTATGTAGCACTGCTGACAGATTGTTTTACAACAGCTACACTCCCCTTTTGTAGCACTGCTGACAGATTGTTTTATAACAGCGGCACTCCCCTTTTGTAGCACTGCTGACAGATTGTTTTATAACAGCTACACTTCCCTTATGTAGCACTGCTGACAGATTGTTTTATAACAGCGGCACTCCCCTTTTGTAGCACTGCTGACAGATTGTTTTACAACAGCTACACTTCCCTTATGTAGCACTACTGACAGGTTGTTTTACAACAGCTACACTCCCCTTTTCTAGCACTGCTGACAGATTGTTTTACAACAGATGCACTCCCCTAATACAGCACTGCTGACAGGTTGTTGTTTAGCAGATACACTCCCTATGTAACATTGATGACAGGTTGTTGTTTAGCAGATACACTCCCCTATGTAACATTGATGACAGGTTGTTTTTTTAACAGATGCACTCCCGAAGTGATTGTTGATTCGTTGCTAATTGCTTTACAAAGATACACTTTGCAAATATCATCATGTACTTGTGGCTGATTCGTTGTTTTACACCTGGTACTCTTCCCACAAGGTCACAGTTTATTCATCGCTGATTAGTTGTTTTAAAACAGTACACGTCACTGAAGTCCCAGTTTATTCATTGCTTTTTGGATGTTTTATGTTTTACAGCAGGTACACTTCGCCAAAGTCACAGTTTATTCATTGATCAATGGTTGTTTTACAACAGATACACTTCACCAATGTCACATTTTATTCATTGATTATTGGTTGTTTTATAACAGATACACTTCACCAATGTCACATTTTATTCATTGATTATTGGTTGTTTTATAACAGATACACTTCACCAATGTCACATTTTATTCATTGATTATTGGTTGTTTTATAACAGATACACTTCACTAATGTCACATTTTATTCATTGATTATTGGTTGTTTTATAACAGATACACTTCACCAATGTCACATTTTATTCATTGATTATTGGTTGTTTTATAACAGATACACTTCACCAATGTCTCATTTTATTCATTGATTATTGGTTGTTTTATAACAGATGCACTTCACCAATGTCACATTTTATTCATTGATTATTGCTTGTTTTATAACAGATACACTTCACCAATGTCACATTTTATTCATTGATTATTGGTTGTTTTATAACAGATACACTTCACACAATGTCACATTTTATTCATTGATTATTGGTTGTTGTACAGCAGATACACTTCACCAATGTCACATTTTATTCATTGATTATTGGTTGTTTTTATAACAGATACACTTCACCAATGTCACATTTTATTCACTGATTATTGGTTGTTTTATAACAGATACACTTCACCAATTCACATTTTATTCATTGATTATTGGTTGTTGTATAACAGATACACTTCACTAATGTCACATTTAATTCATTGATTATTGGTTGTTTTATAACAGATACACTTCACCAATGTCACATTTTATTCATTGATTATTGGTTGTTTTATAACGGATGCACTTCACCAATGTCACATTTTATTCATTGATTATTGGTTGTTTTATAACAGATACACTTCACCAATGTCACATTTTATTCATTGATTATTGGTTGTTTTATAACAGATACACTTCACCAATGTCACATTTTATTCATTGATTATGGTTGTTTTATAACAGATACACTTCACCAATGTCACATTTTATTCATTGAATTATTGCTTGTTTTATAACAGATACACTTCGCCGAAGTCAGAGTTTAATCATTGATTATTGGTCGCTTTTCTACAGCTACATTTCACCAAGGTCACTGTTTATTCAATTCGTTGT
>CM031604.1:98504187-98514401 GCA_018398815.1 Conus ventricosus
TTCAAACGTTATTATCCGCACTCTGTTGTCATCGAAGGAAGGGTAGTTAGAAATAACATGTTCTGCAATTCAATTCTCAGTTACCTCATCGACAGTAATTACGAAGAATGCTCACTTTGTAAAGGAAGTCCGATTCCGATTGATGGAGCAGGGAAGTAACTTTGGTGTGGTCCAAGTCGAAAGGAGATGAGGATGTGTGAAATCTGTCATAAATTGATAAAATGTGTTTTGGCAGAGTTCTGTTAACCGCCTCAACTGTCAGGCTCAGCCATTTTGTCATTACGGGTCTTGAGACTAGAGAGAGGGTCCATTTTTGTTTTTCAAACCCACCAGGAAGTCACGGCACCCCTTCCCCCCCCCCTCCCCAAAGTAACAGCAGCAAAAAAAAAAAATCAGCAAGTTGATTGTGGCTGCTCAATCCGAAGAAGAACAACAACAAAACCCCTTGGTATGGTGAGTTAATAAAAGTTGGCCCTGTGAACAAAGCATTGTTTTCTTGGCCTCCGTTTTATCCTTGGGTGAGACAGCCATGTCTTCTTCTTCCTAAAAGACTGGTTCACTCAAAAACGAGTAGGTCAGCAGCGCGCATGTTAAAAAACAAAAAAATAAATAAAATAAAGTGCGACTCAGCCTGTTGGCCCAGGAGCAAAATTTGGCAACAAGGGGTCGCACACGATATTCAAAAAGTTAAAAGCAAGGGCCACATACACTTCCCCAGGTAACATTGCTGACAGGCTGTTGTACAACAGATACACTTCCCCAGGTAACACATTGCTGACAGACTGTTGTACAACAGATACACTTCCCCAGGTAACATTGCTGACAGACTGTTGTACAACAGATACACTTCCCCAGGTAACATTGCTGACAGACTGTTGTACAACAATACACTTCCCCAGGTAACATTGCTGACAGACTGTTGTACAACAGATACACTTCCCCAGGTAACATTGCTGACAGACTGTTGTACAACAGATACACTTCCCAGGTAACATTGCTGACAGACTGTTGTACAACAGATACACTTCCCCAGGTAACATTGCTGACAGACTGTTGTACAACAGATACACTTCCCCAGTAACATTGTTGACAGACTGTTTGTACAACAGATACACTTCCCCAGGTAACGTTGTGACAGTCTTTGTACACAACAGAAGAGTTATTAACTTCCCCAGGTAACGTTGCTGAACAGGCTGTTGTACAACAGATACACTTCCCAGGTAACAGTTGCTGAGAGACTTGTTTCATACTTTAATACTCGCTCTCAGTAAACATGCCTTAACATGTGAAATTTTACAACAGATACACTTCCCCAAGCAACATTGTTGACAGGTTGTTTGTAGCACCACATGTAACATTGCTGCAATTTGTTTTACAACCGCTACACTTTCCCTTGTAACATTGCTGTCAGTTTGTTTTACAACCGCTATACTTTCCCTTGTAACATTGCTGACAGATTGTTTTACAACTGCTACACTTTCCCTTGTAACATTGCTGCAGATTGTTTTACAACCGCTACACTTTCCCTTTAACATTGCTGGCAGATTGTTTTACAACCTCTACACTTCCCATGTGAACATTGCTGACATTTGTTTTACAACCGCTACACTTTCCCCTTGTAACATGCTGTCATTTGTTTTACAACCGCTACACTTTCCCATGTAACATTGCTGTCAGTTTGTTTTACAACGCTACACTTTCCCTTGTAACATTGCTGGCAGTTGTTTTACAACAGCTTCACTCCCCCAATGTGACAATTGCTGACATGTTGTTTTAAACAGCTTCACTCCCCCAATGTAACATCTGCTGACATGTTGTTTACAACACTACACTCCCCCAATGTGACATGCTGACAGTTGTTTTACAACAGCTCACTCCCCCAATGTAACATTGCTGACATGTTGTTTTACAACAGCTACACTCCCCCAATGTAACATTGCTGACATATTGTTTTACAACAGCTACACTCCCGCAATGTAACATTGCTGACATGTTGTTTTATACAACAGCTACACTCCCCCAATGTAACATTGCTGACATGATTGTTTTACAACAGCTACACTCCCCAATGTAACACTGCTGACAGTTGTTTTACAACAGCTACACTCCCCCAGTGTAACATTGCTGACATGTTGTTTTACAACAGCTACACTCCCCCAATGTACATGCTGACAGATTGTTTTAACAACACTCTACTCCCCAGTGTTACATTGCTGACATGTTGTTTTACAACAGCTACACTCCCCCAATGTAACACTTCTGACAGGTTGTTTTACAACAGCTACACTTCCCCAATGTAACATTGCTGACATGTTGTTTTACAACAGCTACACTCCCCCAATGTAACATTGCTGACAGATTGTTTTACAACAGCTACATCCCCCAATTAACATTGCTGACATGTTGTTTTACAACAGCTACACTCCCCTAATGTAACATTGCTGACATGTTGTTTTTCAACAGCTACACTCCCCTTATGTAGCACTGCTGACAGATTGTTTTACAACAGCTACACTCCCTTATGTAGCACTGCTGACAGATTGTTTACAACAGCTACACTCCCTTTGTAGCACTGCTGACAGGTTGTTTACAACAGCTACACTCCCCTTATGTAGCACTGCTGACAGATTGTTTTACAACAGCTGCACTCCCCTAATACAGCACCGCTGACAGGTTGTTGTTTTAGCAGATACACTCCCTATGTAACATTGATGACAGGTTGTTGTTTAGCAGATAACACCCCTATGTAACATTGATGACAGGTTGTTTTTTTAACAGATGCACTCCCGAAGTGATTGTTCTTTCGTTGCTAATTGCTTTACAAAGATGCACTTTGCAAATATCATCATGTACTTGTGGCTGATTCGTTGTTTTACATCTGGTACTCTTCCCACAAGGTCACAGTTTATTCATCGCTGATTAGTTGTTTTAAAACAGTACACGTCACTGAAGTCACAGTTTATTCATTGCTTTTTGGATGTTTTATGTTTTACAGCAGGTACACTTCGCCAAAGTCACAGTTTATTCATTGATCATTGGTTGTTTTATAACAGATACACTTTACCATTGTCACAGTTTATTCATTGATTATTGGTTGTTTTACAGTAGATACATTTCACCAGGGTCACATTTTATTAACTGATTATTGGTTGTTTTATAACAGATACACTTCACCAATGTCACATTTTATTCATTGATTATTGGTTGTTGTACAGCAGATACACTTCGCCGAAGTCAGAGTTTAATCATTGATTATTGGTCGCTTTTCAACAGCTACATTTCACCAAGGTCACTGTTTATTCATTGATTACTGGTTGTTCTACCACAGATTCACTTAAGCAAGGTCACAGTTTAGTCATTGCTTATTTATCATTTTACAACATGTACACTGAGCCGAGCTTAAAGTTCATTCATTACTGCTCGGTTGTTTTAGAACAAATACACTCTGACAGGGTCACGGTTCAGTGATTTCTAACTGGTTGTTTTACAGCTGGTACACTCCATCAGTGTTAAAGTGTATTCATTACTGATTGGCTGTTTTAGAACAAGTACACTCTGACACGGTCACGGTTCAGTGATTCCTGATTGGTGGTTTTACAACAGGTACCCTCCTCGAGGTCATAGGATTTTCCATTGCTGGTTGTTTATAGAAAGACCCACTTTGCAAAGGTCACATTCACGTATGACCTACTTTGCAAAGGTCAAAGGTCACATTCACTTTATTCATTACAGATTGGTTGCTTTACAACAGTTTACACTCCATCAAAGCTACAGTTTAGTGATAGCTGATCGGTTATTTTACAACAGGCACACTGTGCCAAGGTCATGGTTTAGAAATTGATGATTGGCTCTTGTACCACCAGTACACTCCGCCAAGGTGACACTTTATTCCTTGCTGTTTGGTTGTTTTACAACCAGTGTTTATAGCAGCAAAACATTTTATTCATCGCTGATTGGTTGTTTTACAACCAGTGTTTATAGCAGCAAAACTTGTTATTCATCGCTGATTGGTTGTTTTACAACCAGTGTTTATAGCAGCAAAACTTGTTATTCATCGGTGATTGGTTGTTTTACAACCAGTGTTTATAGCAGCAAAACTTGTTATTCATCGCTGATTGGTTGTTTTACAACCAGTGTTTATAGCAGCAAAACTTGTTATTCATCGCTGATTGGTTGTTTTACAACCAGTGTTTATAGCAGCAAAACTTGTTATTCATCGCTGATTGGTTGTTTTGCAACGGGTGCACCCCACCAGGGTCCATGTTTATCTATCGCCTCATTAGGTGCTTAGTAAACGATACACTCGGCCAAAGTGACAGCTGGTTTATTCCTGATTCTTTTTCTTTTTTTAATCAGGTTCAGTTCATCAGATGTTGACCAGTTATTTCACAGCAGGGTCACAGTTTGTTTAATACCAGTTGGTTGTTTTACAGCAGATGCACTTTCCTTCCCACCAAGTCATGATTTATTTATTGCTCATTAGTTAACAACGGTTGGAATACCCAAGGCCATGGTTTATTTTTTTGCTGAATAATTTGTTTAACAGCAGGTAAAATACCCCAGGCCAGGGCTTATTTGTTACTGATTTGTTGCTTAAGAACAAGCGCACTGATCCAGTTTGATGATTTATTTCTTGCTGATCTCAAAACGAGGTGACTGAGGGCGGAAAATGATGCGAATGTGAAAAAGGAAGGCTGTCAGTTCCGCCAGACGACACAGACTAACAGATTACAGGACCAAACGCAATGCATTTCGACCTCTTGGGTCTTCTTTAGGCAAAAACAAAGAAAATTTAGACAATGAAAGCGAAAAACGAGATACCACTTATCTTCTCATATCCGGCACAAAATCGGAGTTATATGAAAGTTGAGAGGGGATAATGACAGTTGAAATAATAATGATGGCATTAAGAATGGTAACAACAGCAATAATAGTGATAATAGTGATGCTGATGAAAACATGTAAATAATAAGACGAAAAATATTGTTATTTTTTTGGTGATAATATGACGATAGTAGTCGTTTTGGCCTGAAGAAGACCCAAGAGGTCGAAATGCATCGTGTTTTGTCCTCTGATCTGTTTGCATCGTGTTTTGTCCTGTGATCTGTTTGCATCGTGTTTTGTCCTCTGATCTGTTTGCATCGTGTTTTGTCCTGTGATCTGTTTGCATCGTGTTTTGTCCTGTGATCTGTTTGCATCGTGTTTTGTCCTGTGATCTGTTTGCATCGTGTTTTGTCCTGTGATCTGTTTGCATCGTGTTTTGTCCTGTGATCTGTTTGCATCGTGTTTTGTCCTCTGATCTGTTTGCATCGTGTTTTGTCCTGTGATCTGTTTGCATCGTGTTTTGTCCTGTGATCTGTTTGCATCGTGTTTTGTCCTGTGATCTGTTTGCATCGTGTTTTGTCCTGTGATCTGTTTGCATCGTGTTTTGTCCTGTGATCTGTTTGCATCGTGTTTTGTCCTGTGATCTGTTTGCATCGTGTTTTGTCCTGTGATCTGTTTGCATCGTGTTTTGTCCTGTGATCTGTTTGCATCGTGTTTTGTCCTGTGATCTGTTTGCATCGTGTTTTGTCCTGTGATCTGTTTGCATAGTGTTTTGTCCTCTGATCGGTTTGCATAGTGTTTTGTCCTCTGATCTGTTTGCATAGTGTTTTGTCCTCTGATCGGTTTGTATTGTCTCGCGGAACTAATACCTTTTCTTTTTGAAAAGCGTGCTCATTTGTTGTTTAACTAGATGTACTCTCATAAATGTACAATGTATTTCTTAGCGATTTTCTGCTTAACGACAAGTGTAGTTACCCACAGTGTGGTTTTTAACTTGTGTTTGTTACTTCCCCCAAGTCACAATCTATGCATGTTGATAGGTATTTCACACAGTTTATTACTGCTGGTTGAGTGCTTTATAACAGTTAATACAGGCCATGGCTCACTAATTGCTGAATGGTTTTTTGCAGAAGGTGCGACCCCATTCGCCCCCTCCCCGCCACATTCTCCCCCTCTTCTCCATTCCAGGTTCATTCGTCGCTGATTTGCTGTCTTATAACTTTCGAATCCCACTAAGGTGACGTTTTATGGATCGCTCACTGATTGTTTTACAGTAGGTGCACTTGTCCAGTGTCAGGGTTTGTTGATCGGTGATTGATTGCTGTACAGCAGGTGCAGCTGTCCAAGGTGACGGTTGATTTGTAGATGATTGGCTGTGTGACACCAGGTGCACTCCAGTGAAGATGTGCCCATGCAGGAAGAGCAGCTGGCTGACTCATGATGGCGCTGATGAGGAATGTCTTCATTCGCTGCTGACGCCGCCCAGCAACGTCACACGACCTCACATGGTGACTAGCATCTGCATGTTACGCATGGGAAACTGGGAGAGTAGGGATAAAGGCGCAGCTGGAAAAGAAGGAAGAACATTCAAGAAAAAGAAAACGATGATGACGACGACGACGACGACGACGACGACGACGACGATGACGACGACGACGACGACTACAACGACGATGATGATAATGATGATGACGACAACGACGACCACGACGACGATGATAGTGATGATGATGATGACGACGACCACGACGACCACGACGACGACGACGATGATGATGATGATGATGATGATGATGATGATGATGATGATGATGATGATGATGAGAGATAGAGAGAGCGAGCGAGCGAGAGAGAGAGAGAGCGAGCTAGCGAGAGAGAGAGAGAGAGAGAGAGAGAGAGAGAGAGAGAGAGAGAGAGAGAGAGAGAGAGAGAGAGAGAGAGAGAGAGAGAGAGCAAGCGAGTATATGCGTCAAAGGTATAAAGGATTACGTCACGTATACTTGTCAAAAGCAATTCAGCTCCAATGACACATGTAATACAGGAACTTGTTTTATCAACTTACATGTTCACATCTCCGTAATTTTATTGTCTACCCGCTTATTTGGTTCGGATGTTTCCTACGTGCATATGTATTTAGGTTGATACATGTAGTTTGGAAATTCAGTCTTTTCTAATGATGGAAACATTGCGCCCTTGGCAATAATAGGTGGGTGAGTCACCCCACAATCAAATGGTGATGATACTGTTTTTTTAGCTCATGCCCTATCTATAATATCCGCACAGGACACATACTGATGACGGATGTCTCAGGTCATGACACATACCCTATGTGTGGCGGTATTGCGTAGTGATGCTGTGTGTTTCAGCTGACGTTTCACGTCAGTGACGTGCCTGGCATGGAGAACAGCGTCACCAATCGCTGCACGTACAAGTCACGGACCAACGTGTCCACACCTCTTCCACCCTCTTCCATCTTCTCCGCGGAGGGGGTGTCCACGACCAGCGGAATACAGTGCGTCACTTCCGCCCCGCCATCGCCGGCCAGTGCCCTCGCAGGTCTGTTGCTGACGTTCAGGTCTTGGTACTTACAGCCCGCCCGCCGTGACAGCCACCGCTTGGTTCCAAACGAGTTAAATACAGTCCAGTCTGGATGCCAATTGAAAGAGGCTACTCCTGAGCTGTAAACGTGTTAAAGATTAGATTGTATACAAAACATGAGAGTGTAGTTCAATGCTGTAAATGAGTTAAAAATAGAATTGTATACGTGTGAAGAGAGGGTATTTCATTGCTGTAAACGAGTTAGAAATAAAATTGCATACGACTAAAGAAAGGGTACTCCATTGCTGTAAATGAGTTAAAATGAAATTGTAGATGAATGAAGAGAGGCTACTTGTCCAGGACGGGGGAAATCGTGATGGTATTGCTTAAGTGCACTAAGTTGATGTATTATTAGTCAGGCTTAACACACCAAGGTTATCTTTGCACTCATACACGCATATGCACACTCATGCGCACACCAAACATTCACCTCTCTCTGGGAATGGGATGTCACGCATTCGTTTCTCTCCTAACACAACTGAGAACAAGAAATACAATTTCATGCTAGCTACTATAATTAATCATGTACAATCAAATCACACACAATGAAATATCAAAACATAAAAGATCAATACATCCTAATCCCGGGTTATAATGAAATGACTTCTTACCTGGCCAGGAGAGAACTGTAATATGCCGCTTCTAACTCACCTTCGCCCTCAAACCAGTTTTCGGGCGAAAGTGACCTAGAAGCGGCATATTACAGTTCTCTGACAAGTAAGACTTCAATAACCAAAAAAAACGATTATCTACAAACAAACATACTGTGTAGGGTTATCCGTTTTCAAAACTAATTTACTAAACTTTTCAGATTTCAGTTTTTGTTTAATCCTATGTTTTTCCTGATCATTTTCAATAACATCATTTTCGCGCAAACATTCTTCAAATGAGTCTCTGTCTTTCATGTGAAATAACACTACAGTCTTTAACTGTTCTCTAAAGTCTTTTAAAACTGAGTTATATTTTTGGCATAAAATCCACACACTTATCCGAGCATGTCTTCCACTGAAAGCTATTTTGACAAAGTGTTTCTCTTTTTAACTATGTCTCTTTCTGCCGAACAGTCATCTATAATAAATAGTGTTTGCGTTCCTTCAAACAGTCTATAAAACTGTTCTAAACACTCACTCAGTTTATTGCTAGGACAACTAAATATATGTTATCATCTGTCCATATAAACCTTCTATCATGATATGCTTTGTTCCATTTAAGTGTTGGACAGAAAACCACAATATATTAAAATTATAGCGAATAAACTGTTTGTAAAAGGTCTAGGACAAATATTGTTTTTTCCACAACCAGTCTGCCCACAAATCAATGAGCAATGAGGAGTTTTTGTCATAAAGTTTAACTGCTCGATAGTTTTATAACAGAGTTTAATCTAATCCAGTTATTATTTTTATCATACTCTCCGTCAAAACTTGTTCAGTATAATAAAACCCTATGAGGCCTAAATGTGTAAGATTAATCCAATTTAGTCCTGTAAGATCGTTTCTATTTAGACTAATATCAATTTGTCGCTGTTGTTATAACCTTAATACCTCACCGTTGTGAAGAACGACGACAACAACGTTAAGGCGTTAACGTCTAAGTTTTGCCAGCTAATATTAATTCCTTTTATAAGGGCGTCACTACGCCCACAACCCCATCCCTCTCCACATCTTTAAAGACAGAAATTTCAAATATCATTGTGAACGTGTCCTCCTAATTTCTGCTTGGAAAGAACTGTAATTTTGTAGAAGCTTTTTTTACAACTGTTTCTTTTCTGTGGAGGATGTACTGTTTTTTCCCATACGGCGTTATTTCAATTTCTTTCCGACTATTGTCGTCCGCATAAGACTTACATGTAAAGGGCCAGAGTTGATGCTTTTTCTGAAACTTTTTTGACGACCAAAAAATGTAAATGGGCTTATGAATTCAAATTTTATGTCCCATTCTAAATATGGTTTCTAAGTGCCATTTTAGGTCAGGTTTTCGAACTATTTTATATTCATACTGGCCAACATTATTTGCCTCTAGATTGCGCAGTTGTTCTAGTTTAGGAAACTTTTTGCTGTCGCCAACCTCTTTGCGTTTATAATCACCATCTTAGTGTACTCAAAACCATACAAAGCGCCTATCTCGCCGTTCTGTTCAAAGTCCGCAACGTCTGCAAGGTCTTTTAATTCTAAAGTTATACACCTCACAGGCGCTAATGTAACTCCTGATTCTTCTGGCCCACGCGACATTATTTTTTAGTAACGTATTATTTTATTTCCAAAACAATGTGCAGGTTATCACATTTCACGACTTTTCCTGTTTTGTCTTTGATTTTTATAATAAATGACCCGACCCTCCCACAAACTAATCTTTAAACTGGTAAATTAGAGAATTGTATAATTTCATAATCGCAATATGCAGCTTTCCCTGACGGAAGAGCTCTTAAAACAGTTGAGGGCCTTCCATCATATAAGTTTTCATCATGCTTAGTTCGTCCAAATGAACATAGAGTAATGAATGTAATGCAAGATCGAGCGGATTTTCTCCCTCATAAGTAGTTTTGTCTGGCACAACTCTAAATCTATGATTGTCATCTGCAAAGCCTAACATTTTAGCTAGCTCACACATCAAAAAGGTAATGTGCTACTCTTCTTCAGGGTTTTAAAGTTTAACATTGTTTTTAGATTTGCATTGTTAAGTTTGAGAGTAATGTCGAAATTACTCATTGCTCTTTTAGCGAAAAACCCGTAAAACCATCAGGTATGGTTAACCGGCAACTACCCTTTAAACCATTTTTTCTTTATTAAAACTTT
>CM031604.1:98515401-98534919 GCA_018398815.1 Conus ventricosus
CCCCTTTTTCCCCCCCCTTTTTTTTCCCCCACTTTTCGGCAATCCGTGTTTTTTGGGTTTTAAAGGGTTGAAAAAACCCCCCCCCCCCCCCCCCCCCCCCCCGAGTGTAAAAAAAAAACCCACCAACACAACCACATACACTCCCTGCTGTTTCCTACTGGTGTTTGGTGCATCTCCCTTATGTATTGATAGATTTATGTAAAACCACAGTCTTTACGGTTTTACAAGATCACTTACACTAAATGGATCTTTACAACAATACACTCACTACTCCAGCAACTTTCCTACCCTTTTTACAAGGAATACACCTCCCGGTTCGCAGCTTTTTAACAACAACACACCACCCCATGAACATTGCTGACAGTCACTTTAAACAGATCAACTTCCCCATGAACATCGACAGACTGACACACAGATCACTCACCCAAAACACTTGCAGACACACTTACAGATACCTTCCCCGTAATTTGCGGAGTTCCACCTAGTAACATTGCTGACAGCTGTTTACATACAGACTTCCAGTAACATGTTCCCGGTAACATGATAACTTCCCAGTAACAGCACTGCCTGTACACTGTACCTGTCTACTATGAATTTTAAACATCCTTCCCAGGTAACATGCGACAGCTTCAAGTAACTTCCCAGTAACATTGCGACAGTTTGTACAACAGATACACTTCCCCATGTAACATTGCTGACAGACTGTTGTACAACAGATACACTTCCCCAGGTAACATTGCTGACAGCTGTTACAACAGATACACTTCCCCAGTAACATTGCGACAGTGTGTAAAACGATTACACTTCCCAGGTAACATTGCTGACAGACTGTTGTACAACAGATACACTTCCCCAGGTAACATTGCTGACAGCTGTTGTACAAACACTTCCCCATGTAAACATTGCTGACAGCTGTTGTACAACAGATACACTTCCCCAGGTAACTTTGTGACAGCTGTTGTACACAGATACACTCCCACAGGTAACATTTGCGACAGACTGTTGTACAACAGATCACTTCCACATGTACATTGTGAAGACTGTTGTACAACAGATCACTTCCCCATGTAACATTGCTGACAGATTTGTACAACGATACACTCCCCTTTCAACATTGCTGACAGAACTGTTGACACAGATACACTTCCCAGTAACATTGCTGGAAGCTGTTGTACAAAATACACTTCCCAGGTAACATTGCGCACTGTCTGCAACAGATGCACTTCCCCAGTAACATTGCTGACAGACTGTTGTACAACAGATACACTTCCCCAGTAACATTGCTGACAGCTGTTGTACAACAGATACACTCCCCATTTAATTGCTGACAGGCTGTGTACAACAGATACATTTCCCCCAGGTAAATTGCTGACAGACTGTTGTACAACAGATACACTTCCCCAGTAACATTGCTGACAATTTTTTACAAAGATACACTTCCCCAGGTAACAACGCTTGCTGACTTTGAACAGATACATTCCCAGTAACATTGCTGACAGAGCTGTTGTACAACAGATACACTCCCCAGGTAAACATTGCTGACAGTACTGGTACAACAGATACTTCCCCAGTAACATTGCTGACAGACTGTTACAACAGATACACTTCCCCAGTTAACATTGCTGACAAGCTGTTGTACAACAATACACTTCCCCAGGTAACATTGCTAGACAGGCGTTGTACAACAGATACACTTCCCCAGGTAACATTGCTGACAGACGTTGTACAAAGATACACTTCCCCAGTAACATTGCTGACAGATGATGTACACGATACACATCACCTAACAGTTGACAGACTTGTACAACAGATACTTCCCAGTAACATTCTGACGCTGTTGTACATACAGATACACTTCCCCAGGAACATTGCTGAAGCTTTGTACAACAATACACTTCCCCATGTAACATTGCTGCATGTTGTACAACGATACACTTTCCCATGTAACATTGTGACAGACTGTTGTAAAACAGATACACTTCCCCAGGTAACATTGCTGACAGCGTTGTACAACAATACACTTCCCCAGTAAATTGCTGACGATTTGTACAACAGATACACTTCCCAGGTAACATTGCTGAAGCTGTTGTACAACGATACACTTCCCCAGGTAACATTGCTGACAGGACTCTGTTGTCAACAGATACTTCCCCAGGTAACATTGCTGACAGCTGTTGTACAACAGATCACATTCCCCAGACATTGCTGAACGCTGTTGTACAAATACACTTTCCCCGGAAATTGCTGTAACAGATACACTTCCCCATAACATTCACAGCTGTGCAACAGATCACTTCCCAGTAACATTGCTGACAGACTGTTACAACAGATACACTTCCCCATAATCTGACGACTGTTGTACACAGTACACTTCACACGGTACATTGCTGATACTTCTAACAGATACACTTCACCAGTAACATTGCTGACAGCTGTGGAAACAGATGCAGTCCATGTACATGCAGACAGACTTCCAAGAAACATTGCCCCGTTTAACATTGCTGACCTGTTGTACAAACAGATACACTCCCAGTAACATTGCGACAGGCTCGTAACAACAGATACACTTCCCAGGAACATGCTGACGCTGTTGTACAACATGCACTACTTGTACCAAACAAATTTCCCAGGAACATTGCCCAGACGGTACACAATCGACACCCCGAATTGCGACGACTGATTCAATACATTCCCATTAACATTGTACAACTGTTGTACACCCAATACACTTCCCAGGTAACATTGCTACAATGTTTAACCTTCCCATAACATTGCTGACAGACTTTGTAACAGATACTTCCCAGTAACATGCTACAGTTTAAACAGATACATTCCCAGGAACATTTGACAAGGCGTTGTACACATAACATCCCCAGAACATTGCTGACAGACTGTCTACAACGATAACTCCCCAGGTAACATTGTGACAGACTGTTGTACAACAGATACACTTCCCCAGTAACATTGCTACAGACGTTTGTACACAGATACACTTCCCAGTAACTTTGTGACAGACTGTGTACAACAGTATACATTCCCCAGGTAACTTGCTGTCAGTTTGTTTTACAACCGCTACACTTTCCCTTGTAACATTGCTGTCAGTTTGTTTTACAACCGCTACACTTTCCCTTGTAGCATTGCTGGCAGATTGTTTTACACAACAGCTACACTCCCCCAATGTAACACTGCTGACATGTTGTTTTACAACAGCAACACTCCCCAATGTAACATTGCTGACATGTTGCTTTACAACAGCTACACTCCCCCAATGTAACATTGCTGACATGTTGCTTTACAACAGCTACACTTCCCCAATGTAACATTGCTGACATTGTTGCTTTACAACAGCTACACTTCCCCAATGTAACACTGCTGACAGGTGTTTTATAACAGCTACACTTCCCCAATGTAACATTGCTGACATGTTGCTTTTAACACAGCACACTTCCCCAATGTAACATTGCTGACAGGTTGTATTATAACAACTACACTCCCCCAATGTAACATTGCTGAATGTTGCTTTTAAACAGCTACACTCCCCCAATGTACACTGCTGACAGGTTGTTTATAACAGCTACACTCCCCCAATGTGACATGCTGACAGGTTGTTTTATAACAGCTACACTCCCCCAATGTAACACTGCTGACAGGTTGTTTTATATACAGCTACACTCCCCCAATGTAACACTGCTGACAGGTTGTTTTATAACAGCTACACTCCCCCCAATGTAACACTGCTGACAGGTTGTGTTATAACAGCGGCACTCCCCTTTGTAGCACTGCTGACAGATTGTTGTATAACAGCTACACTCCCCTTATGTAGCACTGCTGACAGATTGTTTTACAACAGCTACACTCCCCTTTTGTAGCACTGCTGAACAGATTGTTTTACAACAGCTACACTCCCCTTTTGTAGCACTGCTGACAGAATGTTTTACAACAGCTACACTTCCCTTATGTAGCACTGCTGACAGATTGTTTTACAACAGCGGCACTCCCCTTATGTAGCACTGCTGATAGATTGTTTTACAACAGCTACACTCCCCTTTTTGTAGCACTGCTGACAGATTGTTTTACAACAGCTACACTTCCCTTATGTAGCACTGCTGACAGATTGTTTTACAACAGCTACACTCCCCTTATGTAGCACTGCTGACAGATTGTTTTACAACAGCTACACTCCCCTTTTGTAGCACTGCTGACAGATTGTTTTATAACAGCGGCACTCCCCTTTTGTAGCACTGCTGACAGATTGTTTTATAACAGCTACACTTCCCTTATGTAGCACTGCTGACAGATTGTTTTATAACAGCGGCACTCCCCTTTTGTAGCACTGCTGACAGATTGTTTTATAACAGCGGCACTCCCCTTTTGTAGCACTGCTGACAGATTGTTTTATAACAGCTACACACCCCTTTTGTAGCACTGCTGACAGATTGTTTTATAACAGCGGCACTCCCCTTATGTAGCACTGCTGACAGATTGTTTTACAACAGCTACACTCCCCTTTTGTAGCACTGCTGACAGATTGTTTTATAACAGCGGCACTCCCCTTTTGTAGCACTGCTGACAGATTGTTTTATAACAGCTACACTTCCCTTATGTAGCACTGCTGACAGATTGTTTTATAACAGCGGCACTCCCTTTTGTAGCACTGCTGACAGATTGTTTTACAACAGCTACACTTCCCTTATGTAGCACTACTGACAGGTTGTTTTACAACAGCTACACTCCCCTTTTCTAGCACTGCTGACAGATTGTTTTACAACAGATGCACTCCCCCTAATACAGCACTGCTGACAGGTTGTTGTTTAGCAGATACACTCCCCTATGTAACATTGATGACAGGTTGTTGTTTAGCAGATACACTCCCCTATGTAACATGATGACAGGTTGTTTTTTTTAACAGATGCACTCCCGAAGTGATTGTTGATTCGTTGCTAATTGCTTTACAAAGATACACTTTGCAAATATCATCATGTACTTGTGGCTGATTCGTTGTTTTTACACCTGGTACTCTTCCCACAAGGTCACAGTTTATTCATCGCTGATTAGTTGTTTTAAAACAGTACACGTCACTGAAGTCCCCAGTTTATTCATTGCTTTTTGGATGTTTTATGTTTTACAGCAGGTACACTTCGCCAAAGTCACAGTTTATTCATTGATCAATGGTGTTTTTACAACAGATACACTTCACCAATGTCACATTTTATTCATTGATTATTGGTTTTTTATAACAGATACACTTCACCAATGTCACATTTTATTCATTGATTATTGGTTTTTTATAACAGATACACTTCACCAATGTCACATTTTATTCATTGATTATTGGTTGTTTTATAACAGATACACTTCACTAATGTCACATTTTATTCATTGATTATTGGTTGTTTTTATAACAGATACACTTCACCAATGTCACATTTTATTCATTGATTATTGGTTGTTTTATAACAGATACACTTCACCAATGTCTCATTTTATTCATTGATTATTGGTTGTTTTATAACAGATGCACTTCACCAATGTCACATTTTATTCATTGATTATTGCTTGTTTTATAACAGATACACTTCACCAATGTCACATTTTATTCATTGATTATTGGTTGTTTTATAACAGATACACTTCACCAATGTCACATTTTATTCATTGATTATTGGTTGTTGTACAGCAGATACACTTCACCAATGTCACATTTTATTCATTGATTATTGGTTGTTTTATAACAGATACACTTCACCAATGTCACATTTTATTCACTGATTATTGGTTGTTTTATAACAGATACACTTCACCAATGTCACATTTTATTCATTGATTATTGGTTGTTGTATAACAGATACACTTCACTAATGTCACATTTAATTCATTGATTATTGGTTGTTTTATAACAGATACACTTCACCAATGTCACATTTTATTCATTGATTATTGGTTGTTTTATAACGGATGCACTTCACCAATGTCACATTTTATTCATTGATTATTGGTTGTTTTATAACAGATACACTTCACCAATGTCACATTTTATTCATTGATTATTGGTTGTTTTATAACAGATACACTTCACCAATGTCACATTTTATTCATTGATTATTGGTTGTTTTATAACAGATACACTTCACCAATGTCACATTTTATTCATTGATTATTGCTTGTTTTATAACAGATACACTTCGCCGAAGTCAGAGTTTAATCATTGATTTATTGGTCGCTTTTCTACAGCTACATTTCACCAAGGTCACTGTTTATTCATTGATTACTGGTTGTTCTACCACAGATTCACTTAAGCAAGGTCACAGTTTAGTCATTGCTTATTGATCATTTTACAACATGTACACTGAGCCGAGCTTAAAGTTCATTCATTACTGCTCGGTTGTTTTAGAACAAATACACTCTGACAGGGTCACGGTTCAGTGATTTCTAACTGGTTGTTTTTACAGCTGGTACACTCCATCAGTGTTAAAGTGTATTCATTACTGATTGGCTGTTTTAGAACAAGTACACTCTGAGAGGGTCACGGTTCAGTGATTCCTGATTGGTGGTTTTACAACAGGTACCCTCCTCGAGGTCATAGGATTTTCCATTGCTGGTTGCTTATAGAAAGACCCACTTTGCAAAGGTCACATTCACGTATGACCTACTTTGCAAAGGTCAAGGGTCACATTCACTTTATTCATTACAGATTGGTTGCTTTACAACAGTGTACACTCCATCAAAGCTACAGTTTAGTGATAGCTGATCGGTATTTTACAACAGGCACACTCTGCCAAGGTCATGGTTTAGAAATTGATGATTGGCTCTTGTACCACCAGTACACTCCGCCAAGGTCACACTTTATTTCTTGCTGTTTGGTTGTTTGTAGCAGCAAAACTTTTTATTCATCGCTGATTGGTTGTTTTGCAACGGGTGCACCCCACCAGGGTCCATGTTTATCTATCGCCAATTAGGTGCTTAGTAAAAGATGCCCTCGGCCAAAGTGACAGCTGGTTTACTCCTGATTCTTTTTCTTTTTTTTAATCAGGTTCAGTTCATCAGATGTTGGCCAGTTATTTCACAGCAGGGTCACAGTTTGTTTAATACCAGCTGGTTGTTTTACAGCAGATGCACTTTCCTTCCCACCAAGTCATGATTTATTTATTGCTCATTAGTTAACAACGGTTGGAATAACCCAAGGCCATGGTTTATTTTTTGCTGAATAATTTGTTTAACAGCAGGTAAAATACCCAAGGCCAGGGCTTATTTGTTGCTGATTTGTTGCTTAAGAACAAGCGCACTGATCCAGTTTTATGATTTATTTCTTGCTGATCTCAAACCGAGGTGACTGAGGGCGGAAAATGATGCGAATGTGAAACAGGAAGGCTGTTTAGTTCCGCCGGACGACACAGACTAGCAGATTACAGGACAACACGCAATGCATTCGACCTCTTGGGTCTTATTCAGGCAAAAACAAACTAAATTTAGACAATGAAAGCGAAAAACGAGATACCACTTATCTTCTCATATCCGGCACAATATCGGAGTTATATGAAAACGAGGCCGTTGAGAGGGATAATGACAGTTGAAATAATAATGATGGCATTAAGAATGGTAACAACAGCAATAATAGTGATAATAGTGATGCTGATGAAAACATGTAAATAATAGAACGAAAAATATTGTTATTTTTTTGGTGATAATATGACGATAGTAGTCGTTTTGGCCTGAAGAAGACCCAAGAGGTCGAAATGCATAGTGTTTTGTCCTCTGATCGGTTTGTATGTCTCGCGGAACTAATACCTTTTCTTTTGAAAAGCGTGCTGATTTGTGTTTAACTAGATGTACTCTCATAAATGTACGATGTATTTCTATAGCGATTTTCTGCTTAACGGCAAGTGTGTTACCCACAGTGTAGTTACCCACTGTAGTTACCCACAGTGTAGTTACCCACAGTGTAGTTACCCACAGTGTGGTTTTTAACTTGTGTTTGTTACTTCCCCCAAGTCACAATCTATGCATGTTGATAGGTATTTCACACAGTTTATTACTGCTGGTTGAGTGCTTTATAACAGTGAATACAGGTGCTGTCCACCAAGGCCATGGCTCACTAATTGCTGAATGGTTGTTTTGCAGAAGGTGCGACCCCATTCTCCCCCCCCCCCCCCCCGCCACATTCTCTCCCCCCCCACCCTTCCCCATTCCAGGTTCATTCGTCGCTGATTTGCTGTCTTATAATTTCGCATCCCACTAAGGTGACGTTTTATGGATCGCTCACTGATTGTTTTACAGTAGGTGCACTTGTCCAGTGTCACTGTTTGTTGATCGGTGATTGATTGCTGTACAGCAGGTGCAGCTGTCCAAGGTGACGGTTGATTTGTAGATGATTGGCTGTGTGACACCAGGTGCACTCCAGTGAAGATGTGTCCATGCAGGAAGAGCGGCTGGCTGACTCATGATGGCGCTGATGAGGAATGTCTTCATTCGCTGCTGACGCCGCCCAGCAACGTCACACGACCTCACATGGTGACTAGCATCTGCATGTTACGCATGGGAAACTGGGAGAGTAGGGATAAAGGCGCAGCTGGAAAAGAAGGAAGAACATTCAAGAAAAAGAAAACGACGATGACGACGACGACGATGACGACGATGACAACGACGACTACAACGACGATGATGATAATGATGATGACGACGACGACGACCACGACGACGATGATAGTGATGATGATGATGATGACGACGACCACGACGACGATGATAGTGATGATGATGATGATGATGATGATGATGATGATGATGATCATCATCATCATCATCATCATCATCATCATCATGATCATGATCATGATCATGATGAGAGATAGAGAGAGAGAGAGCTAGCGAGAGAGAGAGCGAGCTAGCGAGAGAGCGAGCTAGCGAGAGAGGGGAGAGAGAGAGAGAGAGAGAGAGAGGAGAGAGAGAGAGAGAGAGAGAGAGCAAGCGAGTATATGCGTCAAAGGTATAAAGGATTACGTCACGTATACTTGTCAAAAGCAATTCAGCTCCAATGACACATGTAATACAGGAACTTGTTTTATCAACTTACATGTTCACATCTCCGTAATTGTATTGTCTACCCGCTTATTTGGTTCGGATGTTCCTACGTGCATATGTATTTAGGTTGATACATGTAGTTTGGAAATTCAGTCTTTTATAATGATGGAAACATTGCGCCCTTGGCAATAATAGGTGGTGAGTCACCCCACAATCAAATGGTGATGATACTGTTTTTTTAAGCTCATGCCCTATCTATAATATCCGCACAGGACACATACTGATGACGGATGTCTCAGGTCATGACACATACCCTATGTGTGGCGGTATTGCGTAGTGATGCTGTGTGTTTCAGCTGAGTTTCACGTCAGTGACGTGCCTGGCATGGAGAACAGCGTACCAATCGCTGCACGTACAAGTCACGGACCAACGTGTCCACACCTCTTCCACCCTCTTCCATCTTCTCCAGGAGGGGGTGTCCACGCCAGCGGAATACAGTGCGTCACTTCCGCCCCGCCATCGCGGCAGTGCCCTCGCAGGTCTGTTGCTGACGTTCAGGTACTTGGTACTTACAGCCCGCCCGCCGTGACAGCCACTGCTTGGTTCCAAACGAGTTAAATACAGTCTGGATGCCAATTGAAAGAGGCTACTCCTGAGCTGTAAACGTGTTAAAGATTAGATTGTATACAAAACATGAGAGTGTAGTTCAGTGCGTAAATGAGTTAAAAATAGAATTGTATACGTGTGAAGAGAGGGTATTTCATTGCTGTAAACGAGTTAGAAATAACATTGTATACGACTAAAGAAAGGGTACTCCATTGCTGTAAATGAGTTAAAATGAAATTGTAGATGAATGAAGAGAGGCTACTCCATTGCTGTAAACGAGTTAAAAATGAAATTGTAGATGATGAAGAGAGGCTACGCCATTGCTGTAAACGAGTTAAAATGAAATTGTAAGCAAACTAGAAGAGGTCACACATAGGCTGTAAACAATTTTTTAAAAAAAAGATTGTATACGAAACAAAAGAGGTTACACTGGGCTGTTAAAAAAGTGTTAACAAATTAAAATGGTATGCTAATTAAAAGAGGCCACTTCTGGCTGTAACCAGGATACTTTCAATATTGCATATCGAGGGCTGACTGCTAGAACTTCGTAACTTGAATTTTGCACTTTTGAAGAAAACACAAAAAGAAAGTGTAAGCAGCTATTATTTATGTTTCTTATGAGCGGAATGCTTTGCAAATTCACTATGTTCAACGTAAACATATGGTGTAAAGGTGATGTAAATATGTAAAGGATAAAACAATGCCTACATTCATTTTTTATGTAATGTGAGTACCAACTGAATAAGCAATTTCAGCAGCATTTTTGACCCACTGTTCTGTCCATGTTTGTACTGCTAGAAGTTAGTAACAACTGTTACTGAGATGTAGCCCACCCCGTAAGTGTATAGGGCGGCTGCACTGTGGCTGCTAGAAGTACTCAACTTGGATTGCTGAATTCTAGCACGCACTATTCCCCCTATTGCTGGCCAATCCTGGGAGCTATCAGTCTTTATCCCAAAATAATTACCTCTAGCAGGTTCTCTTATGGCATGGGTCACTTTCAACTACTGACAAAAATCCTCAACTCGAATTAAGAAGTTTTATTAAACTTCCTTCTGAGATAAATGGAGTGTGTTTCTAGAGATAAAACTATGCATTTGCACTTAAGTCTTTTTAGTTAAAAATATTCCTTCAACTTGATAGACAGCAAGACATGGAAAACAAGCAAGTGTGCCTTTCCCATGAGGAGAAACATTGATCAATCAAAACATTGCAAATAAAAATATGTACAAATACTAAAAAAGACATAAAAACTGTACATACCAACTGTTCTTCTCTGTTCTTTTCGCCGCTGACGAAGAATATTTTGTTGAGACATAGCCATCCAAGATTATAGTTATTCCAACAGTGAAATCCACATGCCACTCGATTCACAAATGCCATCTCCACAATTCAGAACATGTACAGTTTCAAGCTTTCCTTTCATGAATAATCTAAATCAGTTCTAGCACAACACACTGTTTGTGATAATCATTGTTCTCTAAATGAGTTCTAGCACAGCACACTGTTTGTGATAATCATTGTTCTCTGCAGTTAAACAGTAACGACTGCTAAACACACACAACCCTCCCCATCCCACCCTCCCCAAACAGATTTGCAGCAAATTCTAGTCTGTCTCCTCCCCACTGTCACAGTCGTTCACATCCAGCTCCTCCAGACGGTCCACCTGGTTAGCCAAGGTCGGCAGGTTGTTGTAGAAGGGGTGGTGTCCTCTGGAATCACACCTGAGCGACACAGGGAAAGCAGGTCTCGCTTCTTGGCCTCTGAAATGGGCAGCTTGCCCTGGTAACGAGGCTTGATGATCTGCCCCAGAGATGGCTGCCTCCTCCTTGCTGAGGGTTGTTGAGAGACACAGCTGGTGGTAATCACTGTCATCAAAGTCGTACTTGAAGTACATGGTGTCTTGGCCTTTGCTGAAGTGGATCACCTTCATCTTCAGCCAGCTCACTCGCTTGTTGTGCTGTCCACCTTGGTGTTGCGGATGACCTGTGATGCCAGGTGCTTGAAGTCAAGGATCTGACTGAACGAATGGGGACGACAGTGTAGGGGTTGTGCCGCCTCGCCATGCGGAAAATAATGTCCCAGCCACTGGGAGTGTAAACAGGGCTTGCTTTTTGTGCGAATGCAATTGCTGAGTGCATAGAATCACATTCCATCTGCGTATGGCCGGTCTCCAGGTACTTGTGGGTGACTGAAGTGATATTGTGAACTTGCTCGAGGGCGTACAGGATGGCTACTGCTAAGTACTGATTGCGATTTTGTCCTCCACAACAGTCTGAATAGAGCCACAACCTCTTTCACTGTCACTGGAAGTGACTGGAAGTAGAGAAGAAGGCAAGAGGCAATTTCCACTGAGCCCCTCTTTCCATTTGTCTCATCCCAAACATAGCAGGTTGCCTTTCCATCTGCCAGAGAATACACCGTGAAATTGTACACAGAGAGCTTGCGCTTGTAGTACAATTGACTAACAAGGCGCATGGGGTTGGTAAACAGCCTGAAGGTCAAGAGTAACAACATGGATTGACGAATCTTGTTTGGCCAGCTCCTTGTCTTTTGCCTTCTCCTCTCTTGCTCTTAGTTTCATCTGGGTGTGCCTCTGGTATTCCTTTTCCTCATCTCCTGTTACGCCTTCTTTGAGTTTTGCCGCATAGTTCACACACACCTAGCAACTGATCTTTCTTTGGTTTGTGGAAGGATAAGTTGAAATCCGAATTGAATACATCTCTGTATTTACGACAAGTCACTGGAGTGTTTCCCTCAGCCTGGCATTTCTCCTTGTACAGATGGTACATCTTGGTGACGGTGAGAGCAGGGTCAAGGTACTGTCTCTTGGTGTCCTTTCTTGTGTAGTGACTCTCAACACAGGGGAAGGATCGGATGTGCCTCGTACGTCTTTCCACGCAGCTGTCTGTGTCATGTTGTGAGCTGGGTGTTTTCCCCGTCCATCACCTCCTGTAAAGGTGCCCATGTCGCTGTTGGCCATGGCATGGTTGACATAACCCTCTCCAACATCCAGGGTCGCAAGAAAAAACTTCTTGCACACCCTGACCCTGCTGCCATTGATGGTGAAGTGATAGGATCTGGCAACGATGCGTTTCTTGGGTATGGACACTTGTCCTTGCCGAGTATGGTCTTGCTCTCTTGTTCAGTGATATTTGAGCATACAAACTGCTTTTGTCTGTCATAGGATGGCAAGGCATAGAAAAGTCGAAAATTGCCTGGCGATCATCATTTTCAATTTTTTTACAATCAAACCTGCATTTGGTGCAGTCAGCAGAGCGTATTTCCTTTTGCTGAATGGTTTTTCCTGACTGGCTACATGTTCTTTACCTTGCAGCTTCAGAGCCTTTCTAACGTTCTTTTCCACGTTTGTGGGTTGGCAGAACGTTTCCTTGACAGTTTCTTTTTTGGTGGGGTATTGTAGAGGCCCTGCTTTCTTGGGGTGGAATGCTGCTGAGGAGACCCTGGAGATGTATGGCTTGCTGAAGTGTCAGGGAAGGTGTCATTCTGTGTCACACCGCTTGAGTCATAGCTGGACTGCTCTGGGCTGCGGAATGAACATGCAGGCATCGTAGTGTTGAGGGTCGCTAGGCGATCTTTCCGTCTCAACCGAACCGCGGACATATGTTGATGCGTAAATGATGGTGACCCCTGTCAGCACGCTGATAAGCAAGTGTAAACAGACGTGATAGCTGATCCCCAAGCCCCAGCTAACGGGCCTGGTCCATGTCAGGACGTGTAGTTAACCCCCTGATCCCGTTCAAGTTGTTTAGATTAGCAGAGAGGATGTTAATTGCTGGTGAAACTCAGGAATCTTGGGAAAAAATAATTGGCTGGTGTATAGTTTCTGATAACTTGGGTGGTTTTGTTTTGGAGTTTCCCACGACGTGGGTGGCAGAGGGAGAGGGGTTTGAGGTGTGGGAGAGGGAGAGGGGTTTGGGAGAGGGGTGTTTGGGAAAGGGAAGCTGTTCATTTCTTTTCAAGATGTCGAAGCAATCGAAAGCATTTTCGCTTGCGGAGGCAATTGAAATTATCCAGCAAAGTGGTTCTGACGCACACACACACACACACACAACACACACACACACCACACACACACACACACACACACACGTGCGCGCGCACGCACACACACACACACACACACACACACGTGCGCGCGCACACACACACACACACACACACTCACACACACACACACACACACACACACACACCACACACACACACACACACGTGCGCGTGCGCACACACACACACACACACACACACACACACACACCACACACACACACACACACACACACACACACAACACGTGCGCGTGCGCACACCACACACACACCACACACACACACACACACCACACACGTGCGCGCGCGCGCACACACACACACACACACACACACACCACACACACACACACACACACACACACACACCACACACACACACACACACACACACCACACCACACACACACACACACACACACACACACACACCACACACACACACACACACACACACACACACACACACACACACACACACACACACACACCACACACACACCACACACACACTTGTGTGTGTAAAATCATGGTGAGAGGACAGCCCTGCTGAAACGGTGCACTGTGTGACATAAGGTGGAGTGAGGCTGCATACATTTTGTGTACTATCCTGTGATATATCCTGTAGAATATCAAGCAACATGGATGCACCCTATTCCACAATAAATGGTGAGTAATCTCTGCATGTTTCCATTTGTTTTTGTCCGTTTTTATGTCAAAAATGATAAGTAAGAAAAAAGAGGAAAAAGGTTTTTTTTTTTTTCTCTGTGTGTGTGCATGTTGCATATAGTAAGTTCACAGGAAAATCACGAACTAACAAAGACAGATAATCGTATAAAACTTATCTAGCAACTTCGATAAGGAGTTCTTCTTTCCATCAATATCAAAATTATGCATGCTAGACTCCTGGAAGCATTCGTAAAATTAAATCTAATGTAGGCAAAAAACACCAAAATCTGCCGTCTCCAACAGTAGCTGAGCAGCTTTCCTCTTCCGTCGAAGGGGAAGGAACGGCTGCAGCCGTCCTACGGCCGGAATGAAATAAATTATTAAGGAGCCATTCCCACGCTGGAAATGTTACCTACTGCCCGATGTGTTTAATTGATAGTACCAACCGGACAAGTGCCAGATGCACATATCTCAACACCAAGTTTACACTAGTAGACCCCCGACGCTACCTGCTACAAGTCGGTATCTTGCACCTGCTATGTTTTGGCCAGTGGGAAGAGATGATTCTAAAAGAAAACTTGTTTGCTATAACTCAGTAAGTTGAGAATCCGAGTTCTAGCATTACTCTGCCAGGCAAATGAGTGCTTTGCTGTCACTGCTATAAGTCATGATAGCAAGATACGTACATTTAGCTCCCACACTTGTGTGGTGCCCTGTAGAACAAAGCGAGCTATAAGTCTGGAACTTTACTTAAGTACTTTTTGCTATCAAAAGAACCAGGGATAAAAGATAATTGATTTAGGTTTTAATTAATAACTCAATCAATTTTACTAGAAACGAAAATCTGACATCGCCATCGGAAAGAGAGAGTCCAAATCTATCAGAAGAGTATAAAATCTCAAAATCGAAAAAAAAAATCGAGTTACTGACTTTTAGCAGTCAGCCCTCGATATATGCTTACAGAAACAAATCCACCCTGGACTGTTAACTGGTTAAAGGCAGAAGGGTACATGATCAAATGTGGCCACATCTGAGCTGCACATGGATAGAAAGAAAATCGTAGACCTTCAGGAATGAAAATGCCAGTACTGTAAAATACAAAAACTGGTTATCAGTTTGATGACCGATCAGAAAATACAGTCTATCATCAACTACATCAGATTATATCAAAAGGAAATGTTGTTTTTCTTTCTTTCAAAAATTGCTAAACATTACTTCAAAACGAACCTTCACAGACCAAAGTTTTATGGAATCTGCAACCATTTTTTGTTTAATATCATCCTATAAAGAGCATCTCAGAGCAAGAATTTCGTGGAATCCGTCGCTGCATTTTAAAAATCACCTCGTTACGGCACCTAGAACAGGGAATTAATGGAAACCGCTGACATAGATATATAAATGTAATCACCATATGTGGAGCATCTTAGAATAAACATTTCAAGAAATCCGCTTGTGAAATATTAAAGATTAATTCGTATATAGTGTCACGGAATAAGGCTTCCATGGATTCCACTATAAATGTCTCTCTCTGAGCAAGCACTTCCCTAGAGTTCATGAAGTGATGAGGCATGCGGAGCATGCACCATCTGGAACGTGTAACGCACGTCCAGAAAGCCGCAGAAAACAGAAAACCGCTACGCCCGAACGTGAGTGTCACGTCCTAACTTCGTAACAGAAAGCAGAAAAATCTACTTGGAGACGACCCTCTAAAATGTTCTCACCTCTTCTACTGGTGTCAAGGAACAGCCCCTTTCCCTTCTCGCGAGCAGCCAGCTGACCACATGTTATGCAAATTGCGAGTTGAGAGGTCACAGCTGATAAGCATAGTCAAGATGGCAGCTCAACCTAGCACTTCGTCGACGCGTCCCGTTTCCAAGCGTCACACTGCCCTTGATATTTTAGATGACGTTATAAAGTATCAAGAGAGTGATGAAGAAGACCTTTGAGGATCGGATCCTGATACTAGCGATGAGGAGGAGACGGATGGGAATCAGCACTATCCACTTTTATCGGAGATACATGCTGGTGATGACGTGGCTTCACTGTTCTGTACACAACACATCAGTAAAGAAAGCGCCGTCAAGTGGGCGACGAAGCGGAAATTGCCGAACGCGTGCCGTGAACGAGCACTGCACCCCCTCCTTTCTTGACGAACGGGGTGGTGGACATGGTACGGGTTCAGAACGACGGTGAAGGTCCCGTGGAAGCGGCCGGGGGCGTGGCATGGGGCGTGGTCAGCAACGGCTGATCAAAGAATGGCAGTTGTTTTGACTGGGAATTCTGGTCTGCAAGTCAACTGTGCCAATTTTCAGCTGTACAAAGTTCCAGTCTTCAGTTCCTTCATGACCAGACACTGGTTTCAGGCAAGTAGCTCTTTTTTTCTTTTGTTGGTTTGTTTTGTTTTGTTTTTGTTTTTACTACATGATTCTTCATTCCTTGACTATTCATTTTCTGTATTTCTTTCTTTGCCCCATTTCCTACTGAAACTACAATTATGGCAAACAATGACTGTATGGATAGGTAGGACTGTGTGTGTGTGAGTGTGTGTGTGTGTGTGTGTGTGTGTGTGTGAGTGTGTGTGTGTGTGTGTGTGTGTGTGTGTGTGTGTGTGTGTGTGTGTGTGTGTGCACGCACGCACTCGCCTAAGCATTATTTATTTCTGTATGCAAGTTTTCCATATAAGTTTGTTCATTTTGTATAATACAGAAGCACTCATCCACAGCAGTTTTTTTGTTTTGTATCATTGTGGTGTTTTTACATTCATGTGTGTGTGATACTGTTAGTGTGTGTTTGTGCATATGTGTAATGTGTGTGTGTGTGTGTGTGTGTGTGTGTGTGTGTGTGTGTGTGTGTGTGTGTGGAAGCTGTTTGTGTGTATGCATGTGTTGTGTGTGTGTGTGTGTGTGTGTGTGTGTGTGTGTGTGTGTGTGTGTGTGTGTGTGTGCTCAACTGTGGGTCTGCTTACTCTGTGTGTGTGTGTGTGTGTGTGTGTGTGTGTGTGTGTATGTATGTGTGTGTGTGTGTGTGTGTGTGTGTGTGTGTGGAAACTGTATGTATGCGTGTGTGTGTGTGTGTGTGTGTGTGTGTGTGTGTGTGTGTGTGTGTGCTATCACATGTTATTAGTGTGAACCATCATCATAACAAACAAAACCAATATAGAATGATGTGAAATTGTAGACAAGAGTATAAGTAAGTAATCCACACAAAAATCTAACAAATAACTCAACAAATGGGTGAATAATGTACATGTTAGTGAACATACCGTGAAAAGCATGATTATGCCCCTTCTTACCCAACAAATAGTACCCCAATTATGAGCAGATTGTCATCAAGAACAACATTCCTTGGGATTTATATGACTGTCATGTGTTAGTGCTGATGTTGAACAATTAGTCACATCACTTTTTCATTGTTTACACTGATTTTATATGGTGCAATTTGTTTATGTATACCTGAAAACTGTTCTTTTTGTGAAACCACCAATATATGTATCCCTGTCCATCCCCTAATGGCTCACAAAACTACATTATTGTTATATAGCATCAAAGTTTGTAGTATAAGGAAAGAGAAGCCATAAAATCTAAGTCATATGTAAAGAAATACATAAGCAGTAATTGAGGTACTGAGCCTACCCAAATAGTAAAATTATGCCCCTTTCTAGGAGAATTTGGGTACCCCCAGTAACAGACAGATTGTTACACAGAGGGAGATTTATTGACAACAATATGAATCCCAGGTGTTTGTAATGTTGTTGAGCTAACACCAAAAGGTATTTTGTTGTGTTTAGTGGGTTTTTATGTGCTCAATTATTCTAAAACTCTCACATTGAAACCAAAACAAAAACTGTTTTATCACATGTTATTAGTGTGAACCATCATCATAACCAACTAAACCAATATTGAATGATGTGAAATTGTAGACAAGGGTATAAGTAAGTAATCCACAAAAAATCAAACAAATAACTCAACAAATAAATGAGTAATGTACATGTTAGTGAACATACCGCGAAAAGCATGATTATGCCCCTTTTTGCCTAAAAAATAGTACCCCAATTATGAGCAGATTATCATCAAAAACAACATTCCTTGGGATTTATATGACTTTCATGTGTTAGTGCTGATATTCAATAAGTAGTAAGACCACTTTTTCAGTGTTTTGACTCATTCTGTTTGGCGCAATGTGTTTGTGTACACTCGAAAACTGTTATTTTTGGTACAATTTTTTATATTATGTCAATTTCTGCTATACTAATTATCAACATAATCAAGCCATTTTGATAGAACATTGTAGACAAATGCATAACAACAAAACATGCAAAAAATCAAAGAGATCTGTCAAGAAATAAGTGAGCAGTAACCATTTCATTGAACCTACCCCAAAAGCTCAATTTTACCACGGCAGACAGATTTTCAAATGTGCTATTATACTGTGGCAGTGAAGGGGTTTAAAGGACGAGAGGTATCTGTTCTGCAGGGTATTGCGACCAATCCATGATTCCAAAGAGAAGCATGTCTGCCATCTGCCCTGATCAGGAACTGCCATGTCTCTGCTCCAGCTGTCCCATCTCAAACAACATACATCCATATACCCACGCTGAAACAACACACATCCATATACCCATGCTGAAACAACATACATCCATATACCCACGCTGAACACACGCCCGTGTGTGTAAGCTTAAAACTCTGTTCTTCGGTATAGTTACATCCCGCTGTCCGGTAGAGTACAAATGCTTTAATTCAGTACTGTGTGTCCGCCTTGGCTTAAGGCTGTGTCAGGCCAATTGACATAGGCTTGAACACCAAGGGCTCATCCAAATTTTGTTATGTTCTGCA
This sequence comes from Conus ventricosus, assembly GCA_018398815.1. Lineage (NCBI taxonomy): Eukaryota > Metazoa > Mollusca > Gastropoda > Neogastropoda > Conidae > Conus > Conus ventricosus. The sequence continues at coordinate 98,534,603 of CM031604.1, forward strand.
TAGTTATGCGGGGGTTGTTTTCAGCTGTGACAAGCTCCTAGCATAACATTATCAGTCTCCAAAATCCCCGAAGTCGGAGTGTGGCTGCCCATGTGGCGGGGTAATCAAAAACGGTCACACATGTAATGTTCTCATCCCCAGCTGATGCATTTGTACCATAGTGTTCAAGTACTTCGACTGTTTGGATGATCCCTGGAGTCTTTTAGCCAGAGTACGACGACAACAACAATAAAAATAAACAGTACTCTGTGTAGTGGAATCCTAGCTGCATGCATGTTCAGTCCCAGACCGGAATCCAGAACTGTGTGGTAGATGCG
>CM031604.1:98535019-98555019 GCA_018398815.1 Conus ventricosus
TGTAATCATGCAACGCTCCCATCACTTGCTCCTTGACCTTATTCTCTCCACGCAGACAGTCCACCATTAAACACACAGAAAGACACAGATAGCAAAAGACAATTTTATTAGCTGGAAACAGATGGTAAAGTTTGAATAAGAGACATTTAGACAATGGAGGAGCGTGTATTTTCTTGTAATCTCTAAGTCAATCTATACGCAAAAGACAACCAAAGCGCTTTTTTAATATGGATCTTAGAAAGAGAGACGAACTTGTCTTCTGAAAACAAAGAAAGTCAAAGTTCTGAAGCCTGAAGCGTTGGTGTCGTAGACCTGTACGTGAACCTGTCTGTCTGTCGAACAGAATGATATGTTACACGATTTCCCCAAGTTTTCTTGAAATACTTCAATCTTCATACATTTGGCACATAAAATAATTAAGAATCCCATTTTAAAGCTGGCGTTCACGTGCATATTTAAACAGCAATAGATTTTGACGATCTGTTTCAGAAGACTGCTCTCATCCTTTCGTTGTTATTGAAAGTGCGTTTTTTTCCTTTAGGTTATTTATTTATTTATTTATTTTTTTTAGATAAAGATTTTGGTCCTTTTTCATTTCTTTTAAAGATGTTTCTTCTCTTCGTTCTTTCTTTTTACTGCTTAGAAAACAAATTCTCTCATATTTTACTTTTGTGTGTGTGTGTGTGTGTGTGTGTGTGTGTGTGTGTGTGTGTGTGTGTGTGTGTGTGTGTGTGGTGTGTGTGTGTGTGTGTGTGTGTGTGTGTGTGTGCGTGCGTGCGTGTGTGCCCGCGTGCGTGCGTGCGTGCGTGCGTGCGTGGTGTGTGTGTGTGTATGTGTGTGTGTGTGTGTGTGTGTGTGTGTGCGTGCGTGCGTGTGTGTGTGTGTGTGTGTGTGGTGTGTGTGTGTGTGTGTGTGTGTGTGTGTGTGTGTGTGTGTGTGTGTGATTTTCATAGAATTGGTGCATCAGCAACATAGATAGTTCGTAAGATTGAGTTAAGTTCTACACAAAAGGAAACGGAATTATTCGCAAGTGAAAATCATTCAAACAAAAGTTGAAAAGCGTACCAATCAGTGACATAAACTAAAGGGGAAAAGTTAAAGAGAAAGGCTCATAACCAAACAGTGACGTCGGAGGATGGTTTGCAGGTGAGGGGAGAGGGGGGAGGGGGAGAGGAGGCCTGAACTGATGAAAATGTCAGCGCAGTCTTCATTTCAAAAACAAATACAAAGGTGTGTGTGTGCATGCGTGCGTGCGTGCGTGCGTGTGTGTGTGTGTGTGTGTGTGTGTGTGTGTGTGTGTGTGTGTGTGTGTGTGTGTGTGTGTGTATGTGTGTGTATGCGTGTGTGTGTGTGTGTGTGTGTGTGTGTGTGTGTGTGTGTGTGTGTGTGTGTGTAGAGGAGGAGAGGATTTTAACTTCCCAGTGGTCATAAAGGCGTTGTGAGGAGTGGGATTTGGGGTGGGGGGGGGGGGCGCACTTGTCTTTCAAATTTTCAGAAGAGCGGTTAGGGTGGGAGTGAGAGAGAGGGATGGAGGTGGAGGGACGATGCACAAAATATGCCGTCCATATTTGTGCCGTTCAAATCTTAGGAGGAGGGGGAGATGTGGCGGGGGTGGGGGTAGGGTGGGTGGTGGTGGGGGAGAAGTGAGTGGCAGATGGTGGTCGGGGTGGGGGTAGGGTATTGTTTGGGGGGAGGGGGAATGGGGATGCACCACAACATGTCATCCACATTTTCGCCTTCAAATTTTGGAAGAGTAGAGGGGAGTGGGTAGGGGGGGGGAGCAAGGGGAAGGGGAGGGTGGTGGCGGGGGCGGGGCAGATGATAAGTTGACCCTCCCAATGTTTTTATTTGGGTTCCACTGAGACTGAAGCCAGCAAGCGAAGGGTGTAAACTCTCTTCCTGAGTTGGCGACATTCACCATGACGTAACGTGACCAAGAAAGTCGGTCAACGACAACTATGAGCATTCATTTTGGTCCTTCTGCTTACAACTAGTAGACTACAACTCCAAGGAAATGCTTCAAAACTTGGTCCTTCTGCTTACCATGTAACTACAACTCCAGGAAATGCTTCAAAACTGGTTCCTTCTGCTTACCACTGTAGACTACAACTCCAAGGAAATGCTCAAACTTGGTCCTTCTGCTTACACTGTAGACTACAACTCCAAGGAAATGCTCAAAACTTGGTCCTTCTGCTTACCACTGTAGGACTACAACTCAAGCAAATGCTTCAAAACTTGGTCCTTCTGCTTACCACTGTAGACTACAACTCCAGGAAATGCTTCAAAACTTGGTCCTTCTGCTTACCACTGTAGACTACAACTCCAAGGAAATGCTTCAAAACATGGTCCTTCTGCTTACCACTGTAGACTACAATTCCAAGGAAATGCTTCAAAACTTGGTCCTTCTGCTTACCACTGTAGACAACAACTCCAAGGAAATGCTCAAAACTTGGTCCTTCTGCTTACCACTGTAGACTACAATCCAAGGAAATGCTTCAAAACTTGGTCCTTCTGCTTACCACTGTAGACTACACTCCAAGGAAATGCTATAAAACTTGGTCCTTCTGCTTACAATTGTAACTAGAACTCCAAAGAAATGCTTCAAAACTTGGTCCTTCTGCTTACAATTGTAACTACACTCCAAGGAAATGCTTCAAAACATGGTCCTTCTGCTTACAGTTGTAACTAGAACTCCAAGGAAATGCTTCAAAACTTGGTCCTTCTGCTTACAATTGTAGATACAACTCAAGGAAATGCTTCAAAACTTGGTCTTCTGCTTACCACTGTAAACTACAACTCCAAGGAAATGCTATAAAACTTGTCCTTGCTTACAGTTGTAAACTACAACTCCAAGGAAATGCTATAAGACTTGGTCCTTCTGCTACCACTGGTAGACTACAACTCCAAGGAAATGCTTCAAAACTTGGTCCTTCTGCTTACCACTGTAGACTACAACTCCAAGTAAATGCTTCAAAACTTGGTCCTTCTGCTTACCACTGTAGACTACAACTCCAAGTAAATCTTCAAAAACATGCCTTTCGTTGCCCGACATACTTTGTTCTTAGGGTCTGTGATGAATCTTGTATGAATTAGATTGCTTTAAATCTCAGTGAGCGGGGAACCGGGCTGTTTTTAAAGTATGCAAACACCTAGTGCTTTGAATTTTGAACATCCAAAGAGGCGTCATTTGAACCGTCAAAACACGGTTAAATTTCAAACGTCCAAAGCGGCTTCATTTCGAATTGTCAAAAATTGTGCAAAATTTGGCCCTGCTCACATCTTCAAACTCTCTCCCTTCCCCTTCCCCCCTCTCTGTAAATAAAGTATTGTTTTTGCGCAAAAAAAAGCCATTGTGTAATTATATATTATGTAATTCAGAGCCTTTTGATCTCACGGTTCAGAACCGTTCACTGAGATTCTTGTTTTTCGAATCATCACTGCCATTATTGTAGTCATAGCTACAGAAAATTACTTCACTGAACTGTTTAGTCTGCAACTTTCGATGCTCTGGCCTCGCTCCTCACCACCCCTCTCCCTTCCTGCTTATTTTTCCTTCAAATTGATGTCGTGAATTTCTGAAGTATGCTAGGTATAGACACACTCTGTATTCTTTTTAAAATCCCAAATCTTAAAATGTTGTCAAGAAATTCAAAGCAGAGTGATGAACATTAAATGTGCTGGGTAGTATGCACTGGTGATATATTTTTTTTTACTGTACTATTTATTATTCCTTTTTGTAATAACATGAGCTAATGATCTTCCTTTGAATACTGATGTTGTATTTGGCAGAACACCTCATTTTCCTTCTCTTCTTCGGCAGGGTTTTACATTAAAACGCTTAAGTGATGAGTACACTCATCTTACATCTGTAGTTGAACGTCTGTCAAAGGCACTAATTCTGAGCAGAATTGTCAGTTGTTGAAAAAGTATCTCTGCTATACCTGTTTCATTCAGAGACCATTTCGTGTTATGTGTTGACAATGACTTACACAGCCTTCCTAAAATGCGAAAAATGTTCAGCTACATCATCTTCCCGATGTTATCATACAAATATCAAGCAGTATTTGGAACCACGTGGCACCAATTTGGGGGGGGGGGGGAGAAAGAGAGAGAGAGAGAGAGAGAGAGAGAGAGAGAGAGAGAGAGAGAGAGAGAGAGAGGAGAGGGAGAGAGAGAGAGAGAGAGAGAGAGAGAGAGAGAGAGAGAGAGAGAGAGAGAGAGAGATGTGGAACCGAAAATGATCAACTGCAACTCAAGAAACGTTTTTATAGTAAACATTTCTTCTGTTTTTAATCCTTTAGGTTGTGTGTTTAGTATTTTGTGTCTAATATACGTAACGCATACATTGTATGATAGTACAAGGAAACATTCGGTCGACACGAAAATGTTTGCTACTATCCGATTTCGGTGATTTGACCGCATTTCTGGCACTGTTAAAAGACACTGTCCAAGGCTGAAGAACTCGTCGCCCTATTCCAGAAAAACCGACCTGGAGACACATCAGTGTGGGCCAAAACAATTTCTTTTGTGAAATTTGGTGTGTCCACGTTTTACTCATATCTTTTACTGTTTGCTATAGATGTTTGAAAATTTGAAATCTAAGACTGTTATGATTCATACTTTTAGTTCTCTAAGATAGAATGAAATAAGACTAAGTATTTGATTAGTGCGTACTGTTTGGTCAGATCTCAAAATACAAAAAAATATTGGTTGAGCAGGTTAAAGGGAATAATTTCATTTAGATAAGAAAAATATGAAGTAGCATACAAACGTAAAAACTGCCAACTGCTGCCAGATTTTGATATTGAAAAACCACATTTGTAGGCAAGTCACGGTAAGAAATATGAAGTTAATTCAGATAAAAATAATTGTCGTTGTTCGGTTCAAAGACCATTCAAAAGCTAAGGTACAATTCATAGAACAATTGATAATACACACGATACAAAAAGAGAACTGCATTACAATGCGGAAAAAGACAGCCTGTTCTACATATACAGGGATGCCGAATAAAATCGAAAAGCGGAAATGTAAAGAAACAACAACGTTACGTGTATAAACATACATGCACAGTATTCAAATGCTGAAATTGAAATTGATCCAAAAACTGTGGTAAGATTTGTTTCAACAAGAGATTGATGTTACCTCTGCCCATGTCAGTTTATGAACGTGACATGAAATATCTGGTCTATTAAAGAAACTGTAACATTTGACCAGTTAAATTCTAACCGATCCTCATGACCTGACAACAAATACCTTCTGCTGCTTTTTGCCACCCTGACTCAACACATCTAAAACCTGTGAAACCCCATCGAAAATTGACATATTTGAAAACACAGCTCAAAATTGACCCTACAGCAAATATGAAATGAAAGGTCTTCTTTGTGATTACATTCACAGGCAGATGCATATGCAACAATTTGTTTAGTAAATGATCAGAATCTATTTGGTATTAGTCGCAAATGTCTGCCAAACCTGGCCACGATTCTTGGCGAGAACTCTATAAGCAGACTGAAATTCACCTCCCTTTCATTAAAAAAAAATCTCTAACGTCCCGATACCTTTCTTCATAATACACAAACTTCAATGGCTGATCAATAAAACAAAGACCAAAAATATGTAGAAAAAAAGTTTCAAATAAATGCGTGTAAAATCAAAATTGTAGCTAAGAATGATGACAGTTTTTTTTTCTCCATTAAAACAGAAATATTAGACAATAGAAAACAGGAATATAGATTAGTACAAGAACACAAAACACAAACGAGCTTTCAAAGTACTCTAACCCATAAGACTGGAATCAACTGAAAGCATGAGTAAGATTTTTTTTCAGGACACATCTGATTCTACAAGAAATATTGACTGTCACATCGAAGTTTTTCTCCTATCTATTTGATCATTCACTTTGAATCTACAGGAGACAACAGAGCGGTGTTTATTCCAGAACCGTGTCCACACAGTGTAGATTGACAGGTGACTGACACACTGATTTTCCACACATAATAAAAAGCAGCTCCTGTTTGTTCTTTTGTTCTTCACCTTTCCGACAGCTTGAAAGTAGCTGACGTATTTCAGGCCCTGGAATCAACTGCTAACTTTGGAAATAGTGCTACTTACAAATTCATACGATGATTGATGAGTGGAAAGGTACTTGTTGTAACAGTGATCATGTTATTAAATAGTGATTTTTCCGACTTGTGATCAGATTTCATTCATATGGTTTTCTCAACTGCTGCCGAATTTGAGGCTAAAAAACATTTGACCTGGATTCGTTGCAAGAGGTGAAGGATAAACTTTCAAATCAAATTAATCATTTCTGTTAATCTTCTAGTTTTTGTTGTCCAAGTTTACAACACACAAGCATATTGGCACGAAGACCATTATATTATGACAGGAAGTGATATTAAGGGCATTTTCACTGCGCTACATAAAGACAATATAGATTGAAAGTCAAATATGTTGAAAAAGATAATACATTGAAAGTCAAATACGTTGCAAAAATGATAATACATTGAAAGTCAAATACATTTGAAAAGGTGATAATACATTGAAGTCAAATACGTTAAAAAAGCTGATAATACATGAAAGACAAACGTTAAAAAAATGAATAATACGTTGAAAGTGAAGTACGTTAAAAAAAGATACTAATAATTGAAAGTCAAATAGGGTAGAAAAAGATGATAATACATTGAAAGTCAAATACGTTAAAAAATCCATTGAAAGTCAAATAAGCAAACAAAAACAGAATGGTTGAACAATTTTCTGATATGTACAAATTATTTTTTTCCCTTTTCTTTTTTTTTTTTTTTTTTTTCTTTTTTTTTCTTCTCTTTTAAATTTTTTTTTGATGTGTCTTCTCCCATCCTCCGTGTTCCATCCGTGGTTATTCCCCATGCCACTCCTTCTGGTCACCCACACACCACCTGCATCCAGGTTCGTCCATTCACAGCTCCAACACCGGCATTCGTGTGGATCAGAATCAACCCTACTGAGCCATTTCCAAGGTGCTTCGTGGCTATGCACAAACATGCTCACAACATACCAACCAATGAGACTGGAATTCACCCAGAACGTGGTTTGGATCGCTGTTCAAAGTATGCCTGTTTCTCTCTCCTCCCTCTCTCTCCCTGTATCTCTTTCTTTCTTTCTTTCTCTCTCTTTTTTTTTTTTTTTTTTTTTTAAAGGAAGAAAAGTTATTTTTTTCCCTTTACGTCCTGTTTCTGCGAGGTAAAAAAGAACCAGGTAACATTTTCATTGGACAACAGGCAATTAACATAAAAAAAAGCATGATCAGCATACAGATTAAGTCAAATATTAAAGATTGCAAAAATGAAAAGAATGAATCGAGATCATTATGCCATTTTTTTCACATGATCAATACAAACAGGGACAAAAAAATGTAGAAAAAAGTTTCAAATAAATGCGTGCAAAATCAAAATTGTATCTAAGAATGACATTTTCTCTCACAAAAACAGAAATATTAGACAATAAAAACGAAAAACAGCAAATATAGATTATGTACAAGAACATAAAATACAAACGAGCTTTCAAAGTACTCTAACCCATAAGACCGGAATCAACTGAAAGCATGAGTAAGATTTTTTTCAGGACACATCTGATTTTATAAGAAATATTGACTGTCAAATCGAAGTTTTTCTCCTATCTATTTGATCATTCACTTTGAATCTACAGGAGACAACAGAGGCTTGTCTATTTCGGAACCGTTGTCCACACAGTGTAGATGGACAGGTGACTGAACACACTGATTTTCCACACATAATAAAAGCAGCTCCTGTTGTTCTTTTTGTTCTTCACCTTTCTGACAGCTGAAAGTAGCTGACGTATTTCAGGGCTCCTGGAATCAAGTGCTGACTTTGGAATAGTGCTACTTACAAACTCATACGATGATTGAGTGAGTGAAAAGGTACTCCTTTTAACAGTGATCATGTTATTAAATAGTGATTTTTCCGACTTGTGATCATGATTTCATTCATATGGTTTTCTCAACTGCTGCCGAATTGAGGCTAAAAAACATTTGACCTGGATTCGTATGCAAGAGGTAAAGGATAAACTTTCAAATCAAATTAATCATTTCTGTTAATCTTCTAGTTTTTGTTGTCCAAGTTTTACAACACACAAGCATATTGGCACGAAGACCATTATATTATGGAAAGAAATGATAATTAAGACATTTCACTGCGTCTACATAAAGACAATAATACATTGAAAGTCAAATATGTTTAAAAAGATAATACATTGAAAATCAATACATTTGAAAGGTGATAATACATTGAAAGTCAAATACGTTTAAAAAGCTGATAATACATTGAAAGACAAAACGTTAAAAGATGATAAATACGTTGAGAGTCAAGTACGTTAAAAAGGTGATAATACATTGAAAGTCAAATAGGTTATAAAACGATGATAATACATTGAAAGTCAAATACGTTAAAAGATGATAATATGTTGAAAGACAGTACGTTAACAAGGATATTGATACATTGAAAGTCAAGTAGGTTAGAAAAGATGATAATACATTCAAAGGCAAAATACGTTTAAAAAGATGATAATACATTGAAAGTCAAATACGTTAAAAAAAATCCATTGAAAGTCAAATAAGCAAACAAAAACAGAATGGTTTGAACAATTTTCTGATATTACAAATTATTTTTTTTCCCTTTTCTTTTCTTTTTTTCTTTTTTTTTTCTTTTTTCTTTCTCTTTTAAATTTTTTTTTGATGTGTCTTCTCTCATCCTCCGTGTTCCATCCGTGGCATTCCACCATGCCGCTCCTTCTGGTCACCCACACACAGCTGCATCCAGGTTCGTCCATTCACAGCTCAACACCGGCATTCGTGTAGAGCAGAATCAACCTACTGAGCCATTTCCAAGGTGCTTCGTGGCTATGCACAAACATGCTCACAACATACCAACCAATGAGACTGGAATTCACCCAGAAACGTGGGTTGGATCGCTGTTCAAAGTATGCCTGTTTCTCTCTCCCTCCCTCTCTCTCCCTGTATCTCTTTCATTTTTTCTTTTTTTTTTTTAAGGAAGAAAAGTTATTTTTTCCCTTTACGTCCGTTTCTGCGAGGGTTAAAAAAGAAGCCAGGTAACATTTCATTGGACAACAGGCAATTAACATTTAAAAAAAAAAATCCACGATCAGCATACAGATTAAGTCAAATATTAAAGATGGCAAAAATGAAAGAATGAATCGAGATCATTATGCCATTTTTTTCACATGATCAATACAAACAGGACAAAAAAAATGTAGAAAAAAGTTTCAAATAAATGCGTGCAAAATCAAAATTGTATCTAAGAAAAATGACATTTTTTCTAAAAAAAAAAGAAGAAGAAATATTAGACAATAAAAAAAAGAAAAACAGCGATATAAATTATGTACAAGAACATAAAACACAAACGAGCTTTCAAAGTACTCTAACCCATAAGACCGGAATTAACTGAAGCATGAGTAAGATTTTTTTCAGGACACATTTGATTTTATAAGAAATATTGACTGTCACATCAAAGTTTTCTCCTATCTATTTGATCATTCACCTTGAATCTACAGGAGACAACAGAGGCTTGTCTATTTCAGAACCGTGTCCCACACAGTGTAGATTGACAGGTGACTGACACACTGATTTTCACACATAATAAAAATCAGCTCCTGTTTGTTCTTTTTGTTCTTCACCTTTCTGACAGCTGAAAGTAGCTGACGTATTTCAGGGCTCCTGGAATCAACTGCTGACTTTGAAAATAGTGCTACTTACAAACTCATATGATGATTGAGTGAGTGAAAAGGTACTCCTTTAACAGTGATCATGTTATTAAATAGTGATTTTTCGACTTGTGATCAGATTTCAATCATATGGTTTTCTCAACTGCTGCCGATTTGAGGCTAAAAAACATTTGACCTGGATTTGTTGCAAGAGGGTAAAGGAAAAACTTTCAAATCAAATTAATCATTTCTGTTAATCTTCTAGTTTTCCTTGTCCAAGTTTTACAACACACAAGCATATTGGCAAGAAGACCATTATATTATGGAAAGAAATGATATTAAGACATTCACTGCGTTGCACAAAGATAATAATACATTGAAAGTCAAATACGTTAAAAAAGATAACAAATTGAAAGTCAAATACGTTGAAAAAATGATAATACATTGAAAGTCAAATACATTTGAAAAGCTGATAATACATTGAAAGTCAAATGCGTAAAAAGATGATAATAAATTGAAAGTCAAGCACGTTAAAAAAGATAATATACACTGAAAGTCAAATACGCTAAAAAAAAAAATCCATTGAAAGTCATATAAGCAAACAAAACCAGAAAGGTTGAAAAATTTATGATATGTACAAATTCAGTTTTTTTTCCTTTTTTTTTCCTTTTCTCATCCTCCGAGTTCCATCCCCATGCCGTCTTCTGGTCACCCACACACAGCTGCATCCAGGTTCGTCCATTCACAGCACCAACACCGGCATTCGTGTGGAGCAGAATCAACCCTACTGAGCATTTCCAAGGTGCTTCGTGCACACAAACTGTCACAACAGAACCACTGAATCACCCAACGTGGTGATCGCTGTTCAAAGTGCACCTGTTTCTCTCTCCTCTCTCTCTCTCTCTCTCCTCTCTCTCTCTCACTCTCTCTCTCTCTCCTCTCCTCTCTCTCTCTTTTCTCTCTCTCTCTCTCTCCTCTCTCTCCTCTCTTATTAAGGAGAAAAGTTATTTCTTCCCTTTACGTCCTATTTCTGCATGGGTAAAAATCAAGCCACGTAACATTTTCATACAATTTAAGTCAAATGTTAAAAGAATCGGGAGATGAAAAGAATGAATTGAGATCGTCATACCATTTTTCATGTGACAGCAGAGCACCAATACACACAATATGCATTCATCAAGAAATATTGTTAGGATTTCTTGTCATTATATACATCCCCTGCAAATTCATTCTCTGTTTTCGTGAGGTTGCTAGCCTCTCGTTTCTACCCCACCCCTCCCCACCCTCTTTTTTTCAGGGGAGGGGGGGGGGGGTGGGGGGGGGGGAGACGGTGATTACCGTTTATGTGTTCAGGGCTCGTTCCTCCTAATCTCTACAGTCCATCACCGTTTTCTTCTTTTTCAATTCTTTTTTTGTCGACAAAAATACAAAATAATAAACAAGCAACATCAACAACAGCAATAACGTTGATAGTCATATTAATGAACATCATGTTTTTACTATAAAAAAACACCTCTTTTCCACAGAGAGAGAGAGAGAGAGAGAGAGAGAGAGAGAGAGAGAGAGAGAGAGAGAGAGAGAGAGAGAGAGAGAGAGAGAGAGAGAGAGAGAGAGAGAGAACGAACGAACGAACGAACGAACGAACGAACGAAATTTGTTTAATGAGGGAAAAGAATAAGCACATAGCAGGCTTGTTTGCATCTTGCCCTCAAGGGAGAGAGAGAGAGAGAGGGAGAGAGAGAGAGAGAGAGAGAGAGAGAGAGAGAGAGAGAGAGAGAGAGAGAGAGAGAGAGAGAGAGAGGAGAGAGAGAGAGAGAGAAGAGAGATTGAACAATTTAGCAATGGGTGAAACAAGTGCAGGCTAGCAATTCATCCGTCATGAATGACTTTGGCAAAGTTTTTTTCAGGAAGGGGGAGGAAGGGGGGAGGGGCAAGGAGAAGAAATAAGATGAGAAGTGAAAATAAGGAAGACATGTATCATAAATGTAAAATTTTTTCACCAGCGTTGTTGCTCATCTTTAAGACAGAACCATTCATATCGCCAGCTCCGAGGCCTTTCATCCGCTGGTTGGCCTATATCTCAATATTACACTCTAACAACTTGAAACTGAGCCAGATGGAGTAACAGCGAGGTACATTATATGAGAAAAGTGCTGTGAACACTGTATATTTCACAGGCATTGCTTTTTTTCACCGATTCTCAGGACTGTGGCAAACTGCTGTCACTGGTATTTTTGACATTGCTTTTTTCACCGATTCTCAGGGACTGTGGCAAACTGCTCTAACTGGTATTGCTGGCATTGCTTTTTTTTTTTTAACCGATTCTCAGGGACTGTGACAAACTGCTCTCACTGTATTGTTGCAGACTTTCACAGCAGATCACAATGGATGTGGCAAGACCCAGGACATGTCAAAAAGAGCAGTTCATAATTCAAAAACAAAGCTAAACATTAACTCCATGATTTAAATAAAATACTTTTGTCGCATTTCTACACAGAATTAAGCAATAGTTTCTCCCGTCAAGAACTCAGAATCCATTCCAATGACCGTCAAATCTGGACTTTTCAAACAAATTTGATCTGACTCATAGTAGGAGCTGTATGTAACGGGCTCAATCAGTAATTGTATATCTAGTTTATCCAGATCTGTGTAGCATGAAAACGTCTTAAACAATCAAGCAATCAAAATCTGAGTGCACAAATCGAAACCAAAAGTTAACCATACGTATGTGAAAAAACCCTAAATGAATACTGTAATTTTAAAGGTGATCCCATGTATATTCGTTCTATAAAAAACATGAATAATACAACTTAAAAACTGCAAAACAAAATGTATTAAAAGTATACAAGAACACATCAATACAGGAACATATAACTCTACAAACATGCTCGGAAAAAAAAACAACTAAATCGACAAAACAAACTTTATAAGCACGAGTGGATTTTAATTTTACAAACATTTTCCACTGATTCTAAGAGGCCACTCCTTCGATCTTTATTTGCCTAGGAATTCAAATGATTTGGGGGTGCTGTTGGATTCTTTTTTGAACGCTTGTGGTGAGAACACCATAGTATTCTGGACTGTGGAGTGTCTCTATTTGACACCAGGAGCAAAGACACAATCAGCCGTGTCTCCCTGATGAGTCCGATCCAACGGACGAAAGGCATAGGAGCAGGCAATACAAACAGATCTGCCTTCGAGAGGGATTACAATGGTTCCCTCATGCAGCCAGTGCAGAGTTTTCATATTTATGATATATTTTTTAATTTTATGTTCCCATTTTCGATCCCCCCCCCCCCCCCCCCCCAAGTTCAAATCTTTGAAAAGTCATTACTGTGATGACGGAGGGATTGTTGGTCTGCGCTTTTTTCCGCCTACTATTAGATTGTTCGTCTTTGTATTTGTCTGACTTTATTCAAATTTAAAAGGCTGTGCCAGTCTTGAATAAAAGTTATTCTGTGTTAGTTTTCTTATGGGGCAAGACTTACCCTACTCGGTTATTGTGTACTGTTCCCTGCCTCATTTTATTTTCAACTACATTTTACATGCTATGATAATGCTCTAAATTAACATTTTGTTTGTGATACAACTCTGCAAACATTATCCAGGAAAAAAATATCTATTTTGATATGTATGCGGATGTGCGTGTGTATGTGGTTTGTAGAAAGTAAATTTGTATGCATGACCTTCCTCATTCTCCACATTCCCCATGTGTATCAGTCTTACACATACGAAAACGAAAGAGTGCAAGAAAGCACAGAGGAGTGGACAACGACAAGGCGTGTTAAGCTTGTGGTCACTTTCTTTGTGAAAGGAAGGTCACCAAGATCGTGTTATATGTGTGCATGCACGTATGGTATGTGTACCTGTGAGTGTTATATTGTATGTGCGCGCACACCAATATGCGCAAACACATGCATATATTGTTATTTTCCTCTCTCTCTCTCTCTCTCTCTCTCTCTCTCTCTCTCTCTCTCTCTCTCTCTCTCTCGTGAAAAAGCATGTGTTCTTATCGTACTTGGAATAAATATCATCATCATCATCATCATCTCTCTCTCTCTCTCTCTGTGTTGTGTGTGTGTGTGTGTGTGTGTGTGTGTGTGTGTGTGTGTGTGTGTGTGTGTGTGTGTGTGTGTGTGTGTGGTGTGTGTTTGTGTGTGTGTGCACGGGCCTATGTGTTTGGAAGTAGTGTGAGAGCTCTTTATATTATTTTTCTCAGTTGCAATTGATTTTCTAAAATAACTGAAATTGGTAACTTAGATTTGGTTAAAAAAATTATACATATCTTTGCAGTAATCACAATATGGTTTATTTCAGTAGTATGTATCTGTCAACCTTTTCTTGTCTAAGAATTCCAAAAGAGCCCATTTTCTTCAGAAAACACGGTTTTTATGTTGTTTACAGCTGATATATGCTGACTAACAAATTTCCAAAACGAACCAACCTCATGACAATGAAAACAAAAGTTCAATGTAATCAATTTCATCATTGCAATATGAACAATTTTGACTATCCGTGATTTTCATTTTGCATAGCATCATATTTGTCAGATAAATATTTTGTAAGATTTTCCATTGTAAAACTCTCAGTCTGGTTTCTGTTGCACACCAGCGGGGTATCTTCCATATATTTTCTTCTAACTCCAGTCCATATTTAGTAGACCAAAAACGGGCTGCACATGGTTCTGTGTAACTGGGGGAACACAGTATTGCACGAAAGTTCTTGCAAGATACAACCCATCCATTTCTTAATAAGTAGTCTTCAAGCTGATTTGCGTTGACAAACGAGAAGCTGACTTGATGATTTTTCTAACGACTTCAGATTGATCCACTCGTCGGTCTGAGCAACGTCTAAGCAAGAACAGCTAAATCATTTGTGCTTAACAATGGTTTGATTTGATTGCCATTAAAGGACCAGGTAGGACATGAATTTCTGCCCACCCTTTCCTCACCTGTGAAGTGACATTGCTCATCGTCCAGCCGGTCATTGGGCTGACCTTTGGGTTGATATTCATTAAAAAGATGTTTTGACAGATGTTACAGCCAAATATAACTTGACTTTATTCAAGTTTAAAAGGCTGTGCCAGTCTTGAATAAAAGTTACTCTGTGTTAGGTTTCCTTATGAGAGCAAAACATACCCCACTTGTTTACTGTTTATCGTACTGTTCCCTACCTCATTTCATTTCCAAATATAACTTGTTTTCATTAAGGCCTGATTCTAGCGACAATAAAACAGGTACTTCTGATACATCGATGAAATAAACATGTGTAGTAGCAAGCATACAAAAACCACAGTGGTGTTTAAGACCTCCCCCCCCCCCCCAAAAAAAAAAAAAAGGAAAGAAAAAAAAAAACCACAACTGAACCAAACCAATCAAAACCAAAACAAAACCGACGAATACATAAATCTTACACATAAAAAATTATAGATATACACTCTTACAAACAATTAAAAAGCCTTAACTCAGTGGTAGAGGCAGGTATAATAAATTACAAAATTGGGAAATTTGATACAAATACATAAGGGAACCAAACCAAGATTCTGTTCCATAGCAACAAATGCAACCCCAAAAATAAATATATGTATGTATTATGTATGTATATGTATGTATTTTATGTATGTATGTATGTATGTATGTTGTATGGTTGTGATGGGGAGATATGTATTATCTATATATATATATTATATATATCTATTATATAGACAAGGAGAGAGAGAGAGAGAGAGAGAAGAGAGAGAGAGAGAGAGAGAGAGAGAGAGAGAGAGAGAGAGGAGAGAGCAAACAAATGCAAACAATGATAGCTAACAAATGCAGAAAATCATAGCTAACAAATGCAAAAAGATCATAGCTAACAAATGCAGAAAATCATCGGTAACAAATGAAATTAACATTCATAGCAAACAACTGCAACAAAAAATCATACCTAACAAATGCAGAAAATCTAGATAACAACTGCAAAAAAAATCATAGCTAACATTGTGAAAAAAAGAAAGCCGTTGCTAACAAATGCAGAAATCATAGCTAACAAATGCAGAAAATCATAGCTAACAAATGCAGAAAATCATAGCTAACAAATGCAGAAAATCATAGCTAACAAATGCAGAAAATTATAGCTACCAGTCAAAAAAAAAAAAAACAAATAAAAGCTAACTAAATGCAGAAAATCATAGTTAAGAAATACAAGAAAATTAAGATAACAAATGCAGAAAACAACGACTAACAACAAAAAACATTAGCTAACAAATGCAGAAAATATAGCTAAAATCAAAAAATCATAGCTAACAATGCAGAAAATTATAGCTAACAAAGCAAAAAAAAAAAAAGAAAAGAGAAAAAGAATCATAGCTAACTAAATGCAGAAAATCATAGCTAAAAATGCAAAACAAATCATAGAAACAAATGCAGAAAATCATGGCTAAGAATGCAAAAAATCATAGCCAACAAGCAATAAAAAAAAAGTAGCTAAAAAGCAGAAATCATAGCTAACTAATCTAAAAAAAATCATACTAACAAATGCAAAAATCATAGCTAAACAAAAGCAGAAAATCAATCAAACAGATGCAAAAAAAAAATCAACAAAATGCAATAAAATAGCTAACAAATGCAGAAAATCATAGCTAAAGAATGCAAAAAAAACAAATAACAAAGCAAAATCATAGCTAACAAATGCAGAAAGATCATAGCAACAAATGCAACAATAAAATCATAGCTAACAAATGCAGAAAATCATAGCTAAAAATGCAAAAAAATAAGCAAACAAATCAAAATGCAAAGAAATCAAGCTAACAAATGCAGAAAAGTCATACCAACAAATGACACAAAATCATAGCTAACAATGCAGAAAATCATAGCTACAAATACAAAAAAATCATTAGCTAAAAATGCAAAATCGCAAGAAATCATAGCTAACAAATGTAGGAAAAACATAATAACAAATGAGAAAAATCATAGCTACCAAATGCAGAAAATCATAGCTACCAAATGTAAAAATCATAGCTAACAAAGCGTAGAAAGTCATAGCTAACAAGTGTAGAAAATCATAGCTAACAAATGCTAGAAAATATAGCTAAAATTAAAATCATAGCTAACAAGTGTAGAAAGTCATAGCTACCAATGTAGAAAATCATAGCTACAAATGTAAAAATCATAGCTAACACATGCAGAAAATCATAGCTACCAAATGTAGAAAATCATAGTACCAAATGTAGAAAATCATAGCTAAACATGCAGAAAAATCATAGCTACCAAATGTAGAAAATCATAGCTAACAAATGCAGAAGAATTATAGCTAACAAATGCAAAAAGTCATAGCTAACACGTGCAGAAAAATCATAGCTAACAAGTGCAGAAAATGATGATGGGTCCAAGTCTTCTTTGTCTTTTCCACAGTCTTTCAATGTGTACATTCCAGACGTGGATTCTCTGTCGACGGTGTCCGCCCTGGAATCGGGTCAGGCTGACCGGTGCTAGACGTTTCCATACACCGTCAGGCTCTGCTTGTACTGCTGGGCCACTTTGTAGCAGTAGTGGTACTGAGCCTGCCAACATCACAGTGCATCAGTTCATTCAGTTACCTGTGCCATTGTCACAGCTATGTCCTGTTGATCACTGATCGTAAAGAAAGTCATTGTCACAGCTATGATCCCGTTGATTCACTGATCGTAAGGAGAATGTCATAGTTGTCACAGCTATGTCCGTTGATCACTGATCGTAAGGAAGAGAGTGCGTCATGTAATGTTGTCACAGCTATGTCCTGTTGATCACTGATCGTAAGGAAAGTCATTGTCACAGCTATGTCCCGTTGATCACTGATCGTAAGGAAAGTCATTGTCACAGCTATGTCCCGTTGATCACTGATCGTAAGGAAAGTCATTGTCACAGCTATGTCCCGTTGATCACTGATCGTAAGGAAAGTCAGAGTGCGTCAAGGTTAATTGTTGTCACAGCTATGTCCCGTTGATCACTGATCGTAAGGAAAGTCATTGTCACAGCTATGTCCCGTTGATCACTGATCGTAAGGAAAGTCGGAGTGCGTCAAGGTTGTTACCGCCCAGTGTCCATGTTGGCATTTCAGTGAGCGCTAACACAGTGACTGTTGTTCCCCATCGCCTCTTCCTGTATTCTAGTGTTTGCTGGCCTTTCGATTTTCTTCCCCATCGAACGAACGACCAGAGCTGTGACGTGCAAGGTATTGAATGTTCTACGTGTGTATTCACACAGAGGTTTGGTCACTCACGGGTCTGGACGTGTCTTTAGTGAGACTTGACCTAGAAATGTAGAATTTCCTGATTCCATCCTTCACCCCCACGCTGCTACTTTTAGAACGCGAAATGCTTATACCCTAGCGCGGAATATATCCATCAGTACTTTTGGCAAATCAAGCTCACGTGGCAAATCAAACTCTCCCGGATGAAAAATGAAAACACACGTATTCTTTAAAAAAAAGCTAATCGAATTGGGTGAGTGGGATCAGTGCAGTTTCCTGTACTAAGTTGAATAATGACGGTATTTCAATGATGTTATACATGTGTTACATATTTGTATTGTAACATGCATTCAATAGCCACCCAGTGTTTCCCTCCGGCACAAACAATATGGAGGAGTGATGATCACTCCAAACAGAGAGAGAGAGAGAGAGAGGAGAGAGAGAGAGGAGAGAGAGAGAGAGAACTCTGAACTCTGAACTCTGAATGTTTTAATGAATAGGCCATTGGCCCATGTCATAGTGGGCTTTCACAAAGTATATATAGCAATAGAACTATTGGACATATGGCAAGAATAACACAAGTGTTGTACTCACATTCCAAACATTTCACCCTTGGTTCAAAATACTATGGCGCATCTTCAAAGCCTTGTCTAGAAAAAGTGCCAGGCGTACATTCAATGATTTGTGTTCAGATGCAAACAACATTGTCAACTTAAACTGGGAGGGACTACTGTAGTACTTGGCTGGGATATATTGTTCCCTTAATTCTTGATAAGCCGGACATTGCAATACAAAGTGGACTTCAGTTTCTTCTTGGCTTTCACAAAGCGGGCACATTAGTTCTTGTTCCATTAGGTTTCTCCTGAAACGCATTTTGTGTAAATTTAACTGCGACACTCCTAACCTCATTCTAATCAGACTTATTCTAGCCTTTAAATGGCTAACTGATTGTAGATAGGTGGCCAAAGTTAAATCAGACTTAAATGTCCTGTAAAGAGAGAGAGGAGAGAGAGAGAGAGAGAGAGAGAGAGAGAGAGAGAGAGATGGTGTATTTTGATATATTGATGGGGGGTGGGGGAGGGAGCAGGGGCACGGGAGGAAGGCGGGGTGGTGGTGGTGGTGGTGTAGCGGGAGTGACGAAGTAATCACAGCAGAATGATGTTTCAGACTGTTCATGATTTGACAATAACCTGAACGTCATGGTCTCCAATGTTAATGTACACTCTACAATCCGAAGGCCTTGGGAGAACAGACGCTCGGAATACTGGAACTAAGGGTGGTTTTATAATTTGTTATCATTATCTTTTTTTTTTTTTAACCATTGCTCGATTTGTCTTTTCACTTCAGTTCTCTCTCTCTCTCTCTCTCTCTCTCTCTCTCTCTCTCTCTCTCTCTCTCTCTCTCTCCTCACATCCACACCCACAAAGATATATAGGAGCAGGCATACAAATAGATCTGCCTTCGAAGGGAAGTACGATGGTTCCTCAGGCTGCTAGTGAAGGGTTTCTCATATTTATAATATATTCCCCCATTTTTTTTCATCTTTAATTTTTTTTATAATAAATTCAAATCTTTGCCAAGTCATTACTATAATGACTGAAGAATTGTTAACCTGCACTTGTTTTCTCCCACTATTTAATTGTTCAGCAGTATAATGTTTGGTCAATCAGTGGGAGATTGCATCTCTTAGGAGATCCAAGTAAAGGTTGTTCGTACAATTCTTAGCCACTCACAATGCTTGGGTTATTGAACAGCAGAGCTGACCACTCAGACTGTTCCATATCTTTTGATCTCCCTTGCATCCTTGAATGGATCCTCAAGCATAGGCTCAAAGATTGTCCCTACATTTTATACTGTTTGCATAATGCTTTTAGTTTTTAAGCACTTTTTTCCTCTCCACATTTTCCTTTTGTTCCATTTTACTACCCTTCGCTGGCTGCTTTGGGGGTGCTGTTGGATTCTTTTTTGAACCCTTGGTGATGAGAACACCACAGAATTATGGACTTTGGTGTGTCTCTATTTGACACCAAGAGCACAGACACAATCAGCCGTGTCTCTCTGATGAGTCCGATCCA
>CM031604.1:98560019-98600335 GCA_018398815.1 Conus ventricosus
AGAGTCCTCAGAAGAGAAGCCCCTTCAGCAAGTGTTTCGGCCCTTATCTCCTGACACTCTAGGGGGGTTGGGCCACACCCGGTTCATGACTCCGGATGTCCCTCTGCTGCCCCTTTTTTTTGTTTCCCATCTTGGGACGAGCCATGGCTGGGATTCGAACCCATGACCCTCTGGAGATGCTCATTTTCCACTTAAATGACTCGCGCCTTTAAACACTGAGCCACAGGGACACCTGATATTGTAGGGAAATTAAGCCTTATGAAGTTCACTTTTGTTCCTCCTTGACCAGATCCAGCTTGAACACCTCTCTGCCGCTTCTGCCATTGCTTTCAGGGCTCTGGTTTTTTCCTTCCCTGCAACTGAGAGCTGTTTCATGAGGCTGTATGCAGACGTTCCTACAAATCCCCTAGCTCCAATTTCTGCAGTGAGGACTTTGACCTGATAGCCTTCTCTCCTCAGGCTGTTTGCCAGATCAGCATACTTTTCAGTCTTGTAGATTTGAGCTGCCTCCATTCTGTTTTCATATGGCACCGTGAGCTCGATCATGATCAGCTGCTTGGTTGACTTAGAGTGGACTACTATGTCTGGTCTCATGCCACTCTTGCTGATGATTTCTGGGTGACTCTTCCATTCTGGAGGTCTGCAGTGCACTCCCAGTCATCTGCCCCGTCCAGCAGACTCTGCCTGCATGTTTCGAGTGGCACTGTTGTTCTTGGCCATGATTTGCTGCCTCCTGCCGTGAAGAATGTTGCGGGTGCTTTTGGAGTCCTGATTCTCCCTTTTGTGGTGTTGGTACTGGCCCAGACTACTTGTACAATCTCTTTGAGCACTTGGTTGTGCCTCCATGTGTACCTTCCTTGAGCCAGGGCTACTTTACATGAGCTTAGAACATGCTCCACTGTTTGTTTTTCATGGCAGAGGGGGCATGCAGGATCGTCTGTTTTCCCCCACTTCACCAGGTTTGCATTTGAGGGCAGAAGGTCATATGCAGATCTGAGAATGAAGCTGATCCTGAGAGGGGCCATGTGCCAAATGTCATTCCAAGTGAGACTTCTTTGGAGTGCATTCTCCCACGTTGTCCATTGCCCTTGCTGGCTCTGCTGGACTGCTTTTTGGAGTCGTTTTTGGTCTTCTTCTTTTCTCATCTCCTGAATCATCATGTCTTTTGGCTTTTCCTTTGGCCTTTGACCACCATTCAGTTTTGGTCACCCCCAGTCCTTGTCTGTTGGTCTGTGTGTGTCCTGTTATTTCTCTGATCTTGAGACTTTCTTTTGCAGAATCCATCGCCTCTTGAACTTTCCATTTTCTGCCTGTCTTCAGCTGGGGCTTGATTGCTTCTACCACCTTGTCTCCTGAGTCTTCCAGCATGCTTTGAAGTCTGATCTTCCCTGCTTTGTATTCCTCCAGGATGGATTTCAGTGGTAGTTTCAGATGATAGTCAGTGAAATAGCAACGATAGCAGATGACAGTCAGTGAAATAGCCAACGATAGCAGATGATAGTCAGTGAAATAGCCAACGATAGCAGATGATAGTCAGGGAGATAGCCAACGATAGCAGATGATAGTCTGAGAGATAGCAAACAACAGCAGATGTTAGTCTGAGAGAGGGGAGCAAACGATAGCAGATGATAGTCAGTGAGATAGCCAACGATAACAGATCATAGTCAGGGAGATAGCCAACGATAGCAGATAATAGTCAGGGAGATAGCCAACGATAGCAGATGATAGTCAGTGAGATAGCCAACGATAGCAGATGACAGTCAGTGAGATAGCCAACGATAGCAGATGATAGTCAGGGAGATAGCCAACGATAGCAGATGATAGTCAGGGAGACAGCGAACGACAGCAGGACAGCAGGCCGTGACATGTCAGGGGTGACAACTCACAGGCACTGGACGAGCACAGGGGCGGGGTCAGTGGCCGTGCTGACCAGGTTCAGCAGCTGAGTGATGTCGGAAATGGCGCCGGGTTCTTCTCCCGACCAGTCTGTGTAGTGCAGCACGTGCACAACGCGGCTGTGACCCTGAAGACCGAGCAACCACCGTTTACAACAGATAGAAAGAAAGGCAAAGGAACCAGAGAGAGAGAGAGAGAGAGAGAGAGGAGAGAGAGAGAGAGAGAGAGAGAAGAGAGAGAGAGAGAGAGAGATGAGAGAGAGAAAGAGACAGACAGAGAGAGAGACAGACTGAGACAACTCAAACTGGACTCAAATAGTTTAATTGCAAAGGGCACTGATCTATCTGCGATGAGGTCAAAAACAAAAGTAGAACACACACGCGCTCGGCGCATATACTGAAAATTATGACAGAAAATATTTGCATAACAAACATTTATGTTCTTCCTGAAATTACTCTGGGATTTGTGTGTTAACTGATATCATTCTCCTCTTTGTTTCAGTGCTTTGAAAATAAACATAGCTACAGAGCGAGTTACAATTCTCTTTTCATTTTGCAGTAAAAAAAAAGCAATGATAGGCCTACTGATGAACATTTCTAGTATGAGGCAAAATGTATTTATCTCTTAAATCTGTATAGCATGGACAAACAATGAAAAAATGTATTTCGTCCTCGATTTGATTACAGAATGAACAGTTTTTAGAGTTTAGTGTATATCTTTCATGGACATTCAAATCACTAATACCACGTCAGAACCTCAGGAACACTTTGCAAAATTTAGAAATTGTGATAACAGTTAAAAATATTTCCCAGGCTGCCATAAGGATTTAAAGGAACGATATGCAGAATATCAGCCACTATTTACAATTCCAATTTTGTCTATAACCAACTCCACCGTTTTAACCAAACAAAAAAAAGGCCATAAGTATCCAAACAATATTTTATCAAAGATACCAAAGTTGTTTGTACACTCCGATTTCTTGTACAATTAAATAATTTTGATTTTTCCATTTCATATGCTTGTTTTGGTAGTCCAGCGAGTGCAATTTGAACCAGCAGCGCATTGATTTTATTGCACTATCTACATACAAAGGATACCTTCCTGGCTCACCGTATACCATTGTATTTGGGGTATTTGGGCGTACATTCAATAAACGTTTGCATGCAAAAAGAGGTAATTCAATTACATGCAAATGAGACTGTCCCCAGTCTTCTGCTGCAGATAAAAGCATAGTTTTCACATCAAACATTTGAAAAATAGACTTCTATCCATTGTTCCCAAACTCCACATGGTTTTAATAATTTCTACAATGTTGGCTTTAGCCCTGCCTGCATATTCTTCCAGTGCAATGTCGTATGATAGCTTTGTGGTTTTAAAGTAAATCCCAGATACTTATAACTGTTAACAACTTCAATCTCTTTTCCCTGATAGAACCATTTTTCTGCCTTTGATAAATGTCCCCCTTTTCTACAAACCATAACTGATAGAACCATTTTTCTGCCTTTGATAAATGTCCCCCTTTTCTACAAACCATAACTTTTGTTTTCTTTAAGTTCACTTCACGTCCTAGAGAATTTGATGCTTTATCAATGTTATTTAATTGATTTTGTAGCCCTGAAGGAGTTGCTGATATCAAACATACATCATCAGCAAATAACAATAAAAATATTCTTTTGTAAGCCTGGCAAAAACTAAACTCCGTGTTTGCCATGCTGTGTAACTTGTTCAGCAACTTTGGATATCAACAAAGAAAAATACAGGGGAAATAACATACATTCCTGTAAGGAACGACAAGAGAGAGAGAGAGAGAGAGAGAGAGAGAGAGAGAGAGAGAGAGAGAGAGGAGAGAGAGAGAGGAGAGAGAGAGAGAGAGAGAGAGAAAGAGAGAGAGAGAGAGAGAACTCTGAACTGAACTCTAAACTATGAAATTTTTAATTTTAAGGCCACGGACCTGTATACAGTGGTACACGTTTGCTGAGAATAAAATGAAAATGGGTACGGGTTATCGGCAAAAGGAAGTAATTTTCTTTCCAGAAACACATAAGCAAAAAAAATTTAAGGGGATATAATTCAAGAGAGAGAGAAAAGAGAGAGAGAGAGAGAGAGAGAGAGAGATTGATTGATTGATTGATCTTTAATACCCAAGGATGAAGATTTTAGGCCAAAGCCTAGTCTTACAATCTGTCCTTGTCATTGCATACATTATTTCAGCACAATCATTCATACAGACAATTCAACATACCAACATGATAATCTAATTCTACAATGATAAGCAAACTGCTCATAAAAGCACTAATGAGATGGGGGATGGTAAAACAAAAGGAAACTTACAAGCAAACAAACAAACAAAAACTACAGAGAGAGAGAGGTCAGAGGAGGGTGGGGAAGAGAGAATGGTAGGTAGGGGGAGGAGAAAAGGGATGGTAGACAGAGTGGGAGTGGGGATGAGCGATTTTAACGGAGTAGGTTTTATGTTGAGACGATTTATTCAAAGTATGGTTCACAGAAGACTTAGCGAATTGACGCTAATCATTGTAATCGAATAATTTAACTACTGAACATAAAATGTTTATGCAAATGTTCCTTGAAAGGTTTTAAAGTATTCATGTTTTGTAGATTCGGTGGAAGTGAGTTCCAGACATATGGTCCAGAGTAAGCTAGGCTTGTTTTGTATAGATCAATGCGTGGGTAGGGAAGAAGGAATTTCGTCGAGCCAGAAAAGCTGTCGATCTTGTAAAAAGGGCATTGATATAACATGGCATAGTATCTGTCAAGATTGTAAACATAAATGATGCCTTGTTGAATTCCAATTGCCTATTCAGAGGAAGTATGTTCAGCGCTTTTAGTTTTTCGTCGGTTGTTAGAGATACAGCTGGATGGAGTAGCTTTGCTGCACGTCTATGGAGAGAATTCAGCCTTTTTTTGTGGACGTCACTACTGCCGTCCCACACTGTTGAGGCGTAATTTATACGCGACATATGTGTGCATTGAAGAAAAGTTTAAGCACATTACTGTTGACGTAGCGCTTTAATTGAGATAACAGGATAAGTGTGTTTTGAGACTACCTTGCATACGTTATTTAGATGAGATTGCCATTTCAATTCTTTATCTATCGTTAACCCTAAAACACGATGCTCGTCTACCTGCTCGATAGAAGTGCCATTCAACGAAGTTTAGGCAAAGAGGAGTCAACTGGTGTTTTTGGCGGGTAGCTATAATCATAGATTTGGTTTTGGCTGGGTGATGACCATTGAGTTTGAATGACACCAGTCTGACACGTCGTTTAGACTTTCCTGGAGAGAAGTTTCTATTGTCTGTAGATCACTACCATTCGTTTGGAGCGACGAGTCATCAGCAAATAAATCTGTCGTGACCTTTTCATCTGATACGGACAATGGTAAGTCATTGATGAAGATGCAGAATAGTAGGGGGCCTAGTACAGAGCCCTGTGGGACTCCATGTCTGACAAAGTCTGAAGTGGAGGTTTTGCCATTAAGCGCCACATACTGAGTCCTATCGTTCAAGAGAGAGAGAGAGAGAGAGAGAGAGAGAGAGGAGAGAGAGAGAGAGAGAGAGAGAGAGAGAGAGAGAGAGAGAGATCTGAACTCAGAAAACCTTTATTCGATCAAGGATTGAGATTTAAGATTTAAGGCAGAGCTATTCTTCCAATCTGTCCTTGCTAAGCTAAATTATGCGACAAGAATTTCAAAATAAGAGGAGAGAGAAAAGTGATGGGCATATAGGAGTATGCAGTTCATATCACACACACACACACAACACACACACACACACACACACACACACACACACACTGACATGCAAAGATAGGATGATGTTTGTCAACACCTACTCTGTGCACAGACATGCTACATGGTACATTACATGGGTGGTATCACTACATGGTACATTACATGGGTGGTATCACTACATGGTACATTACATGGGGTGGTATCACTACATGGTACATTACATGGGGTGGTATCACTACATGGTACATTACATGGGGTGGTATCACTACATGGTACATTACATAGGGTGGTATCACTACATGGTACATTACATAGGGTGGTATCACTAAATGGTACATTACATGGGGTGGTATCACTACATGGTACATTACATAGGGTGGTAATCACTACATGGTACATTACATAGGGTGGTATCACTACATGGTACATTACATAGGGTGGTATCACTACATGGTACATTACATAGGGTGGTATCACTACATGGTACATTACATAGGGTGGTATCACTACATGGTACATTACATGGGGTGGTATCACTACATGGTACATTACATAGGGTGGTATCACTACATGGTACATTACATGGGGTGGTATCACTACATGGTACATTACATGGGTGGTATCACTACATGGTACATTACATAGGGTGTATCACTACATGGTACATTACATAGGGTGGTATCACTACATGGTACATTACATGGGGGTGGTATCACTACATGGTACATTACATAGGGTGGTATCACTACATGGTACATTACATAGGGTGGTATCACTACATGGTACATTACATAGGGTGGTGTCTCAGGTCAAGGTGTGTATGGCATGGTGGTGTGATGAGGTATATGTAATGTTGCACTGGTATGTCTGAATGACAGGAGGAGCATAATTATAATTATTATTTGTCCGTTGTCTTAAGTAGTTATCATCATTATTATTATTGTATAGATGATGATGATGATGATGATGATGATGATGATTGTTGCTGTTGTAGGTGTTGTTGTTTTCATCCCTATCCTCCTCCTCCTCCTTATTTTCCTTCTTATCATCATCATTATCATGATGATGATGATGATGATGATGATGATGATGATGATGATTATTATATTATTATTATTATTATTATTATTATTATTTTATCACTATCATCAATATTGTTGTTGTTGTTGTTGTCATTGCGGTGGTGGTGGTGTGGCAGCAGAACATGGCGGCAGGAAGTGACGTGCCAGTTCCCTGCAGGTCGTGTCTAGGCGCTGAAGCCAGGGCGTCCCCCTCACCTTGGACTGGACTGTGACGGAGTAGGAGGTCAGGCAGCTGCCCATGGAGGCAGTGTCGCCCAGGGACACACTGTACCCCCCAGCCGTCAGGGACTGGCCTTTCTTCACCGGCCAGTACTGCACACAGGGCTGCACCACGTCAATGCCAGCAAGGGGAATTGTCAAGGACAAAAACAAAGTGACACGTAGTTTCAAGCATGCACGCACACACATACATGAACACGCACTGACGAACGCACACACTTTCGTCTTGAACACCGAGTAGATTGATGTGGTCTGTGAAAACCCGTCTTGGAGTGCTGACGAGACAGTGTGATAAATGAAAATGATGCTGAGGAAAACACTGGACACGATAACAAACTTTGAAACGGCACCCTGGAGGAGCTGCGGTGGACGGCAGCCTTCATCGAGGACACCGGGCTGCTCATCTAATGGGGAAGCGAACGAGGAAGAAGAAGAAGAAGATGACAAACTTCCCAGCGGTCAACATGTCCTCGAGAGCTGTTTGCGGAAGGACGGGAAGCTCAGTATTCAGGCAGTGAAAAGAAACCTTGTGGAAACATAACTAAGATTTCAGCAGGTCTAGTAAACTGCTTTATATAGGATGATAATTAGGACATCGTTGCTACATAGATACAACAAGTTTTGCATTCGCAATTCTGTAAACTCAACACCAAACCGCCCCTCTCCTCCTCTCTCTTACTCACTCTGCAGATTTCCTATGAAATGTGGAGCCGTTTCCTTTTCCGTCTTTGCCACAAATCTGTGACACCTTTATTACTATCAGTGTTTCCAGGTTGCAGTGTTCGGCTTCATATATACGGACATAGAATTCTTTATTTTAGCCAAAACAGCGTAATGGCTGCATGGAGGAAAAACACACTTCCCTGCCTTTTGTTGATCCAAGGTGTCTCGTGAGATTAGCCCACAATTACACACACACACAGAGACACAAACGCCCCCCCCCCTACACACATGCATGTGTGCGCATACAAACGCACAGACATGCATACACACACCCCAAATCTGCCTTGAATATACTTCTGGTGGGTTTTGAACCCTGCTCCCAACTGTGACAACAAAACTATATCATGATGGTTGATTTTTGAAGACGACATTCTTTACGCGTAAGAATTATCTCCCCTGTGACAACAAAACTATATCATGATGGTTGATTTTTTGAAGACGACATTCTTTACGTGTCAGAATTATCTCCCCTGTGACAACAAAACTATATCATGATGGTTTGATTTTTGACGACATTCTTTACGTGTCAGAATTATCTCCCCTGTTACAACAAAACAAAATCCTGATGTTATTTTTGAAGACGACATTTTTAACGAAATCAGAATTATCTCCCTGCTCTGTGTTAGAATTTTACCCCCTGGCATGCATTGGAACTATCTAACCTAGAATGTATTCGAATCATCTCCCCTGCTTGTTTATAGAATTATCTCCCCCTGCCCCATTGCGGGGACTCGCGGCGCCTCTGTGACAGCGGGTTGAAAGACAAACACAAAGAGACCTGCACTGTCTTGTCCTCGTCCGGTGAAGCTAGAGACACAATGGTGTGGACTTCATAGCTGCCCACCATCTCCACAGGTCCACCACTGTGTCGGGCAAGGGCAGCTGGGTCAGCAGAAGTCCTCCCTTGTGGTCAGAGTCTGGACAGGACGACCAACGAGCGGTCAGTGTCATCGTCTGTTGAGCAGCTTTGTTCTCTGATTGCTGTGTGGTGGGTACGGTGTATGGTACGGTGTATGGGTACGGTGTGTGGGTACGGTGTATGGATGGACGTTATAAAGCACAGTTTTGACTTGCTCTGTGTTCTCTCTCTCTTTCTCTCCCTGTCTCTCTCTCGCTCTCCTCTCTCTCTCTCTCCCTCCCTCACTTTTCTGCCGCCCCCCCCCCTCTGTCTTTCCTCTCTCCGTCTATCCTCTCCCCTCCTTTCTCTCTTCCCCCTGCCTCTCTCCCCGTCTCTCTCTCTCTCATTTTCCCTCAGTCTGTCTGTCTCTCTGTCTGTCTGTCTCTCTTTGTCTCTGTCTGTTTTGTCTCTCTCTCTCTCTCTCTCTCTCTTCTCTCCTCTCTCTCTCTCTCTCTCTCTCTCTCTTTCCCTTTCTTTCTCGTCCCCTCCCTCAACCTCCTTTTCTCCATCCCTCTGTCTGCATTCTGCCTCGCCCCCACTTCCAGCCACCTTTTCCCCCATCTTCATTCACCTTTTTTGTTTTTTCGGGTTTTCTTTTTCCCCCTCCCAACTTTGCCCCTCCCCCCCCCCCCCCCCCCCCCCCCCGATCGTCCTCGTTCTCCACGTTGGGATCATCGCCAAAGGACCTACCGATTTGGAGACAGCATTGATGACTGGTTTCTCCCCTTAGCGTATTCTGTCGGGTTTACACAACTGATTGTCATCTGCAACACAACAAGTCCTGATTTCACGCCAGTCAACAAACGGCACACAGAACTGGGTCAGGTCCTACACGTAAAGGAAATTCCAGATGTTTAAACAGTCAACCTGCACAAAGTCGGCGCAAAACAGATCCGTCTTTCCAAATAGCAATTTGATTTAGTATAGGCTTGGCGTGCATTGCATATGTTTAAAATTATTATATGATGATAATATTCAAGCATTCGTAAAGCGCCCTTTCCAAAGGTTCTAGACGCAACGGGCTGCCGACCCGGTAGTGCGACTAAAGGTTGCCTGCCGGCGCTCCATTCGGTCGTTTCTCGTGTCATCCGTCAATATCGCTCACTTAATATCCTTACTTCCTTCTTCTTTTAATTGTCACACAGGGGCATGCTTATGTGCAACATGTTATCCATACTAACGGCCAAACTGGCCTTTTTCTCCAGTAAGGTTTAAAAAGAAACATTTTTTTGCTGTCCCATTTTTTGTGCTACCTCAGTGGCAGTGCACCCACGTCGCTCATTCCGACACCCCGTCCATAGCCGCCGCCCGGCCGGTCCCCCGGCCGCCCCGGCACCGGCAATCCACAGGGAGCAGCCCAATGTCAAGTCATCAAGAGGCAACCACCGGAGGAGACACTGCACTGCTGCCGAGTCACTTCGGTGGTGTTCAGTGGCGCCTGTTCTGATCTAACATACGCAGGACACCACCTACTAAGCCCCCTACTGATGACAATAATGCTTAGTCGCAGAGACGGCGTGAGTGAGTTCCCCTTCAGAGGGCGCTACCACGTCCATCCCACGACAGCCCCCATGGACTCGCCGATACCGGTGCCCCCAACAGAACCAAACCCAGGCCACAGACGTGGAGAGGACATCGAAATTGCGGTCACCATGAGAGCAGGGCATGAAGGACCACAGAATTTGAGACTTTTTCTTTATGCTGATCGATGAGAATGAGGATGATAAAGATGATGCTACGGATTTCCATTACGGTCTGAGACTGCATGACAGTGCTGTACTCTACGTTTCCCCTTCATAATATATCGCAACGTCAACCAGGCCCGAGAGATACAGGCACCTGCAGTGTTGGTCATGAAATTTGAGCAACACTCTCAGAGACGCATCCATTAAGTGGATGAAACTCGACTGTGTGGTCCCAGTCTTCCCAGCTGAGTCCGCAGCAAACTCAACTCTGAGTAGGATCCGGTCGGGGCAGAAAAATTCCACATGACTCTAATGGAATCAAACCCGCAAACCTCCCAGCTGAGAGTCCGCGACGCTAACCACTTCGCCACGGCAGCTGGTTCTCTTCAGTAAGTTGGTGATGAGATTTCACGAGTGCGCAAGATGTTATGCGTGCGTTCACACACGGAACCTCGGTTTATAGTCTCATTCGAATGACTTTTTTTTTTTAAATGGAGTTACAACCAATGTTAACTCTGAGGGAAAATCTCCCAGTACCGAAACGGCGCGGCATAGATTCGAACTTGCAACCTGGGGATCACCAAGCAAGATTACGAGTCCGGTGCTCTACCAACAGTCATGCTGATGATCATGATGTTGTCATGATTTCCTTTTCTAAGTGGCATGATTTCTGTGGCTGTCTTGACCTCCACGCCATCTTCCTGGCGTTGCTCCTGTCCCCGCTGTTCATGGCTACCCCGCACAACCACATCCAGCACTGTCCAGTGGCATGAGCCGTCCACAGAGAGCTAGCTACCAATGGTCAGGTCCCCACAGGCTGCTCACCGCAGGAAACGCCGCACGGCTGCCGGGTTTTAGGGGAGGGCGCGCCCTGGCAAGGCTTGGGTGTGTTTGTATCCAGGGGTAAGTTTCATGGCAAGGCTTGGATGTGTTTGTTATCCAGGGGTCAGTTTCATGGCAAGGCTTGGATGTGTTTGTATCCAGGGGTCAGTTTCATGGCAAGGCTTGGGTGTGTTTGTATCCAGGGGTCAGTTTCATGACAAGGCTTGGATGTGTTTGTACACAGGAGGGAAGTTTCATGGCAAGCTTGAATGTGTTTGTATTCAGGGGTCAGTTTCATGGCAAGGCGTGGATGTGTTTGTATTCAGGGGTCAGTTTCATGGCAAGGCGTTGGATGTGTTTGTATCCAGGGGTAAGTTTCATGGCAAGGCTTGGATGTGCCTGTATTCAGGGGTAAGTTTCATGGCAAGGCGTTTAATGTGTTTGCATTTCCCGGGGTAAGTTTCATGGTAAGGCTTGGATGTGTTTGTATTCAGGGGTTAGTTTCATGGCAAGGCGTGGAGTGTTTGTTATCCAGGGGTAAGTTTCATGGCAAGGCTTGGATGTGCCTGTATCAGGGGTAAGTTTCACGGCAAGGCTTGGATGTGTTTGTATTCAGGGGGTTTGTTTCATGGCAAGGCTTGGATGTGTTTGTATCCAGGGGTACGTTTCATGGCAAGGCTTGGATGTGTTTGTATCCAGGGGTAAGTTTCATGGCAAGGCTTGGATGTGTTTGTATCCAGGGGTCAGTTTCATGGCAAGGCTTGGATGTGTTTGTATCCAGGGGTCAGTTTCATGGTAAGGCTTGGATGTGTTTGTATCCAGGGGTAAGTTTCATGGTAAGGCTTGGATGTGTTTGTATCCAGGGGTAATTTTCATGGTAAGGCTTGGATGTGTTTGTATTCAGGGTAAGTTTCATGGCGAGGCTTGGATGTGTTTGTATCCAGGGGGAAGTTTCATGGCAAGGCTTGGATGTGTTTGTATTCAGGGGTTAGTTTCATGGGAAGACCTGGATGTGTTTGTATCCAGGGGTAAGTTTCATGGCAAGGCTTGGATGTATTTTATTCAGGATAAGTTCAGTTGCTGGCGCGGCGTTGACGTCTTGACGTAGATCTGATGTAGGTGTTCTGGGCCAGGAAAAAAAAGAAGAAAAAGAAAGAAAGAAAAAGAGGAAACGGTACCAAGCGGGACGCGAACCATGCGCGTTCTAACATCATTAGCGGTGCAGATGAAAACATCAGGGAAAACAGGAGACGGGTCGAAAATCATGCTCGTTTAAACATCATTAGCGGCGCAGATGAAGACATTAGGGCAAACAGGAGACGGGTCGCAGTTATGCTCGTTCTATCATCATTACCCGTACAGACATGAAGGGAAACTGTGCGAGGCGGGATGACGCAAATCCTGGGCACTCTATTGCCATTCACTGAGAAGACGAAGGCATGAAAAGAAACACGACGGGACGCAGGTCATGCGTATTCTATCGTCAATAGCCGCGCGGGTAGACATGACAGGAAGCAGTTTGAGACGGGACGCAAATCGTGCGCATTCTAGTCGCTGCATAGACGAAGACATGGAGGCAAACGGTACAGAACGGGACGCAAATTACGTGCCTGCTGTCGCCATTAACTTAGAAGGCAAAGACATAAAGGGAAACAGAACAAGGCATCGTGCGCATTCTATCGCCACTGGCAACCCAAGTACATGAAGGAAAACAGTACGAGACTGAACGCAAATACTGCACGTTTCATCGCCATGACCTGCCACAGAGAAAGACGCGAAGGGAAACGGTAAGGGACGGCTGACAGAACTAGTCAGTTAGCTAGGCTGTCCTCTCAGACCCCTCCCCCTCCTCCCCCTCCTACCGGCTGACAGAACTAGTCAGTTAGCTAGGCTGTCCTCTCAGACCCCTCCCCCTCCTCCCCCTCCTACCGGCTGACAGAACTAGTCAGTTAGCTAGGCTGTCCTCTCAGACCCCTCCCCCTCCTACCGGCTGACAGAACTAGTCAGTTAGTTAGGCTGTCCTCTCAGACCCCTCCCCCTCCTACCGGCTGACAGAACTAGTCAGTTAGCTAGGCTGTCCTCTCAGACCAGTCAGATATTCCAACGCCCGTTTCTCCGCTGTTCCGTGAGGTCGTGTACCGCCGGTACCAAGGTTCTTCCTGCAAGCTAGGCACTGTGTGTGTGTGTGTGTGTGTGTGTGTGTGTGTGTGTGTGTGTGTGTGTGTGTGTGAGAGAGAGAGAGAGAGAGAGAGAGAGAGAGAGAGAGAAGGGGGGAGAGACAGGCAGACAGAGACAGAGACAGAGACAGAGAGAGAGAGAGAGAGAGAGAGAGAGAGAGAGAGAGAGGATAAGAGAGCCACACAAAAGCGTTGCCGTGTTCAGGAGGTTAGGCAATGAAGGCAACGTTACCAGGCAGGTGCAGGGGATCTCTGTTCTTGTTCCTGTTCTCAGCTGTCTGGGCTGTGGTAGCGTTATGTTTGGCCCAGGCTTGCATCTGCTGCAGCATCTGTCACCAGAAACACAGCTCTGCAGCGGGGCCCATAAAGTATCAGAAAGCACTGCAGGAGAAATTAAAACAATTAAAAAAAAGTTTCCTGGTGTGACTTTTTTTTTGCATTATTTTCAATTACTTCTGTATTCGTTTATCGGAGAAAAAATTCTTTCTTTATCTTTTTCTTTAGAAATCATGTCTTTATTTCTTTTTTCTTTTTTTTTTCTTTTTTTCTTTTTGCTGTCCCAACCTCTGCGCCACCTCAGAGGCAGTGCACCCACGCCGCTCATTCCGACACCCCGTCCACAGCCACAGCCCGGTCGGCCCCGCCGCAGCCTCGGCACCGGCAATCCACAGGGAGCAGTCAACGTCAAGTCGTCTAGAGGCAACCCACCGGAGGAGACACTGCACTGCTGCCGAGTCACTTCGGTGGTGTTCAGTGGCGCCTGTTCTGATCTAACATACGCAGGACACCACCTACTAAGCCCCCTACTGACGACAATAATTGCTTAGTCGCGGAGCTGACGTGAGTGAGCTCTCCCTCCGGAGGGCGCCACCACGTCCGTCCAACGACAGCCTCCATGGACTCGCCGATACCGGTGACCCTGACGGAACCAAACCAAGACCACAGACGTGGAGAGGACATCGAAATTGAGGTCACCATGAGAGCAGGTCATGAAGGGCCACAGAATTTGAGACATCTTTTTTATGCTGATCGATGAAAATGAGGATGATTACGATGATGCTACGGATTTCCATTTCGGTCTGAGACTATATGACAGGGCTGTACTCTACGCTTCCTTTCATAATATATCCCGGCGTCAACCAGCCCCGAGAGATACAGGCACCTGCAGTGTTGGTTTAAACAAATCTTTAATCACAGGTACGTACAATGTTTACACAATACAAAGTGAGCAGCAACAAGCTGAACGCTTATAGTGTGCTCTGCAAAATGACAATACACAAATAATTTACCTGGCGGCTACAGTAACACAAATATTACATTATTTATATGAAAACAATTGACAGTTTAAAGTTTATAAATCGCATGAAGAATACAAAAAGAGAACACCCCCGCCCCCCACCCGTTCCCGGAAAGAGAAAAAATAATTAAAAAAGAAAGAAAGAAAGAAAGAGAAAGAAAGAAAGAAAGAAACGGAGATCAATGAAGAGAGACGATGAGAAACACACCACAGGCACATCAATTTGCCATCATCACAACCTGAAACAATGGCAACACCCCCAGCACAATCCTCTCTTGTCACACCTGAAACCCCCAAAAGGCAACACATCTAAAACCGCTTGCTTCGAGAGATAAACCCATGAACAGCCTCAAAAATCAATACATTGATATCCATCCGCAGATTACGGTCACCATTTAACAGAGTTCGAACATTTCTGTAGTGTGATGGGAGATCGGAAATAGTATTTGCGCGGGTTTCATTAAAACGAGGACACAACAGAAAATAGTGCTGAGCTGTTTCCTCCCCATTGCCACACTCACACAGTGGGTCGTTAAGTAGATGGCGGTTGAACATATCATATCTCAGATCACTGATTCCAAGACGAAGACGGCAATGAATGATTTGGTTCTTTCTCTCGCCAAGGTAAAAGTACGGTGGTATGACAGGATCATCAGCCGATAAATGATGCTTGATTACGCTTAAAGATGAACTGGTTTTAATATGATCTGGGAGACTATTCCATAAAGATGTAGTTGAAGGAATGAAGGATTTCCGATATATCTCAGTGTTGCATTTTGGAATTGTACGCTCTAACGGTCTTCTCCTGTGATAAGGATTCCTGTCCGAAACAAGACCAGGCAGAAGATCAGGTAAATAATCCGGACACAAGCCATTTATCATTTTATAATAATATATAATTTTATGTCTTTTCCTCCTTTCCTTGAGTGAGCAAAATCCAGATTCTTCATATAATTTTTGATGACTTGTTCCACGAACAGCTCCAATAATTGTTCTTATAGCTTCTAAGTGTAAGTTTTCAAGAGAATTGGATTGCATTTCGGAGCAGTTGTCCCACACAACATCTGCATAGTCAAAGTTAGGTAATACGAAAGATTTATACATGATTTCTAAGGCTCTCCTACTAAATCTATATTTTAAAACTTTTCATACAGGAAAGCAGCATAGTTACTTTGTTTCGTATACCATTAATATGTTCATCCCACTTGCAATTATTTTGAAGTATAAGTCCTAGATGTTTATGTTTGTCTTTGCCTTGAAGATACGTTTGTCCAAATATAAGGGGTAAAACTAGATGATTGCCCCGTAAAAAGTTAAGTAATTCTGTTTTCTCTTCACTGAATTTTATTTTCCAGCGCTGCGCCCAAAGATGTATCTTTTGTAGATCAGAATTGATTATTTCTGTGCGAATAGTAGGATCATTAAGTGAGAAGGACATGCTGGTATCATCCGCAAAAAGTTTAACTTTAGATCTTATACCTTCTGTAATGTCGTTAATGTAAATAAGAAATAAGAGAGGTCCAAGAACTGAGCCTTGGGGAACTCCTGCAGGGATTCTGACATAGTCTGATTGGTCACCCTTGATTACAACTGCCTGCATGCGATTAGAGAGATAATCGGTGAACCATGCCAACAACGTCCCTCGTATGCCATTGCCTTCAAGTTTACGGATGAGACCTCTATGCCAGACACGGTCAAAAGCTTTAGAAATATCGAAGTACACAGCTTGCGTTGTGATTCCACTATCAAATGAGGAACATAAATCGTTATAGATGCATAATAACTGATTGACTGTGGAATCACCGGGGATAAATCCGGATTGGGAAGGTGAAATGATATCATTTGACAATAAAAAATCGAAAACTTGCTTGTGGATACATCTTTCCAAAACCTTTCCAACGCAGCTGAGCAAAGAGACTGGGCGATAGTTGTTACAAAGTTCCTTCGATTCTTTTTTATGTAGTGGACTTACATGGGCTGTTTTCCAGACGTTTGGAAACTTTGCTTCAATCATACTTCTGTTAAAAATGGTAGTCAAGGGATCCAATATAACTGGAAGAGATGCAATCAACAACCTGTTGTGAACCAAATCAGGCCCTACTGCTTTATTTTTGTTCAGATTCAAGATGACATCCTTAACATTAGTAGCTGTCAAAGAAACGTCTGTAATCTCTGGAACTATGAATGGTACATCTGGTACTTCATCATCATCATTTTCCAAAGTGGACTGAGCAATGAAATATTTATTAAAAGCGTTCGCTTTGTCCGTATTGCTATAGTTTACAATGCCATTACAAACAATTGGAGGTATTTCGTTCGAGTCAATACCTTTCTTTTTAAAAAAAGATTTTACCAGATGCCACCATTCTTTTTTACCAAAATTTGTGGAGTGAGAAACCTTATTGTCTAATTCAGCAACATAGTCAAGTTGTCTTTGTCTTTCTCTTGATGTCACGTAATTCCGAAATCGACGAAACCTGCACCAATCTTCTGGATCATTGGTATGTTTAGCTATACTGTGTATTGTTTTACGTTCCTCTATTAACAGTCTTATTTCATCAGTCATCCAGGGGACGTCGTCAGGACGTACAGTAATAACTTTAGACGGCATGCATAGTTTCGCTTTTTCCATTAATATATTTGAAAACATTTCGGCACTTTGATCTACTGATCTGTTGTGAGTAACGTCGTCCCAGTTGACAGTGCCTAACAGGTCACAAAAGCGATCTGCATTTAGCTTTCTATAATTAAGTATGGTCCTTTTAAATGGCTGGTTCTTGACCACAGTATGTCTAATCATGGCGCAAGGAACACTATGATCACTGCAAATAGCTGGCAAAACATCAGTGGATGTTACAATGTTAGGGCATTGTGTGAGAACCAGATCCAAACACGTTGCACTCGACTCTGTAATCCTTGTGGGTTCATTAATAAATTGAGTGAGCCTGTATCGATTAATGATTCCAAGTAAGTACGGTGAGGGTGTCGTAAGGAAATCACTATTGAAGTCACCAAGAATAATAAATTTTAATGAAGTATTATTTACCTTACGAATGCTTTCTTCTATCTGATCCCAGTAACTTACAGGGGAACTTGGAGGTCGATAAAATGACCCAACCAGTAGACTACTTTGGCCAAGCTTTGTCTCGACCCATACAGCTTCAAGGTCATTAATATAGAGATCTGGTCGAGGTTTACAAACCAAGTTATTTTTAACATAAATAGCAATAAATAGCACCTGCAGTGTTGGTCAGGACATTTGAGCAACACTCTCAGAAACACATCCATTAAGTGGATGAAAACTCGACTGTGTGGTCCCAGTCTTCCCAACTGAGTCCGCAGCAAACTCAACTCTGAGTAGGAGCCGGTCGGGACAGAAAACCCACATGACTCTGATGGGATTCGAACCCACAACCTCACAGCCGGGAGTCCGCGACGCTAACCACTTCGCCACGGCGGCTGGTCATGTCTTCATTTCTGTTTGACACTACACTGTACCACCAGAGCGACACATACGCAAATGGGCAGAAAAAAATGATATCATGCGCCAGCGGGATTCGAACACGCAAGATCTGACGGTGAACACGGTGCTTGATCGCTGAACCCACCTGGCACCCAAAGAACAACAGACCATTTACCTTGCACTGTCTGTCCTTGAAGTTCTGTGACTTCCACACGTTGGTGTCACTAAAGAAGGTCAGGTGGCTTACCTTGTATTGCACTCTCTGTCCTCAGTATTCTGCCACTTCCACACGTTGATGTCAGCGTGATAGTCCAGGTGGCTTACCTTGTATTGCACGCTATGTCCTCACTATTCTGCCACTTAACGTACTTCCACACGTTGTTGTCAGCGTAATAGTTCAGACATCTTACCTTGTATCCTCTGTTCTTTGTGTACTGTGACTTCCACACAATGATTTCACTGGAATAGTCCAGTTATCCTACCTTGTATCCTCTGTTCTTTGTGTTCCGTGACTTCTTCCACACAACGATGTCACTGGAATAGTCCAGTTATCCTACCTTGTACTGTCTGCCCTTTGTGCTCCGATCCTCAGTATTCTGCCACTTAAGGTACGTCCACACGTTGATGTCAGCAGAAT
The DNA here is from genome assembly GCA_018398815.1 of Conus ventricosus. Taxonomy (NCBI): domain Eukaryota; kingdom Metazoa; phylum Mollusca; class Gastropoda; order Neogastropoda; family Conidae; genus Conus; species Conus ventricosus. The sequence continues at coordinate 98,578,668 of CM031604.1, forward strand.
AGTTCAATTATCTTACCTTGCATTCTCTGTTCTATGTGCTCTGTGACTTCCACACGTTAATATCAGCGGAATAGTTCAGCATCTTACCTTGTACTCTCTGTCCCTTGTGCTCTGTGACTTCCACACGTTGATGTCAGCGGAATAGTTCAGCCATCTTACCTTGTACTCTCTGTCCCTTGTGCTCTGTGACTTCCACACGTTGATGTCAGCGGAATAGTTCAGCCATCTTACCTTGTACTCTCTGTCCCTTGTGCTCTGTGACTTCCACACGTTGATATCAGCGGAATAGTTCAGCCATCTTACCTTGTACTCTCTGTCCCTTGTGCTCTGTGACTTCCACACGTTGATGTCAGCGGAATAGTTCAGCTATCTTACCTTGTACTCTCTGTCCCTTGTGCTCTGTGACTTCCACACGTTGATATCAGCGGAATAGTTAAGCCATCTTACCTTGTACTCTCTGTCCCTTGTGCTCTGTGACTTCCACACGTTGATGTCACCGGAGAAGTTGAGGTCCAGGTGGTGGAGAGACAGTCGGGTGTCCCGACTAGAGTACGCCTCCAGGACGACCTCGTGTAGGAACTTGTACTGCGCCTGCGAGCATCCGTGAAAGTGACATTTCCTTGGTTTGTATCCTACCGTTACACAGTGAAGGGATGTGACATCACCTGTCTTACACTACTCTGCCCTCATACAGGTGAAGCTGAAGGGACACTTGGTTTTACGTGTCTTGTTCCATTTCAAAGCCTGTCGTTACATCCGTGAAAGTAGAAACCGTTTCTTTCACGTTCTGCGGTTACATTTATCGTGTTCATATCTTGCCTAGGTCTTGAAAAGCAGCTTAAGATATTTGTTCGTTGCCCTGTGTGTACATGGATTACAAGGAATATTTGGAGGATTAGTACGTAAACGTTCCTTCATTTTAATCAGACACATATAGTGGTAGGCACTGCAGATGATCTGTGCCAGGAAAAGGAAGAAATGATGTTGAGGAGGTAATGGTAGATGACATGTATCAATGGTGTTGAGGAGGTAATGGTAGAAGACATGTAGCAATGGTGTTGAGGAGGTTTGGTAGAAGAAGACATGTAGCAATGGTGTTGAGGAGGTTTGGTAGAAGACATGTAGCAATGGTGTTGAGGAGGTAATGGTAGATGGTGTGTGGCAATGGTGTTGAGGAGGTAATGATAGATGATATGTATCAATGGTGTTGAGGAGGTAATGGTAGATGATATGTAGCAATGGTGTTGAGGAGGTAATGGTAGATGGTGTGTAGCAGTGGTGTTGAGGAGGTAATGGTAGATGATATGTATTAATGGTGTTGAGGAGGTACTGGTAGAAGACATGTAGCAATGGTGTTGAGGAGGTAATGGTAGATGGTGTGTAGCAATGGTGTTGTGGAGGTAATGGTAGAAGACATGTAGCAATGGTGTTGAGGAGGTACTGGTAGAAGACATGTAGCAATGGTGTTGAGAGGTAATGGTAGATGATATGTAGCAATGATGTTGGGGAGGTAATGGTAGATGATATGTAGCAATGGTGTTGAGGAGGTACTGGTAGATAACATGCAGCAATGATGTTGAGGAGGTAATGGTAGATGATATGTAGCAATGGTGTTGAGGAGGTACTGGTAAATGATATGTAGCAATGATGTTGAGGAGGTACTGCTAGATGACAATTATGTAGCAATGGTGCTGAGGAGGTACTGGTAAATGATATGTAGCAATGGTGTTGAGAAGGTACTGGTAGATGGGGTTTAGCAATGATGTTGAGGAGGTACTAATAGATGATATGTAGCAATGGTGTTGAGGAGGTACTGGTAGATCATATGTAGCAATGGTGTTGAGGAGGTACTGGTAGATGGGGTGTAGCAATGATGTTGAGGAGCTACTGTTAGATAGTGTATAGCACTGGCGTTGAGGAGGTAATGATAGATGATATGTAGCAATAGTGTTGAGGAGGTAATGTTAGATGATATGTAGCAATCGTGTTGATGAGGTAACGTTGAGGAGGTAATGGTAGATGATATGTAGCAATAGTGTTGAGGAGGTAATGATAGATGATATGTACCAATCGTGTTGAGGAGGTAACGTTGAGGAGGTAATGGTAGATGATATGTAGCAATAGTGTTGAGGAGGTAATGGTAGATGATATGTAGCAATCGTGTTGAGGAGGTAACGTTGAGGAGGTAATGGTAGATGATATGTAGCAATAGTGTTGAGGAGGTAATGGTAGATGATATGTAGCATGTGTTGAGAGGCTAAGTAGAGATATGTAGCAATGTGTTGAGGAGGTACTAAGTAGATGATATGTAGCAATGGTGTAAGGAGGTAATGGTTAGATTATGTGTAGCGATGGAATCGAGGAGGTTATGGTTAAAGGTGTGTAGCAATGGCGCTGAGGAGGTTATGGTTAAAGGTGTGTAGCAATGGCGTTGAGGAGGTTATGGTTAAAGGTGTGTAGCAATGGCGCTGAGGAGGTTATGGTTAAAGGTGTGTAGCAATGGCGTTGAGGAGGTAATGGTTAAAGGTGTGTAGCAATGGTGTTGAGGAGGTAATGGTTAAAGGTGTGTAGCAATGGTGTTCAGGAGGTAATGGTTAAAGCCGTGTAGCAATTGTATTGAGAGGTAATGGTTAAAGGGTGTGCAGCAATGGTGTTGGGGAGGTAATGGTTAAAGGTGTGTAGCAATGGTGTTCAGGAGGTAATGGTTAAAGGTGTGTAGCAATGGTGTTCAGGAGGTAATGGTTAAAGGTGTGTAGCCCTGATGTTGAGGAAGTAATGGTTAAAGGTGTGTAGCAATGGTGTTCAGGAGGTAATGGTTAAAGGTGTGTAGCAGTGGTGTCGAGGAGGTAATGGTTAAAGGTGTGTAGCAATGGTGTTCAGGAGGTAATGGTTAAAGGTGTGTAGCAATAGTGTTCAGGAGGTAATGGTTAAAGGTGTGTAGCAATGGTGTTCAGGAGGTAATGGTTAAAGGTGTGTAGCAATGGTGTTCAGGAGGTAATAGTAAAAGGCGTGTGCAATGGTGTTCAGGAGGCAATGGTAAAAGGTGTGTAGCAATGGTGTTGAGGAGGTAATGGTAAAAGGTGTGTAGCAATGGTGTTGAGGAGGTAATGGTAGATGGTGTGTAGCAATGGTGTTGAGGAGGTAATGGTAGATGGTGTGTAGCAGTGGTGTTGAGGAGGTAATGGTAGATGGTGTGTAACAGAGGAGGAGCAGCTGGGAGGGATGGGATGAGTCATGAAGGACTTGAGGGACCCTTTTCCACGTGTATTCTCCTGAAATGTTGTGCGTGTGTGGGCCAGATATATATGTATGCGGGGGAGGGGGGGAAGAGAGAGAGAGAGAGAGAGAGAGAGAGAGAGAGAGAGAGAGAGAGAGAGAGAGAGAGAGAGAGGAGAGACAGAGACAGACAGACAGACAGACAGACAGACAGATGACAGAGAGGGAGGGAGGGGGGAGGCATTGTTACTTAAAAACCCGAACAGCCGATCTTTAACGAAATTTGGTGAGAAAATACGGAATGTTATCCAAGAATGAACCCCCCCCCCTCCCCCACTCATCTTTTCCAGGAATGGTGATGGAGATCCCAACCGAAGAGCGGATCCTGGATCTGTTCGACCATAGCAGAGGTTTGTGCTCTCCCGAAAGACCTTGTAGGTTGGTTGTTTCTTTGTTTCTTCTTTCATTTTCAAACACTGTACGCTGTAACCTCGATGCTTCGCAGATGCCCCCCCCCACCCCCTCTCTGTGTCTGTCTGTCTGTCTGTCTGTCTGTCTGTCTGTCTGTCTCTCTCTCTCTCTCTCTCTCTCTCTTTTCTCTCTCTCTCTCTCTCTCTCTCTCTCTCTCTCTCTATATATATATATATATATATATGAGAGAGAGAGAGAGAGAGAGAGAGAGAGAGCCAGCTAGCTAGATAGATAGGTAGACAGAAATGACCTACTTGTAAGCAAGAACCCCGCCTTGACAATTCAGAAACATGTCGGAAAATCTTGTCAGTTGCGTAAACGAGTGAATGTAGGACTGGGGAGAAAGAGGAAAACGACACGGCCCTAGAAAGAAAGAAGCTGAACAGCAGGGGAATCAGAGAAGGAAGAAGAGAGCGGGCTGATAAACCTGACCGATGGACCTGAACGACCAAGCAATCAAAGGGTCGATCAGTGACGTCATACCTCGGTCTGTACCATGATGCTCCGTTGCTCGCGCAGTTCGCTGACGATGGCTTCCAGGCTGACGTCCTCACCACGTGACTTCCGGTTCAGGGCGATGTCGAGGGCGATGTAGGTGCCGGTCCTGCCGACGCCGGCGCTTCAACAACAGACAAAGCAGAACTGCATTTCCTTCAACACACAGAGAAAGCAGAACTACATTTCCTTCAACACACAGAGAAAGCAGAACTGCATTTCCATAACACAGAGAAAGCAGAACTACATTTCCTTTAACACACAGAGAAAGCAGAACGGCATTTCCTTAACACACAAGAAAGCAGAACTGCATTTCCTATGAACACACAGAGAAAGCAGAACTACATTTCCTTCAACACACAGAGGAAAGCAAGAACGGCATTACTCTTCAACACACAGAGAAAGGAGACTGCATTTTCCTTCAACACACAGAGAAAGCAGAACTACATTTCCTTCAACACACAGAGAAAGCAGAACTACATTTCCTTCAACACACAGAGAAAGCAGAACGGCATTTCCTTCAACACACAGAGAAAGGAGACGCATTTCCTTCAACACACAGAGAAAGCAGAACTACATTTCCTTCAACAAACAGAGAAAGCAGAACTACATTTCCTTCAACAAACAGAGAAAGCAGAACGGCATTTCCTTCAACACACAGAGAAAGCAGAACTGCATTCGCTTCAACACACAGAGAAAGCAGAACTGCATTTGCTTCAACACACAAAGAAAGCAGAACGGCATTTCCTTCAACACACAGAGAAAGCGGACTGTATTTCCTTCAACACACAGAGAAGTTGACTGCATTTCCTTCAACACACAGAGAAAGCGGACTGTATTTCCTTCAACACACAGAGAAAGCAGAACGGCATTTCCTTCAACACACAGAGAAGTTGACTGCATTTCCTTCAACACACAGAGAAAGCGGACTGCATTTCCTTCAACAAACAGAGAAGTTGACTGCATTTCCGTCAACACACAAGAAGGTTGACTGCATTTCCTTCAACACACAGAGAAAGCAGACTGCACTTCCTTCAACACACAGAGAAAGGACTGCATTTCCTTCAACACACAGAGAAGTTGACTGCATTTCCTTCAACACACAGAGAAAGCGGACCGCTTTTCATTCAACACACAGAGAAAGCGGACTGTATTTCCTTCAACACACAGAGAAAGCGGACTGCATTTCCTTCAACACACAGAGAAAACGGACTGCATTTCCTTCAACATACAGAGAAAGCGGACTGCATTTCCTTCAACACACAGAGAAAGCGGACTGCATTTTTCCCTTCAACACACAGAGAAAGCAGACTGCATTTCCTTCAACACAGAGAAAGCGGACTGTATTTTCCTTCAACAAACAGAGAAAGCGGACTGCTTTTCCTTTAACACACAGAGAAAACGGGCTGTATTCCTTCAACACACAGAGAAAGCGGACTGCATTTCCTTCAACACACAGAGAAAGCGGACTGCATTTCCTTCAACACACAGAGAAAGCGGATTGTAGTTTCCTTCAACACAGAGAAAGCGGACTGCATTTCCTTCAACACACAGAGAACGCGGACTGTATTTCCTTCAACACAGAGATAGCAGACTGCATTTCCTTCAACACACAGATTAAAGCGGACTGTATTTCCTTCAACACACAGATAAAGCGGACTGCATTTCCTTCAACACACAGAAAAGCGGACTGTATTTTCCTTCAAATCAGAGAAAGCGGACTGCATTTCCTTCAACATACAGATAAAGCGGACTGCATTTCCTTCAACACACAGATAAAGCGGACTGCATTTCCTTCAACACACAGATAAAGCGGACTGCATTTCCTTCAACGCACAGAGAAAGCGGACTGTATTTCCTTCAACACACAGAGAAAGCGGACTGCATTTCCTTCAACACAGAGAAAGCGGACTGCATTTCCTTCAACACACAGAGAAAAGCGGACTGCATTTCCTTCAACACACAGAGAATGCGGGCTGTATATCCCGCTAAGGGGTAATTTGAGGAAACTTGCAGGTCACATGCGGCTCGTGCTCTCTGTCTGTCTGTCTATCCCCTCTCTCTCTCTCCGCGAGTCTCTTTCTCGCTCGTTCCTGTGCGATGATGTACACACACACACACACACACACACACACACACACACACACACACACCACACCCCACACACACACTACACCACACACACACACACACACACACACACACACACACACACGCACACCACACACGCACACTACTCACACACACACACACACACACGCACACGCACACCCCACACTCACCACACACACACACACACGCACACACACACACACACACACACACACACACACAACACACACACCACACCACACACACACACACACACACCACACACTCACTCACAACACACACTCGCACATGCACACACACACACACACACACACACACACACACACACACACACACACACCCCACACACACATTCACATTCGCATACACACACACACACAACACACAACACACACACACACACACACACACACACACACACAGGGAACGGTGCAATGCAGGGCTCCCAACTGTACCTGCAGTGCACAACGGTCGGCGCAGTGGCGGAGGCACGTGCAGTGACGTAGCGCCAGAAGTCCCACCAGGGTCCCTGCGGTCGGCACCCCGTGGTCGGGCCAGGACAGGAAGTGTACTGCTGCAAACCCTGCGGCCACTGGCTTTCTGCAGACATGGCAGCAGAGTGGGTGGGTGGGTCAGACACGGCAGCAGAGTGGGGTGGTGGGTGGGTGGGTCAGACATGGCAGCAGAGTGGGTGGGTGGGTGGGTCAGACATGGCAGCAGAGTGGGTGGGTGGGTCAGACATGGCAGCAGAGTGGGTGGGTGGGTGGGTCAGACATGGCAGCAGAGGAGTGGGTGGGTCGGTCAGACATGGCAGCGGAGTGGGTGGGTGGGGCAGACATGGCAGCAGAGTGGGTGGGTGGGTGGGTGGGTCAGACATGGCAGCAGAGTGGGTGGTGGGTGGTTGGGTCAGACATGGCAGCGGAGTGGGTGGGTGGGTCAGACATGGCAGCAGAGTGGGAGGGTGGGTGGGTGGTCAGACACGGCAGCGGAGTGGTGGGGGGGGTCAGACATGCAGCAGAGTGGGTGGGTGGGTGGGTCAGACATGGCAGCAGAGTGGGTGGGTGGGTGGGTGGGTCAGACATGGCAGCAGAGTGGGTGGGTGGGTCAGACACGGCAGCAGAGTGGGGGTGGGTGGGTCCGACATGGCAAACAAGTGTGGGTGGGCGGGGGGTGGGTGGGGCAGACATGGCAGCAGAGTGGGGGTGGGTGGGTGAGCAGAGAGGGGTGGGTGGGTGGGTGGGTCAGACATGGCAGCAGAGTGGTGGGTGGGTCAGACATGGCAGCAGAGTGGGTGGGTGGGTGGGTCCGACATGGCAGCAGAGTGGGTGGTGGGTGGGTGGTCAGACATGGCAGCAGAGTGGTGGGTGGGTCAGAAAGGCAGGGTGGGTGGGTGGGTGGGTCAGACATGGCAGCAGAGTGGGTGGGTGGGTGGGTCAGACATGGCAGCAGAGTGGGTGGGGAGGTAGACAGAGGGGGGGTGGGTGGGTGGGTGGGTCAGACATGGCAGCAGAGTGTGGGTGGGTGGGTGGGGGTTCAGACATGGCAGCAGAGGTGGTGGGTGGGGGGGTCAGACATGGCAGCAGAGTGGTGGGGTGGTTCAGACATGGCAGCAGAGTGGGTGGGTGGGTGGTCAGACATGGCAGCAGAGTAGGTGGGTGGGTCAGACATGACAGCAGAGTGGGTGGGTGGGTGGGTCAGACATGGCAGCAGAGTTGGTGGGTGGGTCAGACATGACAGCAGAGTGGGTGGGTGGGTCAGACATGGCAGCAGAGTTGGTGGGTGGTCAGACATGGCAGCAGAGTGGGTGGGTGGGTCAGACATGGCAGAGAGAGTGTGTGGGGTGGGTTCAGACATGGCAGCAGAGTGGTGGGTGGGTAAGACATGGGCAACAGGAAGGTGTCGTGGGTGGTCAGACATGGCAGCAGACTGGGTGGGTGGGTCAGACATGGCAGCAGAGTGGGTGGGTGTGTCAGACATGGCAGCAGAGTGTGTGGGTGGGTAAGACATGGCAGCAGACTGAGTGGGTGGGTCAGACATGGCAGCAGAGTGGGTGGGTGGTCAGACATGGCAGCAGAGTGGGTGGCGGGTGGTTCAGAAATGGCAGCAGAGTGGGTGGGTGGGTCAGACATGGCAGCAGAGTGGTGGGTGGGTCAGACATGGCAGTAGAGTGGATGGGTGGATGGGGCAGACATGGCAGCAGAGTGGGTGGGTGGGTCAGACATGGCAGTAGAGTGGGTGGGTGGGTGGGTGGGTCAGACACTGCAGCAGAGTGGGTGGGTGAGTGAGTCAGATATGGCAACAGAGTGTGTGGGTGGTCAGACATGGCAGTAGAGTGGGGGGGTGGGTGGGTCAGACATAGCAGCAGAATGGGTGGGTGGGTGGGTCTGACATGGCAGCAGAGTGGGTGGGTGGGTGGTTCAGTTATGACAGCAGAGGGTGGGTGGGTGGGTCAGACATGGCAATAGAGTTGGTGGGAGGGTCAGACATGGCAGCAGAGTGGGTGGGTGGGGCAGACACGGCAGCAGAGTTGGTGGGTGGGTCAGACATGGCAGCAGAGTGGGTGGGTTGGTCAGACATGGCAACAGAGTGGGTGAATGGGTGGGTGGTCAGACATGGCAGCAGAGTGGGTGGGTGGGTAAGACATGGCAGCAGACTGAGTGGGTCGGTCAGACATGGCAGCAAAGTGTGTGGGTGGTCAGACATGGCAGCAGAGTGGGTGGTGGGTGGTTCAGAAATGGCAGCAGAGTGGGTGGGTGGGTGGGTCAGACATAGCAGCAGAATGGGTGGGTGGGTGGGTCTGACATGGCAGCAGAGTGGGTGGGTGGGTGGGTCAGATATGACAGCAGAGTGGGTGGGTGAGTGGGTCAGACATGGCAATAGAGTTGGTGGGAGGGTGAGACATGACAGCAGAGTGGGTGGGTGGGTCAGACACGGCAGCAGAGTGGGTGGTGGGTCAGACATGGCAGCAGAGAGGGTGTGGTGGTCAGACATGGCAGCAGAGTGGGTGGGTGGGGGGGTCAGACATGGCAGCAGAGTGGGTGGGTGGGTCAGACATGGCAGCAGAGTGGGTGTGTGGGTCAGACATGGCAGCAGAGTGGGTGGGTTTTGGGCAGACATGGCAGCAGAGTGGGTGGGTGGGTGGGTGGGTCAACATGGTAGCAGAGTGGGTGGGTGGGTAAGACATGGCAGAAGACTGAGTGGTCGGTCAGACATGGCAGCAGAGTGGGTGGGTGGGTCAGACATGGCAGCAGAGTGGGTGGGTGGGTCAGACATGGCAGTAGACTGGGTGGGTGGGTCAGACATGTCAGCAAAGTGTGTGGGTGGGTGGGTCAACATGGGAGAAGAGTGGGTGGGGTTGGTGGGTCAGGCATGGCAGCAGAGTGAGTGGGTGGGTGGGGCAGACATGGCAGTAGAGTGGGTGGGTGGGTGGGTCAGACATGGCAGGAGAGTGGGTGGTGGATGGGTCAGACATGGCAGCAGAGTGGGTGGGTGGGTGGGTCCGACATGGCAGCAGAGTGGGTGGGTTGTGGGTCAGGCATGGCAGCAGAGTGGATGGGTTGGTGGGTCCGACATGGCAGCAGAGTGGGTGGGTTGGTGGGTCAGGCATGGCAGCAGAGTGGGTGGGTGGGGGGGGCAGACATGGCAGTAGAGTGGGTGGGTGGGTGGGTCAGACATGGCAGCAGAGTTGGTGGGTGGTCCGACATGGCAGCAGAGTGGGTGGGTTGGTGGTCAGGCATGGCAGCAGAGTGGGTGGGTGGGTGGGTCAGACATGGCAGTAGAGTGGGTGGGTGCGTGGTCAAACATGGCAGCAGAGTGGGTGTGGGTCAGACATGGCAGCAGAGTGGGTGGGTGGGTCAGACATGGCAGCACAGTGGGTGGGTGGGTCAGACATGGTAGCACAGTGGGTGGGTGGGTCAGAACATGGCAGCACCCGTGGGTGGGTGGTGGGTCAGACATGGCAGCACAGTGTGTGGGTGAGTCAGACATGGCAGCATAGTGGGTGGGTGGGTCAGACATGGCAGCACAGTGGGTGGGTTCGTGGGGGGGTCACACATGGCAGCAGAGTGTGTGGGTGGTGGGTCAGATAAAGGCAGCAGAATTGGTGGGTGGGTGGCGTCAGACACGGCAGCAGTTGGGTGGGGGGATCAGACACGGCAGCAGAGTGGGTGGGTGGGTCAGACATGGCAGCAGAGTGGATGTGCGTGTCAGACAAGACAGCAGAGTGGTGTGTGGGTGTGTGAGACATGGCAGCAGAGTGGATGGGTGGGTGGGTCAGACATGGCAGCAGAGTGGGTGGGTGGGTGTGTCAGACATGTCAGCAGAGTGGGTGGGTGGGTCAGACATGGCAGCAGAATGGGTGGGTGGGGGGGTTGACATGGCAGCAGAGTGGGTGGGTGGGTGGGTCAGACATGGCAGCAGAGTGGGTGGGTGGGTGGGTCAGACATGGCAGCAGAGTGGGGGTGGGTGGGTCAGACATGGCAGCAGAGTGGGTGGGTGGGTGGGTCAGACATGGCAGCAGAGTGGGTGGGTGGGTCAGACATGGCAGCAGAGTGGGTGGGTGGGTCAGACATGGCAGCAGACTGGGTGGGTGGGGCAGACATGGCAGCAGTGTGGATGGGTGGGTCAGACATGGCAGCAGAGTGGGTCGGTGGGTCAGACATGGCAGCAGAGTGGGTGGGTGGGTCAGACATGGCAGCAGAGTGGTTGGGGGGGTGGGTCAGACATGGCAGCAGAGTGGGGGCGTGGGTCAGACATGGCAGCAAAAGGGTGGGTGGGTCAGACATGGCAGCAGAGTGGGTGGGTGGGTCAGACATGGCAGCAGAGTGGGTGGGTGAGGCAGACATGGCAGCAGAGTGGGTTGGTGGGCAGACATTGGCAGCAGAGTGGGTGAGTGGGTCAGACATGGCAGCAGAGTGGGTGTGGGTCAGACATGGCAGTGGTTAGGTGGGTGGGTCAGACATGGGAGCAGAGTGGGTGGTGGGTCAGACATGGCAGCAGAGTTGGTGGGTGAGGCAGACATGGGAGCAGAGTGGGTGGTGGGTGGGTCAGACATGGCAGCAGAGTGAGTTGGTGGTGGGTCAGATATGACAGCAGAGTGGGTGGGTGGGTGGGTTAGACATGGCAGCAGAGTTGGTGGGAGGGTCAGACAGGCAGCAGAGTGGGTGGATGGGTCAGACACGGCAGCAGAGTGGTGGGGGGGTCAGACATGGCAGCAGAGTTTGTGGGTGGGTCAGACATGGCAGCAGAGTGTGTGGGAGGGTAAGACATGGCAGCAGACTGAGTGGGTGGGTCAGACATGGCAGCAGAGTGGGTGGGTGGGTGGGGCAGACATGGCCGCAGAGTGCGTGGGTGGTCAGACATGACAGCAGAGTGGGTGAGTGGGACAGACATGGCAGCAGAGTGGGTGGTGGGTGGGTCAGACATGGCAGCAGAGTGGGTGGTGGGTCAGACATGGCAGCAGAGTGGGTGGGTGGGTCAGACTTGGCAGCAGAGTGGGTGGGTGGGTCAGACATGGCAGCAGAGTGGGTGGGTGGGTCAGACATGGCAGCAGAGTGGGTGGGTGGGTCCGACATGGCAGCAGAGTGAGTTGATGGGTAGGTCAGACATGACAGCAGAGTGGGTGGGTGGGTCAGACATGGCAGCAGAGTGCGTGGGGGGGTCAGACTTGGCAGCAGAGTGGGTGGGTGGGTCAGACATGTCAGCAGAGTGGGTGGGTGGGTCAGACATGGCAGCAGAGTGGGTGGGTGGGTCAGACATGGCAGCAGAGCGGGTGGGGGGGTGGGTCAGACATGGCAGCAGGAGGGGGGGGTGTGGGTTAGACATGCCAGCAGAGTGGGTGGGTGGGTGGGTCAGACATGGCAGCAGAGTGGTGGGGGGGTGGGTTAGACATGGCAGCAGAGTGGTGGTGGGTGGGTGGGTCAGACATGGCAGCAGAGGTGGGGTGGGTGGGTTAGACATGGCAGCAAGTGGTTGGTGGGTGGGTCAGACAAGGCAGCATGATGGTGGTGGGTGGGTCAGACATGGCAGCATGAGTGGGTGGTGGGTTAGACAAGGCAGCAGTTGGGGGGTGGGTCAGACATGGCAGCAGAGTGGTGGGGTGGTGTCAGACATGGCAAACAGAGTGATGGGTGGGTGGGTCTGACAAATGGCAGCAGTTTTGGTGGTGTGGGTCAGATAAGGCAGCAGAGTGGGTGGGTGGTCAACATGGCAGCAGAGTGGGTGGTGGGTCAGACATTGCAGCAGAGTGGGGGGGTGGGTCAAACATGCAGCAGAGTGGGTGGGTCAGACCAGGCAGCAGAGTGGGTGGGGGGGTCTGAAATGGCAGCAGAGTGGGTGGTGTCAGAATGGCAGCAGATGTGGGTGGGTCAGACATGGCAGCAGAATTGGTGGGTGGGTCAGACATTGCAGCTGAGTGGGTGGGGTGGGTCTAACAAAGGCACCAGAATGGGTGGGGGTTTAGACATGGCAGCAGAGTGGGTGGGTGGTGGTCAGACCAATGGGAGCACAGTGGGGTGGGTGGGTCAGATATGGCAGCAAAGGGTGGGTGGTCAGACATAGGTAGCAGAGTGGGTGGGGTGGGTCAACATGCACAGAATGGGTGGGTGGTTCAGACATGGCAGCAGAGTGGTTGGGTGGGTGGGTCAGACATGGCAGCACAGTGGGTAGGTGGGTCAGACATGGCAGCAACAGTTGGGTGGGTGGGTCAGACATGGCAGCACAGTGGGTGGTGGGTCAGACATGGCAGCAAGTGTTGGTGGTGGGTCAGACATGGCAGCCCGTGTGGTGGGTGGGGTGGTGGGTGGGTCAGACATGGCAGCACAGGTGGGGTGAGTCAGACATGGCAGCATGTTGGGGTGGGTGGGTCAGACATGGCAGCAGGTTTTTGGGGGGGTGGGTGGGTGGGTCACACATGGCAGCAGAGTGTGTGGGTGGGTGGGTCAGATATGGCAGCAGAATGGGTGGGTGGGTGGGTCAGGGCACGGCAGCAGTGTGGGTGGGTGGATCAGACACGGCAGCAGAGTGGGGGGGTGGTCAGACATGGCAGCAGAGTGGATGTGCGTGTCAGACAAGACAGCAGAGTGGGTGTGTGGGTGTGTGAGACATGGCAGCAGAGTGGGTAGGGTGGGTGGGTCAGACATGGCAGCAGAGTGGGTGTGTGGTGTGTCAGACATGTCAGCAGAGTGGGTGGGTGGTCAGACATGGCAGCAGAATGGGTGGGTGGGTGGTTTGACATGGCAGCAGAGTGGGTGGGTGGGTGGTCAGACATGGCAGCAGAGTGGGTGGGTGGGTGGGTCAGACATGGCAGCAGAGTGGGTGGGTGGGTGGGTCAGACATGGCAGCAGAGTGGGTGGTGGGTGGGTCAGACATGGCAGCAGAATGGGTGGGTGGTCAGACATGGCAGCAGACTGGTTGGTGGGGCAGACATGGCAGCAGTGTGGATGGGTGTGTCAGACATGGCAGCAGAGTGGGTCGGTGGGTCAGACATGGCAGCAGAGTGGGTGGGTGGGTCAGACATGGCAGCAGAGTGGTTGGGTGGGGGTCAGACATGGCAGCAGAGTGGGTGCGTGGTCAGACATGGCAGCAGAGTGGGTGGGTGGGTCAGACATGGCAGCAGAGTGGGTGGGTGGGTCAGACATGGCAGCAGAGTGGGTGGCTGAGGCAGACATGGCAGCAGAGTGGGTTGGTGGGGGAGACATGGCAGCAGAGTGGTGAGTGGGTCAGACATGGCAGCAGAGTGGGTGGGTGGGTCAGACATGGCAGTGGTTAGGTGGGTGAGGCAGACATGGCAGCAGAGTGGGTGGGTGGGTCAGACATGGCAGCAGAGTGGGTGGTGAGGCAGACATGGCAGCAGAGTGGTGGGTGGGGCAGACATGGCAGCAAAGTGGGGGAGTGGGTCAGACATGGCAGCAGAGTGGGTGGGTGGGTCAGACATGGCAGTGGTTAGGTGGGTGGGTCAGACATGGCAGCAGAGTGGGTGGGTGGGTCAGACATGGCAGTGGTTGGTGGGTGGGTCAGACATGGCAGCAGAGGGTGTGGGTGGGTCGACATGGCAGCAGAGTGAGTTGATGGGTAGGTCAGATATGACAGCAGAGTGGGTGGGTGGGTTTAGACATGGCAGCAGAGTGGTGGGAGGGTCAGACTGGCAGCAGAGTGGATGGGTGGGTCAGACCCTGGCAGCAGAGTGGGTGGGTGGGTCAGACATGCAGCAGAGTTGTGGGTGGGTCAGACATGGCAGCAGAGGGTGTGGTGGGTAAGACATGGCAGCAGACTGGTGTGGGTGGGTCAGAGATGCCAGCAGAGTGGGTGCGGGGGTGGGGCAAACATGGCCGCAGAGTGGGTGGGTGGGTCAGACATGGCAGCAAGAGTGGGGGGTGGGTCAGACATGGCAGCAGAGTGGGTGGGTGGGTGGCAGACATGCAGCAAGGGTGGGTGGGTGGGTGGTCAGACATGGCAGCAGTTGTGGTGGGTGAGGGCAGCTGGCAGCAGAGTGGGTGGGTGGGTCATACATGGCAGCAGAGTGGGTGGTGGGTCAGACAAGGCAGCAGAGTGGGTGGGTGGGTCCGACATGGCAGCAGAGTGTTGTGGTAGGTCAGACATGCAGCAGAGTGGGTGGGTGGGTTGACAATGGCAGCAGAGTGGGGTGGGTCAGACTTGGCAGCAGAGTGGGTGGGTGGGTCAGACATTGCAGCAGAGTGGGTGGGTGGGTCAGACAATGGCAGCAGAGTGGGTGGGTCAGACATGGCAGCAGAGTGGGTGGGTGGGTGGGTCAGACATGGCAGCAGCAGGGGGGTGGGTGGGTCAGACATGCCAGCAGAGTGGGTGGGTGGGTCAGACATGGCAGCAGAATGGGTGGGTGGGGTTTGACATGGCAGCAGAGTGGGTGGGTGGGTGGGTCAACATGGGACCAGATATGGGTGGGTGGGGTTCAGACATGGCAGCAGTTTGGTGGGTGGGGGGTCAGGAAGGGAGCACAGTGGGTGAGTGGGTCATACATGGCAGCAGAGTGGGTGGTGGTCAGACAGGCAGCAGAGTGGGTGGGTGGGTCAGACATGGCAGCAGAGTGGTGGGTGGGTCAGACATGCAGCAGAGTGGTTGGGTGGGGGTGGGTCAGACATGGCAGCAGTGGGGGGGTGGGTCAGACATGGCAGCAGAGTGGGTGGGTGGGTCTGACAAAGGCAGCACAGTGGGGGTGGGTCAGACATGGGAGCAAGTGGGTGGGTGGGTGGGTCAGACATGGGCAGAGTGTTGTGGGGGGGGCAGGAGTGGGGGGGTGGGTCAGACATGGCAACAGAATGGGTGGGTGGGTTAGACATGGCAGCTGAGTGGGTGGGTGGGTGGTCAACATGGCACCAGTGGGGGGTGGTGTGGGGTGGGTTGGGGGGTCAAGACATGGCAGCACAGTGGGTAGGTGGGTCCAGACATGGCAGCAGACTGGGTGGGTGGTTCAGGACTGTACCATGGGGGTGGTCCCTCCTCGGTGGGGGGGCACATGGCAGAATGGTTTTTCCCTCGGCAGCAAGTGTGGTCTGTGAACGTGCAGCACAGTTTGGTCAGAGTGTGGTTCCTGCCTTCATGGTTGTGGTCAGTCTGCGCACTGTGGTGTCAGACATGTGCAGACTGGCTGCCCTGGGGCCATGCAGCAGTGTTGTGGGTGGGTTGGTCCGACATGGCACGTGCAGTGTGTGGTTGGGTTAGACATCAACAGTTAGTGGGGGGTTTTTTTCTGAGCAATTTTTTTATGGGCTTTGGGGTTTTGTTTTCAGACTCACAGAGTGGTTTAACCGGACAACTGGGTGGGTTTTTCGCTGACCCCATTTCTCCTGCCACTCTCAGTGGCATTTTCACCCTGCAGTCTATTCCGAAGTCTCCCGGTCCACGTCAGAGTGGCCCGGCCTTCTGATTGTCTTCGGCTCCAGGGGGCAGTCAGTGTCTCAGTCATGGGCCCCGCCTGGGCCGCCTGACATCTGCTTGTCGCTGACCTCTGCCTGGTTGTATCGGCAGTTTCTGTTCTTAGGTCCACTTTACCTTTTTTTTTGGACCCCCACGACTTACTGACAACAATGTTGTTAGTTCGCGGTCCCAGCTATGCTCTCCCTCCGGAGGAAAAGCTTTGTCTCCGTCCACATGCAGCTCGCCCCAAGAGCAGCCACATTTTGGCCCAGGGAGAGTCAGTCAACGACAACATCCCGCTAGTCTGCTTTCGGGGTTCCCGGTTTCGGGGTCCTGTTCGGTCCAACTACCGGCAACCATATTCGCTATTGCTTACGGGAGCCAGGGATTGACTCTCCCCGGCCATTTCTTTTTCATTTAAAATGAAAAATTTTTGAATACAGTACACATAACGTACCTGGGTTTCTGGGTTTCTTTCTCTTGGACCTTCTACAAGCGTTCCTCTCTGCAAACGTGCCAAGGGGGACATCCCTGCATAAGTTCTTTTCATTAAAATGAATTGAAACACTGTTCATCGGTGACCAGGTGTTTCACAGTTCTCCTCTGTAGGACCCACAAGCGTTTGCAGTCTACCCGCACTGACTGCCAAGAGACCCTCGTTTTCAATCAGGCTCTCCTTAACAGGGATCGAACACTAGACTCTCGGATCGAAGAAACAAGGTGTATCCACCGTTCGAAACAGGCCCCGTGTTCTGACTGTCACTTCCCCCTCCTACCCCCTTTCTTTCCCTCCACTCCCCCCCCCCCCCCCCCCCCCCTACGCTCTGACTGGCCAACTCGCCCCCTCCCTCCCTTTTCCTTCACCCCCATCCTCCCCGCGTTCTGACTGCCACCCCCCCACTCCTTCCCGCTTCCTTCTCTTCCCCTCCACCCCCCCCCTCTAACTGCCACCCCCTCCCTCCCCTCCCTTTTCTCCCTCCTGACACTTGTGTTGTGACTGCCACCCCCTCCCCTCTCCTGCCTCTTCCTTCCCCACCCTCCTGGCGTTCTGACTGTCACCTCTCCCCTTCCTCCCGCTCCCTCCCCCTCACCTCCCTCCCGTGCTCTGACTGCCGCCTCATCCCTCCCTCCTCCCGCACCCTCTTCCCCTCCCTCCATGCTCCTTGTGCATCAAACGAAGCTCAGCAGTTTACTGAAATATTGAACAAGTACTGCAGCTGTTATCTGCCCCTCCCTCCATGTTCCTTGTGTATCAAACGAAGCTCAGCTGTTTACTGAGTGAGTGAGTGAGTTAATTAATTTAGAGTCTGTTCACACTTGGTGATAGCAGACTTTAAAAGAAAAACAAGGGGAAGGGAAGCGTTTATAAAAATCTATTAATTTGATGCATGGAAAGCACTTTTGCTATTTGCACGATTTCTGGTTTGTGGGTTATTGTTTTGATAGAATCGTGTACAGTCACATCCACGTTCGATTCTTTATACAATGAAGTTAATATTGAACAATGGAAAAGAATATGGTCCACTGATAGAAGATTTGAACAACCACATGCTACACTTTGGGAAAACTTGGTTTTCCACGAACTGAGACGAAGCTTGTATATCAAATATGACAAATATCGTGGACATGATAAGATTTCATACTTCTCTGGAAGGTGTTCACTGTTCACGCATTTTTCTAATAGTGAATTAATTTTTTGAACGTCAAGCTTTAAATTACTCTCAGGTGTTTTTCTTAACGCAACATCTCTAGCTAATTTATCTGCTGTTTCATTACCAGATATCCCACAGTGTGATGGAATCCAGCAAAAAGATACCCATTCCTTTCAACATAATAACATGTTTACTGAAATATTGAACAAGTACTGCAACTGTTATCTTCCCCTCCCCCGTGTTCCTTGTGTATCAAACGAAGCTCAGCAGTTTACTGAAGTATTGAACAAGTACTGCAGCTGTTATCCCCATTCTGGCACGACGAAAGAGACATAACTCCAAGCCAATACTGCATGTGGTACCCACTCTCCTAGCTCGTATGTAGACAAGATGTACACAGGGCAGACAATGAATCTTTCCCTCTAATAGAAATGTCCAAGCATTCGAATTCGATGAAATATTGTGATTGAGACTATTTCGATTCAACCTTCTTGTTGATGAGTATCAGACATTTATGAACTGAATATTTGCGGGGGAATGCTTCTCTCTCTCTCTGTCACTGTCACTGTCACACACACACACACACACCACACCACACACACACACACACACACACACACACACACACACACACACACACACACACACACACACACACTCAGGCACTTGAATCGAATGACACGTGTTCCTGTGACATCACGTCAAACAAAACAGAACTCCCCACAGTGGCTTACCCTTCGCCCTTTGACCGAGAACGTCCTGACGAGGAAGTCGGCCCGCACGTGCTCACCATGACACGTGACCTCCACGTGACCGTACTTCACTGTCTGGCCCTCCTCTGGCCAGTATTGGAAACACTTTTTCTGGAAGCAAAGGGGAAACCATGGAAACCGCCTGAAGCGTGGCACGTTGCACGGAGAATCTTCGTACCGAATGGGAGGAACAGTTAGACCGAATGAAGGATGGAGGAGGACAGAATGCGGGAGAGAGAGAGAGAGAGAGAGAGAGAGAGAGAAGAGAGAAGAGAGAGAGAGAGAGAGAGAGAGAGAGAGAGAGAGAGAGAGAGAGAGAGGGGCGAAGGTGCGACGAAAACCAAGCAACTGTGCTGTATTGTGCGGTGTTGAAATGCGGTCAGTCCTGTTTTGGTTTTAGTTTCTGGTCACAATGAATATCTGTAAGCGAAATCCAATCCGTTATCTCCCGTGGCACCCCCCCCCCCCCCCCCCCCCCCGCAACCCTCAAGGACAGGAGGGCGAGTTTCAAAGAGATGTCTGAGAGGGACTGGGGGAGGGGGGAGGGGGAGGGGAGATACAGGGGGTAGCGTGCCAAAATGCTTTGTGTTGTTGTTGTGTTGTTGTGTTGTTGTTGTTGTTGTTGTTGTTGTTGTTGTTGTTGTTGTTGTTGCTGCTGCTGCCGCTGCTGCTGCTGCCAGCCAAGAAGGGGAGCGGATGGGCCTCCCATCAGAAAAAGCTATTATTCACACCATGACTTTAGATTCTGTGGAAAGAAGGAAAGGCGACTTCGTTTTCCTATAGATACCTATCGATACGACCTCGCAATAATGGGCTGAGAGAGAGAGAGAGAGAGAGAGAGAGAGAGAGAGAGAGAAGAAAGAGAGAGAGAGAGAGAGAGGAGAGAGAGGAGAGAGAGAGAGAGAGACAGACAGACAGACAGACAGACAGACAGACAGACAGAGACTATCATTGGCCTCGAGCCTTAAACATGCTCACACACACTCTTCTAGGTCTGCCCGTGTTGTTGAATTGAAGTCAAACTAATTTGGCAATAGTTTCCCTAAGCCACCGTCGCATTGATTCGGCAAAGGTCTTCTTCACCAGAACAGCACGGAGTGAAGACGCACTCGCTGTGTCCAGATACCGATTACGGACGGACAACCCAGAGGTCATTCCTGCCACCAACGGCATGTCCGACCTTGACCACCCCGAGAGGTTCCGTTGTCACGGGGAGTCTGTCCTTGGTGGGGTTTGAGAGACACCTGGTGCAACAGGGAAACGTGGCCAAACACCTGGTGCAATAGGGAAACATGGCCACACGACACCTGGTGCAACAGGAAACGTGGCCAAAACACCTGGTGCAACAGGGAAACGTGGCCACACGACACCTGGTGCAATAGGGAAACGTGGCCAAACACCTGGTGCAACAGGAAACGTGGCCAAACACCTGTGCAACAGGGAAACGTGGCCAAACACCTGGTGCAACAGGAAACGTGGCCACACGACACCTGGTGCAACAGGGAAACGTGGCCAAACACCTGGTGCAACAGGGAAACGTGTGGCCAAACACCTGGTGCAACAGGGAAACGTGGCCAAAACCTGGTGCAACAGGGAAACGTGGCCACACGACACCTGGTGCAACAGGGAAACGTTGCCAAACACCTGGTACAACAGGGAAACGTGGCCCAAACACCTGGTGCAACAGGGAAACGTCGCCACACGACACCTGGTGCAACAGGGAAACGTGGCCACACGACACCTGGTGCAACAGGGAAACGTGGCTAAACACCTGGTGCAACAGGGAAACATGGCCACACGACACCTGGTGCAACAGGGAAACGTGGCCAAACACCTGGTGCAATAGGGAAACATGGCCACACGACACCTGGTGCAATAGGGAAACATGGCCACACGACACCTGGTGCAACAGGGAAACGTTGCCAAACACCTGGTGCAACAGGGAAACGTGGCCACACGACACCTGGTGCAACAGGGAAACGTGGCCACACGACACCTGGTGCAACAGGGAAACGTGGCCAAACACCTGGTGCAACAGGGAAACATGGCCACATGACACCTGGTGCAACAGGGAAACGTGGCACACGACACCTGGTGCAACAGGGAAACGTGGCCAAACACCTGGTACAACAGGGAAACATGGCCACACGACACCTGGTGCAACAGGGAAACGTGGCCACACGACACCTGGTGCAACAGGAAAACGTGGCCACACGACACCTGGTGCAACAGGGAAAACGTGGCCAAACACCTGGTGCAGCAGGGAAACGTGGCCAAAAACCTGGTGCAACAGGGAAACGTGGCCACACGACACCTGGTGCAACAGGGAAACGTGGCCAAACACCTGGTGGCAACGGGGAAACGTGGCCACACGACACCTGGTGCAACAGGGAAACGTGGCCACACGACACCTGGTGCAACAGGGAAACGTGGCTAAACACCTGGTGCAATAGGGAAACATGGCCACACGACACCTGGTGCAACAGGGAAACGTGGCCAAACACCTGGTGCAACAGGGAAACGTGGCCATACGACACCTGGTGCAACAGGGAAACGTGGCCACACGATAGCTGGTGCAACAGGGAAACGTTGCCAAACACCTGGTGCATCAGGAAACGTGGCCAAACACCTGGTGCAACAGGGAAACATGGCCACACGACACCTGGTGCAACAGGGAAACGTGGCCACACGACACCTGGTGCAACAGGGAAACGTGGCCAAACACCTGGTACAACAAGGAAACATGGCCTCACGACACCTGGTGCAACAGGGAAACGTGGCCACACGACACCTGGTGCAACAGGGAAACGTGGCCAAACACCTGGTACAACAGGGAAACATGGCCTCACGACACCTGTGCAACAGGGAAACGTGGCCACACGACACCTGGTGCAACAGGGAAACGTGGCACACGACACCTGGTGCAACAGGGAAACGTGGCCAAACACCTGGTGCAACAGGGAAACGTGGCCAAACACTGTGTGCAACAGGAAACGTGGCCAAACACCTGGTGCAACAGGGAAACGTGGCCACACGACACCTGGTGCAACAGGGAAACGTGGCCACACGACACCTGGTG
>CM031604.1:98601335-98649476 GCA_018398815.1 Conus ventricosus
TTCCTCAACACCATTGCTACATATGATCTACCATAACCCTCCTCAACACCATTGCTACATATGATCTACCATTACTTTCCTCACACGATGCCACATATGATCAACCAGTACCTTCCTCAACACATTGCTACATATGATCCACCAGTACCTCCTCAAAACCATGCTATGTATCATCTACCATACCTCCTCAACAAACCCAATGCTACATATGATTTTACCATACCTCCTCAACACCATTGCTATATATGATCTACCAGTACCTCCCAAACACCATTGCTACATGTCTTCTACCAGTACCTTCCTCAACCAATTGCCCACATGTCATCTACCATACCTCCTCAACCCATTGCTACATGTCTTCTACCATTAAACCTCCTCAACAAACCATTGCTACATGTCCTTCTACCAGTGCCTCCTCAACACCCTTGCTACATATCATCTACCAGTACCTCCCTCAACACCATTGCTACATATATCTACCATTAACCTCCTCAACCCCCCATTGCTACATGTCTTTTACCATTACCTCCTCAGCACCATTGCTACATGTCTTCCTACCAGTGCCTCCTCAACACTATTGCACTTATCATCTACCAGTACCCCTCAACCATTTCTACATGTGATCTACCATTACCTCCTCAACATCATTTCTTCCTTTCCTGGCACAGATTATCTGCAGTACCTACCACATAGTGTCTGAATAAATTGAAAGAATGTTTACGCACTAATCCTCAAAAATTCCTTATAAAACCATGTACCACACATGGCAACAAACAAATATCTACGCTGCTTTCCAGACCTAAGCAGATATGACCACGACAAATGAACAGCAGAAAGTGAGAAAATAAAACGGTTTTTACTTTCACGGATGAAAAAACAAACTTTTAAACGGAACAAACACGTAAAACAAAGTTCCCTTCACTTCACCTGTATGAGGGCAGAGTAGTGTAAGACAGGTGATGTCCATCTCTTCACTGTTAACGGTAGAATACAAACCAAGAAATGTCCCCTTATCACGCAGGGGCAGTACAAGTTCCTACACGAGGTCGTCCTGGGGGCGTACTCTATCAGAACACCCGACTGTCTCTCCACCACCTGGACCTCAACTTCTCCGGTGACATCAACGTGTGGGAAATCACGGAACACAATGAACAGAAGTACAAGGGAAGATGGCGAACTATTCCGCTGATATTAACGTGTGGGAAATCACAGCACAAGGACAGAGAGTATAAGTAAGATACTGAACTATTCCAGTGACATCAATGTGTGAAGTCCCCAGTACACAGAGAACCGAGGATACAAGGGAAATGCCTGAACTATCACGCTGACATCACGTATGGAAGTACGTTCATGGCAGAACAGTGAGGTCAGAGTGCAATACAGGTAACCACCTGGACTATCACGCTGACATCAACGTGAGGGAATGCAGGATGCTGAGAACAGAGAGTGCAATACAAGGGAACCACCTGGACTATCACGCTGACATCAACGGAGGCAATGGCAGAATGCTGAGAACAGAGAGTGCAATACAAGGTAAGCTACCTGGACTATCACGCTGACATCAACGTGAGGCAGTGGCAGAATGCTGAGGACAGACAGTGCAAACAAGGTAAGCCACCTGA
Organism: Conus ventricosus; assembly: GCA_018398815.1. Lineage (NCBI taxonomy): Eukaryota > Metazoa > Mollusca > Gastropoda > Neogastropoda > Conidae > Conus > Conus ventricosus. The sequence goes on from CM031604.1 coordinate 98,602,958, forward strand.
CCTTCTTTAGTGACACAACGTGTGGAAGTCACAGAACTTCAAGGGCAGACATGCAAGGGAAATGTCTGTTGTACTTTTGGGTGCCGGTGGGGTCAGCGATCAAGCACTGTGTTCACCGTCAGAAAGTTACTGTTCGGATCCCGCTGGGGCATGATATCAATGCTTTTTTTCTGCCCATTTGCGTATGTGTCGCTCTGGTGGTACAGTTAGTGTCAAACAAAATTAATCATGATTTATATATTTAAAAAACAAAGAAATAAAGGATTCTTTTCTCCCAAAAACCAATGCCGGTGTAATTGAAAATAAATGTAAAAAAAAAAAAGTCACACAAGAAACGTTTTTCTTCTTTTTTTTTTTTCTTTTTTTTTTTGTTTTGAAATTTCTCCTGCAGTTTTTCTGATACGTTAATGGGCCCCCGCAGAGCTTGTTTCTGGTGACAGATGCTGCAGCAGATGCAAGCCTGGGCCAAACGAACACTACCCAAGCCCTGACAGCTGAGAACAGAAAAAAAGAAAAAGAGATCCCCTGCACTTGCCTGGGAACGCTGCCTTCATTGGCTAGCCTCCTGACACGGCAACGCCTTGTGTGGCTGTCTTCTCTCTCTCCTCTCTCCTCCTCACTCTCTCTCCCCTCTCTCCTCTCTCTCTCCTCTCTCTCTCTCTCCCACACACACACACACACACACACACACCACACACACACACACACACACACACACCACACACACACACACACACACACACACCACCACACACACACACACACACACACACACACAACAGTGCCTTGCTTGCAGGGAGAACTTTGTGCCGGCGGTGCACCGACCTCACGGAACACTGAGTAACGGACGTTTGAATATCTGACTGGTCGAGAGGACAGCCTAGCTAACTGACTAGTTCTGGGCACTGGTAGAGGGGGAGGAGGGGGGGGGGCAAGCTAACTGACTATTCTGTTACCGGTAGGGAGAGGGGGGGGAGGGGGGGTGGCGTCTGACAAAGGTGACAATGGGTCAAGACATCCGGGGACCTGTCCCCTGTGCCTTGAAACAAGACAGTCGTCTCCTTTTTTTGAGGAAGAATCGTCGGTGCGAGTCCTGATATTGATTGAAAGGGGATCCAATTTCCCCCCCCCCTCCCCCCAATCGGCTGAATGGGCGAGGTTTTAACGACGTCATGGCCCCCAAACATTGGCTGAATGGACGAGAGTTTTTTAATGAAGTCACCCCCCCCCCCCACCCCCCATCATTGCTGAATTTAGCGAGGGTTTTAATGAGTCACCCCTCCCCCCAACCCCCATCATTGCTGAATGGAGTGAGGGTTTTAATGATTTACCCCTCCCCCCCACCCCCATCATTGGCTGAATGGAGCGAGGTTTAAAGATGTCACCGCCCCTCCCCCCATCATTGCTGAATGAGCAGGTATAATGTCACCGCCCCCACCCCATCATTGGCTGAATGGAGCGAGGGTTTCAATGTCACCCCCCCCCCACCCCCTCAATTGGCTGAATGAAGCGAGGGGTTTAATGATGTCATCCCCCCCGCCCCCATCTTTGGGCTGAATGGAGCGAGGGTTTTAATGATTCACCCCACACCCACCCCCATCATTGGCTGAATGGAGCGAGGTTTTAATGATGTCACCCCCCCCCCCCCCCCCCCCCATCATGGCTGAATGGAGCGAGGGTTTAATGATGTCACACACACACCCATCATTGGCTGAATGGAGCGAGGGTTTAAGATGTCACACCCCCCCCCCCCCCCCATCATTGGCTGAATGGAGCGAGGTTTTAACGACGTCATGGCCCCCATCATTGGCTGAATGGAGCGAGGGTTTTAATGATGTCACCCCCCCCCCCATCATTGGCTGAATGGAGCCAGGGTTTTAATGATGACCCCCCCCCCCCATCATTGGCTGAATGGAGCGAGGGTTTTAATGATGCAACCCCCCCCCCCCCCCCCATCATTGGCTGAATGGAGCGAGGGTTTAATGATTCACCCCCCCCACCACCCCCATCATTGGCTGAATGAGCGAGGTTTTAATGATGTCCCCCCCCCCCCCATCATTGGCTGAATGGAGCGAGGGTTTTAATGATGCCACCCCCCCCCCCCCCCATCATTGGCTGAATGGAGCGAGGGTTTTAATGATGTCACCCCCCACCAACCACCCCCATCATTGGCTGAATGGAGCGAGGTTTAATGATGCCCCCCCCCCCCATCATGGCTGAATGGAGCGAGGGTTTTAATGATGCCCCCCCCCCCCCCCATCATTGGCTGAATGGAGCGAGGTTTTAATGATGCCCCCCCCCCCACCCCATCATTGGCTGAACGGAGCGAGGGTTTTAATGATGTCACCCCCCCCCCCATCATTGGCTGAATGGGCGAGGGTTTTAAGAGCCCCCCCCCCCCCCATCATTGGCTGAATGGAGCGAGGGTTTTAATGATGCCACCCCCCCCCCCCCCCCCTCCATCATTGGCTGAATGGAGCGAGGGTTTTAATGATGCCAACCCCCCCCCCCCCCCATCATTGGCTGAATGGAGCGAGGGTTTTAATGATGTCACCTCCCCCCCCCCAACCCACCCCCCACCCCCCATCATTGGCTGAATGGAGGGGGGGGGGAGGTTTTAATGAATGTCCCCCCCCCCATCATTGGCTGAATGGAGCGAGGGTTTATATGATGTCACCCCCCCCACCCCACCCCACACCCACCCCCCCCCATCATTGGCTGAATGGAGCGAGGGTTTTTAATGATGTCCCCCCCCCCCCCATCATTGGCTGAGTGGAGCGAGGGTTTTAATGATGTCCCCCCCCCCCCCCCCCCATCATTGGCTGAATGGAGCGAGGGTTTTAATGATGCCCCCCCCCCCCCCCCATCATTGGCTGAATGGAAGCGAGGGTTTAATGATGTCACCTCCCCCCACCCCCCCATTAGGCTGAATGGAGCGAGGTTTTAATGATGCCCCCCCCCCCCCCCCATCATTGGCTGAATGGAGCGAGGGCTTTTAATGATGTCCCCCCCCCCCCCCCCATCATTGGCTGAATGGAGCGAGGGTTTAATGATGCCCCCCCCCCCCCCCCCCCCCATCATTGGCTGAATGGAGCGAGGGTTTTAATGATGTACCCCCCCCTCATCATTGGCTGAATGGAGCGAGGGTTTTAATGATGTCACCCCCCCCCCCCCCCCCCCATCATTGGCTGAATGGAGCGAGGGTTTTAATGATGTCACCCCCCCCCCCCCCCCCCCCATCATTGGCTGAATGGAACGAGGGGTTTTAAAGACGTCATGGCCCCCCATCATTGGCTGAATGGAGTGAGGGTTTTAATGATGTCAAACCCCCCCCCCCCCCCCCCCCATCATTGGCTGAATGAGCGAGGGTTTTAATGATGTCACCCCCCCCCCCCCCGCCAACCCCCCCCTCATCATTGGCTGAATGGAGCGAGGGTTTTAATGATGTCACCCCCCCCCCCACCCCCCCCCAATCATTGGCTGAATGGAGCGAGGGTTTTAATGGTGTCATAGCCCCATCATTGGCTGAATGGAGCGAGGGTTTTAATGGTGTCATGGCCCCCATCATTGCTGAATGGAACGAGGGTTTTAATGATGCCCCCCCCCCCCCCCCCATCATTGGCTGAATGGAGCGAGGGTTTTAATGATGTCACCCCCCCCCCCCCCCCCCCCATCATTGGCTGAATGGAGCGAGGGTTTTAATGATTCACCATCCCCACCAACCACCCCCATCATTGGCTGAATGGAGCGAGGGTTTTAATGATGTCCCCCCCCCCATCATTGGCTGAATGGAGCGAGGGTTTTAATGATGACCCCCCCCCCCCCCCCCATCATTGGCTGAATGGAGCGAGGGTTTTAATGATGGCCCCCCCCCCCCCCCCCATCATTGGCTGAACGGAGCGAGGGTTTTAATGATGTCACCCCCCCCCCCCCCCCCCCCCCATCATTGGCTGAATGGAGCGAGGGTTTTAATGATGACCCCCCCCCCATCATTGGCTGAATGGAGCGAGGGTTTTAAATGATGCCACCCCCCCCCCCCCCCCTCCATCATTGGCTGAATGGAGCGAGGGTTTTTAATGATGCCAACCCCCCCCCCCCCCCCCCATCATTGGCTGAATGGAGCGAGGGTTTTAATGATGTCTCACCCCCCCCCCCCCCCCCCATCATGGCTGAATGGAGCGAGGGTTTTAATGATGTCACCCCCCCCCATCATTGGCTGAATGGAGCGAGGGTTTTAATGATGCCCCCCCCCCCATCATTGGCTGAATGGAGCGAGGGTTTTAATGATGCCCCCCCCCCCCCCCCCCATCATTGGCTGAATGAAGCGAGAGGTTTAATGATGTCACCTCCCCCCACCCCCCCATTATGCTGAATGGAGCGAGGGTTTAATGATGCCCCCCCCCCCATCATTGGCTGAATGGAGCGAGGGTTTTAATGATGATGCCCCCCCCCCCCCCCCCCCATCATTGGCTGAATGGAGCGAGGTTTTAATGATGTCACCCCCCCCTCATCATTGGCTGAATGGAGCGAGGGTTTTAATGATGTCCACCCCCCCCCCCCCCCCCCCATCATTGGCTGAATGGAGCGAGGGTTTTAATGATGTCACCCCCCCCCCCCCCCATCATTGGCTGAATGGAACGAGGGTTTTAAACGACGTCATGGCCCCCATCATTGGCTGAATGGAGTGAGGGTTTTAATGATGTCACACCCCCCCCCCCCCCCCCCCCCCCCCATCATTGGCTGAATGGAGCGAGGGTTTTAATGATGTCACCCGCCCCCCCCCCCCCCCCCCACCCCCATCATCATTGGCTGAATGGAGCGAGGGTTTTAATGATGTCACCCCCCCCCTAATCATTGTGCTGAATGGAGCGAGGGTTTTTAATGGTGTCAAGCCCCATCATTGGCTGAATGGAGCGAGGGTTTTTAATGATGTATGCCCCCATCATTGCTGAATGGAACGAGGGTTTTAATGATGTTAATAGCCCCCATCATTGCAGAATGGAGCGAGGGTTTTAATGATGTTATAGCCCCCATCATTGGCTGAATGGAGTGCGGGTTTTAATGATGTTATAGCCCCATCATTGGCTGAATTGAGCAGGTTTTTAATGATGTCATAGCCCCATCATTGGCTGAATGGAGCGAGGGTTTAAATGATATAGCCCATCATTGGCTGAATGGAGTGCGGGTTTTAATGATGTTATAGCCCCCATCATTGGCTGAATGGAGCGAGGTTTTAATGATGTCATAGCCCCATCATTGGCTGAATGGAGTCGGGTTTTAATGAGTTGCATAGCCCCATCATTGGCTGAATGGAGCAGGGTTTTAATGATGTCATACCCCATCATGGCTGAATGGAGTGCGAGGTTTTAATGAGTCATAGCTCCATCATGGCTGAATGGAGCGAGGGTTTAAATGATTCATAGCCCCATCATTGGCTGAATGGAGCGAGGTTTTAATGATGTCATTGCCCCATCATTGGCTGAATGGAGTGCGGGTTTTAATGAAGTCATAGCCCCATCATGGCTGAATGGATGCGTGTTTTATTGAAGTCATAGCCCCATCATTGCTGAATGAAGCGGGGTTTTATGATGTCATAGCCCCCATCACTGGCTGAATGGAGCGAGGGTTTCAATGATATCATAGTCCCCATCATTGGCTGAATGGAGCGAGGGTTATAATGATGTCATAGCCCCATCATTGGCTGAATAGAGCAAGGATTTTAATGGTGTCATAGCCCCCATCACTGGCTGAATGGAGCGAGGGTTTTAATGATGTCATAGCCCCATCATTGGCTGAATGGAGTGCGGGTTTTAATGGTGCCATAGCCCCCATCATTGGCTGAATGGAGCGAGGGTTTTAATGATGTCATAGCCCCATGATTTGCTGAATGGAGCGAGGGTTTTAATGATGTCATAACCCCATCATTGGCTGAATGGAGCGAGGGTTTTAATGATGTCATAGCCTCCATCGCTGGCTGAATGGAGCGAGGGTTTTAATGACGTCATGGCCCCCATCATTGGCTGAATGGAGCGAGGGTGTTAATGATGTCACCCCCCCCCCCCCCCCCATCATTGGATGAATGGAGCGAGGGTTTTAATGATGTCATAGCCCCCATCACTGGCTGAATGGAGCGAGGGTTTTAATGATGTCATAGCCCCCATCACTGGCTGAATGGAACGAGGGTTTTAATGATGTCATAGCCCCCATCATTGGCTGAATGGAGTGCGGGTTTTAATGACGTCATGGCCCCATCATTGGTTGAATGGAGCGAGGGTTTTAATGATGTCATAGCCTCCAACGTCGGCTGAATTGAGCGAGGGTTTGATGATGTCATAGCCTCCAACGTCGGCTGAATGAAACGAGGGATTTAATGATGCTCATCGCCTCCACTCAACAGCTTTGCTAATTAGGCGTGGACTGAGATTTTCCCAACATTGAAAAAGTCACATAGATGCGTCTGCCAAAGTGAGAATGATTAAGGGGACATGGTAAGAATAACCTTGAAAGGAAAAAAAACCCACTGTCAACGGTCTTGCGAAAAATGCACCTCCGTTGCTGACGCTGAAATTGGCGGGCAAAAGTGATCATGTGCATGTCCCATGGTTGGCAGAACATTAGAGGGTTTTCTTTTGGGGGTCCTGTGAGTTTGTGTGCTTCATAATCAGCCTCCAGATGATTCAAAAATAGAAGAGAAACGAAGTTCATGAGCTGTTCCTATGTTGTTTGTCAGGTGTATACCCATACGTCTCTAAAGTAGAGAAACAGTCAAAAATCCACAGGACACACTGACGCTATCATATCTTTTGTAAAGCTAACGCCGACAGAACATGCACCAGCAATCATGCCTCATGGCGTCTTAACGGAATGCCCTGTGCGTGCCTGCACCTTACGTACACACAGCGCAGACTTCCACGGGTGGTGCAGGGTTGCTCCCAACTGGTTTGTTCGGCAGTTGAGGACAGGGCTTCTCTGCTGCACGTTCGGGTGGCTCTTTTTCTTTCATGCACGATTTGTATCCCGTCCTTTGCTGTTTCCTTCGTGTCTTCGTCTGGGCAGCGAAGGGCAACAGAACGAGCACAGCTTCTCTTCATGTCTCCATCTGTGCAGGTACTGGCGATGAAACGCGCAGGGTTTTTGTCCCGTCTCGTACCGTTTCCCTTCATGTCTGCCTCTTCTAAGTTAATGGTAATAGTACTCACAGGAATTGCGTACCGTCTTGTACCGTTTCCCTCCATGTCTGCGTCTTCTATGTTAATAGTACGGACAGGAATTGCGTACCGTCTTGTACCGTTTCCCGTCGCGTCTTTCTCTGTGGCAGGTAAAGGCGATGAAACGTGCAGTGTTTGTGTTCAGCCTCGTACCGGTTTCCCTTCATTACTTGGTTGCCAGTGCGATAGAATGCCCCACGACGGCTCCCGCCTCGTTCTGTTTCCCTTCATGTCTCTGTCGTTTCCGCTATTGGCGGTGAAATGTGCATGGCTTGCGTCCCCGCCTTTTTCTGTTTCCCTCATGCCTGTCTGTTCCCTATTGGCGATGAAATGTGCATGGCTTCCGTCCCGCCTCGTTCTGTTTCCCTTCAGTCTCTGTCTGTTCCGCTATTGGCAAATGAAATGTGCATGGCTTCCGTCCCGCCTCGTTCGTTTCCCACATTTTTTTGTTTTCTAAGTTAAGGGCGACAGTATGCACATAATTTGCGTCCCGTCCTGTACCGTTTGCCTCCAATGCTTCGTCTATGCACGACTAGAATGCGCACGATTTGCGTCCCGCTCAAACTGTTTCCCCCGTCATGTCTACCTTGGGCTATTGACGATAGAATACGCATAACTTGCGTCCCGTCGGTTTCTTTTCAGGGTCTTGGTCTTCTCAGTGAATGGCAATAGAGGCCCAGGATTTGCGTCATCCCCGCTCGCACAGTTTCCCTTCATGTCTGTGCAGTAAGGACGATAGAACGAGCATGACTGCGACCCGCCCCTTTCCCTGTTTTCCCTATGTTTTCATTTTGCACCGCTAGTGATGACAGAACGAGCATGACGTACGACCCCGTCTCCTTCGTTTCCCTTTGTCTTCATCTGCCCCTAATGATGGAAAGAACGAGCGTGACTTGCGACCCGTCTCCTGTTTTCCCTGATGTCTTCATCTCCCGCCGCTAATGAAATAGAACCGCATGTTCGCGTCCCGCTTGGTACCGTTTCCTCTTTTTCTTCTTTTTTTCCCCCTGGCCCAGAACACCTACATCAGATCGACGTCAAACGTCAACGCCACACCAACAACTAAACTTCCCCCCTGGATACGGGCACATCCAAGTCTTCCCATGAAACCTACCCTGGATACAGGCACATCCAAGTCTTGTCATGAACCTATCCCGGGATACAGGCACATCCAAGTCTTGCCATGAAACGTTCCCTGGACACAGGCACGTCCAAGTCTTGCCATGAAACGTATCCCTGGATACAGGCACATCCAAGTCTTGCCATGAAACCTATCCCTGGATACAGGCACATCCAAGTCTTCCCATGAAACCTATCCCTGGATACAGGCACATCCAAGTCTTGCCATGAAACGTATCCCGGGATACGGGCACGTCCAAATCTTGCCATGAAACCATCCCTGGATACAGGCACATCCAAGTCTTGCCATGAAACGTATCCCTGGATACAGGCACATCCAAGTCTTGCCATGAAACGAAACCCCTGGATACGGGCACATCCAAGTCTTGCCATGAAACGATCCCTGGATACAGGCACATCCAAGTCTTGCCATGAAACGTACCCTGGATACAGCACATCCAAGTCTTGCCAGGGCCCCCCTCCCTAGGACCCCGGCAGCCGTGCGGCGTTTTCCGCGGGTGACCTGACCATTGGTAGCTACTCTCCTGTGGACCCCATGCCACTGGACAGTGCTGGATGTGGTTCGGGGTAGCCAGGAACACGGGACAGGAGCAACGCCACGAAGGGCGTGGAGGTTAAGATAGCATGACAAACATTGTCATGTGACGTAGCCTCACATCAAGGCATGTGACGCTCCATCACATGTAGTTAGGAATATGACCATTTCCCCATGCCACTACTGAAAAGGAAAAAAATATTCGTGTGGCTTGACTAGTGTAGCGGCTCCCCCAAATAATTGTGAGTATGGACTCAGTAAAGAAACAAACGTGGTCATTGGGTGAAAGTGACCACTGAGAGATAGTTTAATAAGGTTGGTAAGGTGCTGGTCATGTGTTTTGAACACTGAGTATGCACTCACTAGGAGGAAGGGGGCAGAATCATTTTAGCCCAGGAGAGGGCCTAGAGACTCGAACCTGTCAGACGGTGTCCCTCTCTGACCAGTCATTACCACCCTTCACCTTTACCCTTCGCCCTTCACCCTTCACCTTTCACCCCGTGAGGTGGTTGAAGATGGCCATGGTGGGGGGAACACACCGTAGCAGCCCCAGGAATTAAGGACTCCAGGAGAGGATCGGAACTCGTCATCTCTCCAGGACAGGAAAGTCGAGGGAGAGGAGTGGGAACTCTTCATTTCTCCAGGGACAGGAGAAGTCGAGGGAGAGAAGCCGGAACTCCTATCTCCAGGGACGGGAGAATTCAAGGGGGCGATACACTGCTCAAGAGACAGGGAATCATGACGGGATGGAACGAGTCTTGCGCCCTAAAGCAGGTATAGCATCAAGGAGTGAAAGAATTATTTTTCTCCTGGTCTGGATCTTGCCATGGTATGTGAAGACCATGACTTTACAGAAACGGTAGTGATATAACTGGAAAATTGGTTACAAGGATGCATGTTAAAACCTGTTTAAAATTTTTTGATGTGATTTAGTAAAGTGTTTTTCCCTGAAGGAGAGGGGGGAGAAGAAAAAACATTTGGTAGTGCGCCTTTGGTTGTTTGGGAAAATTGCGTGTGCGTATGGAGTAAATGCGGTCATGAATGCGCGTGGGCAAAAGTGACAGTGTGACAGTGGGACCCCCCGACTCCATTTCACCGACGTAGCTGCCGTTTTTTTAGTTTCCCCTGGGAAAAAAAAAAGAAGAAAGATTTCTATTTGTACCTTCAGAGGAAGGATTTCTATTTGTGCCCTTGGGGCCTGAGAAAAAAAAGATTTTGATTTGAAACCCTCAAGGGTTTGAGGGAAGAAAAAAGAAAAAAATTAGTTTAATTTTTTTATTGTGTATATATTTGCATTTGTTGTTTTTTTTTCAAATTTTATATGTGTTTCGGGTGGTTGACATTTCTTTGGTTGCTCTACTCCTTTAAAGGGTTTTTTTTTTGGCAGGATTTCTTTTTAACCCTCCCCCCCCCCCCCCCCCCCCCCCCCCCCACCCGGGACCGATAGCCTCAACCTCCTCTTGCTCGTACCGGGCAGCAAGGGGCAGGGCGTTGAGGAGTCGCTGTCCTCCCCTAGAGTATTAGATTTTTTTGTCCCCTTCCCCAGGACTGGATAGCCCCAAACCTCTTCCTGCGTTTAGCAGGGGGCAGCGTTGGGGAGTGGGTATCCCTTCCTTCTCGTAAATATCTATTTCTTTCCCTTTCCTATTGTTTCATTGATTTTTTCCCCTTGCCCCTCAGAGTGTGGGATCAGCTTCACCCCGTCACGCAAATAGTGTAGTGGTGGAGTTGATTACCGCCAGCCCCAAATAAACATCTTTATTTTTTGATTTTTTTTTTTTCTGTGGGTTGCGAGATTTTCTTTGCGTTTGGTGAATAACATTTATTGATTGATTGTTTATTGTTTTATATCTTTACTGTATTGTTGCGTATATTGTGCCGTGATTTGTTTTCCCGTCTCCATTTCACGGAGACAGTGACCACTAGGTGCTGTCTAGGGCTTCTTTTGCTGTTCTTGATTTCGTCTCACGTTCCCGGTCCTGTGAAATCCTTTCTTTTCCTTTTCACCCCCTTTTTCAAAAACTCTACATTTCTTTACAATAAGCTCCAATCTGTTTCTTTTCAACATTTTCATCTTTTATAGGATTTCCGCTAGTTTGTGTTTCTTCCCCTCTTTTAATTGTTTGTGATTCCATTTTTTGTAAATTTTATTCATTTTTGTATAAGGCGGTAAAATTGTTTTGTAAATTCTTTTGAAATTAAGTAAGAAAGAAAGCTGACAACAAGAACTTTTAAAACTAAAACTTATAAAGAATTTATTTCCAGAAAACTTTAGTTTTGTGTTTTTCCTTTCCCAGGAAAAACAGATTACATTGAACTTAATTTTTTTTTAAATTTCCAAATTGATACCTGTTTGAAAACAATACTTCTGGAAAAATACATTCCTTGTGTTTCATATTTACCCTGTTTTAGTAAGGGGTTTTCTGTTTACACCGGAAATTGAATTCTATTTGTATATACTAAGTTACTTTTTTTGTGAAACATAAAGCGCCATCATATATCGCCTTATTTTAGTCATACTTAGAGATTGTTTTGTGTTTATATCTGTTGACGGTTCAATTATGGATGATTTTGATAAATATATTCAACAAGCGGAACGCTTGGGTTTGATGGAGAAAAGCTTACCAACTATGTGCAACAATGCATAGATAGGGCAGACAGGCTAAGAGAAGAGAAGAAAATAGAAGGAAACTAGAAAGTGAAGAAAATCAAGGAAACTAAAAATGAAGAAAGGAAACTAAAAGTGAAAAAAGGGAAGATTACAGAGGGAAGCTGAAGTTGAAGAAAGAAATTACAAGGGAAGCTGAAGTTAAAGAAAGAAGATTACAGGGGGAAGCTGAAGAAAAAAAGACTACAAGGGAAGCTAAGCTGAAAACGTCAATTTAAGTTGGGGCAGTTCGAACTAGAGACTGATGCTAAAAATTAAAAGATTACAGGCATCGAGAGAACCTCCACCAGTGGGTTTCCGAAAAGCGCGCCTAAACCCGAAAACAGCAAAATTCCAAAGTTACCGCCCTTCGAGGAAAAAACAGATGACTCGATAGTTTCTTTCCGATTTGAAAGTCACGCAACATCTTGGGGTTTGGCCAAAAGGGAAAAGTGACATTGTATATGCGTCGTTGTTTAATGGTAGCGCTTTGGCATTGTCCCAAACACACCCCGCGTGAAGAAAAATTTAACTTGGGATCAGTTGAAAGAAGAACCCCCTCAAGAAATTTCAATTTCTGCTGATCGTTTTCGCGAACGTTTCCGTTCTGTGCGCCATGACAAAGGAAACGTTTCCGTCGTTTCTAATCCGATGAGTCATTGTTGGATCGATGGATCGATTTATCAAAACGAACAAACTTTTAAATCACTGCGAGATCTCCTTCTTAAGAACAACTTTTCCAGAGCGTGAGCAAAGACTGGCCACTTTCCTTAAAGAAAGGCAATTTGGAAAGCTTGAGGAAATGTGTCAGATGGCTGATCATATTGTAATCGCTCACCCAGATAAGGGGTGGCTAGGAAAGGAAATTTTAAATCTTGAGTCTCATGCGTCATGTACTATCCCATCAGGACAGGGAATTACAGGAAAGAAATCGTGGTCATTTCGAGTCCTAAAGGAAATATATTATCCTAGAAGGGACAGGATTTTTCCGCGGTTCGAGAGACTTTCGTCAGAAACCAGTACTCACCGCCGAAAGACCCGTTACTCCTCACAAACGTTCCGAGGTCGTGACCAACGACCACCGCGGTAGACCTTTGGGCCAGTTCGTGGACAGAACCGAAGTTCACAAAATCAGTCAGCTGCCGATCAGACAATGCGATGTTTCTATTGCGATTGCAAGTTCCATTGAAAAGGGAAATTTCCCGTTCAAACCAAATGATTCAAAATCCCATTAGTTCTCCACTGATTGTGAAGAGGCCTTGTTTTTTGGGACCAGATCAATCGTTGATGACTGTGTTAGAAAACGGAGCCATCAAGGATTGCAGGCTTCGGTTTTGCGAGACACTGGTGCACCACTGCTGGTGTACGGAAATCTTTCGTGCTTCAAAACCAGTATCTCAACACTGTCCAAATGTAGGTCGTTTGGAGGCAAGATTGAAATGTTTCCGCTGGCGAAAATTTCAGTCGAACACCGTACTACCCGGATTTCTTACCGCCTGTGTTATTGATAACCCAGTCTGCGACTTGATCTTGGGGAATTTGCCAGGGGTCGCTACAGTACATGGTGGGCGGGAGGACGTTTGTTCCTTGTCTGTGAGTACTAGATCAGACATCATAGAGCAGGGAAAAGCTAAAAAGCCGCTAAAAGTCTCAAAACTGAGAACTCCGGATTAACCCCAGATGATCTAAAAGAAATGCAGGGAAAAGACCCAGACGGGTGACGACAATACTTTCTGCTGCTAAACAGACTGTCACTGACATACCAACGGACAAACCAACGTACATACTGGACTCTGACATTCTCTACAGGTGTGTACCTGGACAGGAAAAACAAACAATTGCGTTCCAAAGCCACTTAGAGAGACATACTACACACGGCTCATGATGCATTGTTCGCTGGTCACTGTGGAATCAAAAGAACATTAAAGAGAGTTCTTGATTCTTTTTATTGGGCCCGGTGTCACAAAGGAAGTTACAGAATACTGCCGCCAATGTGACATCTGCCAAAGACATCTCGAAAGGTCGCGTCCCATGTGCACCTTTGCACAAAAATGCCTCTCATTTCCCTCCCATTTCGGGAAAGGGGGCTATTGATCTTGTTGGGCCTTTACCACTGTCTTCTTCCGATATCGCTATATCTTAACTTTGTGGATACAGCGACAAGGTATCCAGAAGCGATTCCACTGAAGAAAATTGATACAGTGTCTGTTGCTGAAGCCTTACTTGCGATTTTTCCAGAGTGGGTCTTCCAGACGAAATTTTCCCCGATTGTGGAACGCAATCATTCCGATCTCATGAGAGAAATTACAGACTGTTGTCATCTCTTCCATTTCAAAAACCCCGCCATATCATCCCCAATCGAATGGGATGGTTGAACGTTTCAATGGAACGTTTAAAGTCCATGTTTAGAAAGGTTGCCCAAAGGGAGGAACCCCATGAATGGGGTCGTTTCATACCGGCTTTGCTTTTCGCATACAGGGAAATGCCGAACAAACGCTGGATTCTCACCATTTGAGCTTTTTTTCGGACACTCACCAAGGGCCCCTTTTGGGTCTACTGATGACACAATGGACGGAAGAACGGACATACCTGACAGTAAAACTGTTTACCAATACGTTTATGAACTGCATATCGTTTGAAGGATGCATGTGAGCTTGCTCAACATCAGCTGATAGAAAAAAAAGATGTGTACAAGTCTTTGCAGCCCGAAAAGCAAAGCACGTTCCTTCAGTGTAGGGATAAAGTCCTTGTACTACTCACATGATGAACATAACAACTTCGTGTTATGTGGGAAGGGGCCTTTTTTAGGTGGTCGGAAAAATTTCTGCAGTTAATATAAGATCAAAATGGGAAAAACTGAGAAGTATTTCATGGAACATGTTGAAGAAGTAGTTGAACGTACAAAAGTTGCCATCAACCATCATTGAGTGGATATGCCTGTGTCAAAACTGATGTCAACATGACAGACATTATCATGATGAATTTTTACCCAATGTAACGACAGGACAGGATCAAAGGGTTTTGAAAACAGCAAATGTAGGATGTTAACATTAAAAAGGCAGATATGTTGTACCCCCCTTCCTACCTGCCCGTCAAAGGTGAAACCTATGATGATGTGATTTTGTCGAATGATTTGTCTTCAAGTCCCAAAAGAACAGCTCAAAGAAATTTTTGAAAGACTTCAGGATTTTTTTGACAGATACCCCAGTACAGTGACTGGTATTTAACCTCATAGTATTCAGTTTTACTACTGAAATACCATGCGAACCAGACCATACCCCCTCCCCATTTGGGAAAAAAAGAGGTTGTTGAGAGAAAATCAAAGTAATGCTGATTTAAAGTCATAGAACCTTCTACATCTCCATACAGCTCACCAGTTGTATGGTGACAAACCTGATGGGTCGGTGCGTTTTTGCATCGATTACAGGAAATTAAATAAAAATCACTGTGTTCGAGCCGACCCATCCAACATTGAAAAAACTTCTGTGTCACTCTCAAAAGGAAATTATTTTGTGAAAGTAGACTTGACTAAAGGAAAACGGCAGATTCCAATGGTTAAGCTGACAAGGAAAAGACAGCATTCAAACACCTTTTGGTCTTTCCAATGGACGAAAATCCATTTGGTTTGCAAAATGCCCCAGCTTCTTTGCCAGAATGATCGACCCTGAAACTCCCTGAATGTGGGCAGTCAGTTTTTTTGACAAAATTTTGTTGGCTGCAAATCATGGAGTGACCCCCCTTTCTAACTTACGAGCTGTTTTTTCCAGACCGAATTTTGGTTTTACTGCGAGACCATCCAAAATTCGTGCCGGTTTTCAAACTCTCGAGCTTTTGGGTCACACTATTTCAGTGGGAAAAAATGATGCCAAAGGAAAGAAATGGAAAGATTTTATCTTTACACAAAACCCACTACAAAGAAAACGGATCAGGTCACTCATCGGATTGTTGGCTTACTATAGACGATATGTACCCCACTTTGCGTCCCTGACGCCCCTTGACGAACTGACAAAGGGACGAAGAACAAAAATATTGTGTGGGCTGATGAGTGCCAAAGGGTTTGGGGTGTGTTCAGAACACCCTCAACTCATTTCCTGTTCTGTTGTTACCCTCCCTCTCCCAAAAACTTTATTTGAGAACCGATGCCAGTTCCAAAGGAATGGGAGCGGGACTGCTGCAGGAAAAAAGTCTTTGTTACATCCCGTGCAATACGCCAGTAAGAAGTTCTCAAAGACACAGGGGAAATACTCCACTATTGAGAGAGATGCTTGGCTATTGTATGGGGATGTGAGAAGTTCGCCAGGGTTTTTGACTGGACAAAGTTTTGATTACAGACTGACCACAGGCCATTGACTTTCTTGCAATCGTCAAAACAAGAACAGCAATTATTTAAAGGTGCTTGGGATTTCAGGAATTCCAATTTTCCAGTGCCTGGAACACCCAAAAAGTCATGGCAGATTTATTGTCACGTGTATGGGAAAATTCATGACAAATGTAACTGTCTTCAAGGGAAAGACTATTCCTGTTTTTGTCTTTTAATGATTACGGTGGCTCACATTTGACATGCATTCTATGCACTTACGATTTAAATCAATGGGATTTATGCATAATTTGCTTTGTTTAAGTGACTAATGTTTTACAAGCAAAAACTACTTGATGTTGATGTATTACATATCTATTCTTTGCTTTATTCTTTCGTAAACAATGAAAATCAACATGTACTATTTATGCTAACTTGCTTGTGAAGAAGAATATATATGTATGTGTGATAGCAAATAACTTTTTAAAATTATAACACATGTTTTTGATTTTTGCAGTGAGACAAAAAATATTGTTTTCATTAGTTCATTGTCAACAATTGAAAGTATGTTTCACTTTTTTAATGGACTATACATTACATGTGGGGAAAAAACTATGTTAAACTAGTTTATTTTGTTTACATTCTCTTGAGAAACATTTACACTTTGAAATATCTCGTTTTCATGAGGATTTAAAATATGATGTGAACAAAGATCAAGGGAAAAATGGGGCTTCATATCGTAAATAAAACACAATTTGTACTTTGAAATTTTTAATATCACTAAATTTTTTATCCATGGGAATTTGTGAAATGTATTTGTGAGATATGGTGATCAATTAAAGAATGTTTTTTTTTAAATAAGCTATTTATGGTGGATCATGAGATTGATTCTATACGTTGATTATTAATTTGGGGAATCATGTGTGATGGTTACACATTTGAATTCATGCTGAAGATGTGATTTAAGTGAAGTTGTATATCCTTAAAAAAAAAAAATTTCTGGAGAAAATTTTTTCAAACCCAGGATGGGGGGGTCATGTGACGTAGCCTCACTTTAAGGCATGTACGCTCCATCACATGTAGTTAGATAGACTCATTCCCCATGCCACCTACTGAAAAGGAAAAATATTCGTGTGGCTTGACTAGTGTAGCGGCGTCCCCAAATAATTGTGAGTATGACTCATAAAGAAACAAACGTGGTCATTGGGGGAAATGACCACTGGGGAGATAGTTTAATAAGGGTTGGTAAGGTGCTGGTCATGTGTTTTGAACACTGAGTATGCACTCACTAGGGGGAAGGGGGAAAGAATCAGTTTTAACCCAGCAGATGGCCTAAGACCGAACCTGCAGACTTGCCTCTCTGCTGACCAGTCTTACCAGGTGAGCCATAGATAGTTGGGGGAAGCTACAGGGAAAACTTAAAGAAAAGAAAAAGAAAAATTCATGTTAAATTGGGAAGCAGTTACTTACACGAACCTTATTCGTGTTTCAGGCCCTTCACCTTTACCCTTTGCCCTTCACCCTTCACCTTTCAACCCGTGGGGGTGGGTTTAAGATGCCATGGTGTGGGGGAAAACACCGTAGGCAGCCCCCAGAAATTTAAAGGGCTCCAGGGAGAGGGGTCGAACTCGTAATCTCTCCAGGGACAGGAGAAGTCGAGGGAGAGGAGTGGGGAAATCTTCATTTTTCCAGGGACAGGAGAAATCGAGGGAGAGAAGCCGGGAAATCCTATCTCCAGGGGCGAGAAATTCAAGGGGCGATTACACTGTCTCAGAGAGACAGGGAATCATGACGGGGTGGAACGAGTCCCTTGCGTCTGATGCAGTTTTAGCATCAAGGAGTGAAAGAATTTTTTATTCTCCTGGTCTGGATCTTGGGGCCATGGTATGTGAAGGCCATGACTTAACAGAAACGTGTAGGATAAACTGGAAAATTGGTTACAAGGGTGCATGTTTTAAAAAACCCGTTTATAAATTGTTGATGTGATTTTTGCAAAGTGTTTTTCCCTGAAGGAAGGGGGAGAAGAAAAAACATTCGGTAGTGCGCCTTTTGGTTGATTGGAAAGATTGCGTGTGCGTATGGAGTAAATGCTGTCATGAATGCGCGTGGGCAAAAGTGACAGTGTGACAAACATCATGATCATCAGCATGGCTCTGTTAGTAGAGCGCCGGACTCGTAATCTTGGTGATCCTGAGGTTGCAAGTTCGAATCTATGCCGGGCGGTTTTGGTGAAGGGGAATTTTTTCCCTCGGAGATAATATTGGTTCTGACTCCATTTCCATACAGTCCTTCGAATGAGACTATAAACCGAGGTTCCGTGTGTGAACGCACGCATAACATCTTGCACATACGTGAAATCCCATCACCAGCTTCTGGAGGAGAAGGCCAGTTTGGCCGTTGGTATGGATGACACGTTACACATAGCATGCACCCTGCGTGAGAAATTGAAAGAATGAAGGAAGTAAGGATATTGAATGAGCGATATTGACAGGATGACACGGGAAACGACCGAATGAAGCGTCGGCAGTCAGCCCTTTAGTCAGCACTACCCAGGTAGGCAGTCCATTGCGTTCACCAGAGTGTGGATTGTCCGCCTAGAACCGTTGGCAAGGCGCTTTATAAATGCTAGGATTATTATTATTACTATTGTTGTTGTTGTTATTATTATTATTATTATTATTATTATTATTATTGTTATCATTATTATTATTATTATTATTATTATTATTATTATTATTATTATTATTATTATTATTGTATAATTTCAAACATATACGAATGTGCACCAAGCCCTATACTTAATCAAATCTGCTATTAGAAAGACGGATCTTTTTTCGCCCACTTTGTGCAGGTTGACTGTAATCATCTGGAATCACCTTTACGTGTAGGACCTGACCCAGTCCTGTGTGGCTGTACGTTGACTGGCGTGAAATCAGGACTTGTTGTGTTGCAGATGACAATCAGCTTGTGTACCTGACAGAATACGCTAAGGGGAGAAACCAGTACATCAATGCTGTCTCCAAATCGGTAGGTCCTTTGGCGATTAACAATCAGCTTGTGTACCTCACAGAATACGCTAAGGGGAGAAACCAGTACATCAATGCTGTCTCCAAATCGGTAGGTCCTTTGGTGACGATCCTAACGCTGGAGAACGAGGAGGATGGGTGGGGAATGGGGAGGGGGGAGGGGCACAAAGTTGGGATGGGAAAGGAGAAACAAACGACGTGAATGAAGATTTAAAAAAAAATGTTGCTGGAAATAAGGCGAGGCAGAATGCAGACAGAGGGATGGAGAAATGGAGGTTGAGGTGTGGTGTGTGTGGGGGGGGGGGGGGGGGGGGGGGAGGGAAAAAGAAAGAGGGAAAAAAAAGAGAGAGAGCTAGCCAGCAGTCAGACAGAGACAAAGAGAGAGAGAGACAGAGACAGAGAGAGACAGAGACAGACAGATAGACAGACAGATAAACAGACAGATAAACAGACAGACAACAAACAGACGGACAGACTGAGGGACAATTAGAGACAGAGAGAGGGGCAGGGGGAAGAGAGAAAGAGACAGAGGGAGGGGAGAGATACGCACAGAGAGAGAGAGAGAGAGAGAGAGAGAGGAGAGAGAGAGAGAGAGAGAGAGAGAGAGAGGGGGGGGGGGGGGGCAGAAAGAGAGGGAAAGAGAGAGAGAGAGAGAACACAGAGCAAGTCAAACTGTGCTTTGTAATGTCCCTCCATACACCGTACCCATACACCGTACCCATACACCGTACCCACCCACACAGCAACTGTCAGAAAACAAAGCTGCTAAACAGACGATGACACTGACCCCCGTTGGTCGTCCTGTCCAGACTCTGACCACCAAGGGAGGACTTCTGCTGACCCAGCTGCCCTTGCCGGACACAGTGGTGGACCTGTGGAGACTGGTGGGCAGCTATGAAGTCCACACCATTGTGTCTCTAGCTTCACCGGACGAGGACAAGACAGTGCAGGTCTCTTTGTGTTTGTCATCAACCCACTGTCACAGAGGCGCCGCGAGTCCCCGCAATGGGGCAGGGGAGATAATTCTATAAACATAGCAGGGGAGATGATTCGAATACATTGTAGGGTAGATAGTTCTAATGCATGCCAGGGGGCAAAATTCTAACACAGAGCAGGGGAGGTAATTCTGATACGTAAAGAATGTCGTCCTCAAAAATCAACCATCATGATATAATTTTGTTGTCACAGGGGAGATAATTCTGATACGTAAAGGATATCGTCTTCAAAAGTCAACCATCATGATAATTTAGTTTTGTTGTCGCAGGTGGGAGGGAGGGGTTCAAAACCACCAGAAGTATATACAAGGCAGATTTGTGTGTGTGTGTGGTGTGTGTGTGTGTGTGTGTGTCTGTGTGTCTGTTGTGTCTGTGTTTTTGTGTGTGCACGCATACATGTGTGTGTGGTGTGTGTGTGTTGTGTGTGTGTGTGTGTGTGTGTGTGTGTGTGTTGTGTGTGTGTGTGTGTGATTGGGCTAATCTCACGAGGACAACTTGAATCAACAAAAGGAGGGAAGTGTGTTTTTCCGCAAGCAGCCGTTGCGCTGTTTTGGCTAAAATAAAGAATTCTATGTCCGTATATATGAAGCCGAACACTGCAACCTGGCTAAAATAAAGAATTCTATGTCCGTATATATGAAGCCGAACACTGCAACCTGGCTAAATAAAGAATTCTATGTCCTTATATATGAAGCCGAACACTGCAACCTGGCTAAAATAAAGAATTCTATGTCCGTATATGAAGCCGAACACTGCAACCTGGCTAAAATAAAGAATTCTATGTCCGTATATATGAAGCCGAACACTGCAACCTGGCTAAAATAAAGAATTCTATGTCCGTATATATGAAGCCGAACACTGCAACCTGGCTAAAATAAAGAATTCTATGTCCGTATATATGAAGCCGAACACTGCAACCTGGCTAAAATAAAGAATTCTATGTCCGTAAATATGAAGCCGAACACTGCAACCTGGCTAAAATAAAGAATTCTGTGTCCGTATATGTGAAGCCGAACACTGCAACCTGGCTAAAATAAAGAATTCTATGTCCGTATATATGAAGCCGAACACTGCAACCTGGCTAAAATTCTATGTCCGTATATATGAAGCCGAACACTGCAACCTGGCTAAAATAAAGAATTCTATGTCCGTATATATGAAGCCGAATACTGCAACCTGGCTAAAATAAAGAATTCTATGTCCGTATATATGAAGCCGAACACTGCAACCTGGCTAAAATAAAGAATTCTGTGTCCGTATATATGAAGCCGAACACTGCAACCTGGCTAAAATAAAGAATTCTATGTCCGTATATATGAAGCCGAACACTGCAACCTGGCTAAAATAAAGAATTCTGTGTCCGTATATATGAAGCCGAACACTGCAACCTGGCTAAAATTCTATGTCCATATATATGAAGCCGAACACTGCAACCTGGCTAAATAAAAAATTCTATGTCCGTATATATGAAGCCGAACACTGCAACCTGGCTAAAATAAAGAATTCTGTGTCCGTATATATGAAGCCGAACACTGCAACCTGGCTAAAATAAAGAATTCTATGTCCGTATATATGAAGCCGAACACTGCAACCTGGCTAAAATAAAGAATTCTGTGTCCGTATATATGAAGCCGAACACTGCAACCTGGCTAAAATAAAGAATTCTGTGTCCGTATATATGAAGCCGAACACTGCAACCTGGCTAAAATAAAGAATTCTATGTCCGTATATATGAAGCCGAACACTGCAACCTGGAAACACTGATAGTAATAAAGGTGTTACACGTTTGTGGCAAAGACTGAAAAGAAAACGGGCTCCACATTTCATAGGAAATCTGCAGAGTAAGTAAGAAAGAGGAGGTGAGGGGCGGTTTGGTGTTGACTTTACAGAATTGCGAATGCAAAATTTCTCATATGTATGTAATAAACGATGTCCTAATTATCATCCTACATCAAGCAGTTTACTCTGACCTGCTGAAATCTTAGTTATGATTCCACAATTTATTTTCACCGCCTGAATAGTGAGCTTTCCGTCCTTCCCCAAATGGCTCTCGAGGACATGTTGGCCGTTGGTAAATCTGTTATCGTTTCCAGTGTTTTCCCCAGCATCCTTATCATCATCACATTGTCTCCTTATCGTCATCACATTGTCTCCTTATCATCATCACATTGTCTCCTTATCATCATCACAGTGTCTCGTCAGCACTCCAAGACGGGTTTTCACAGACCACATCAATCGACTCGGTGTTCAAGACGTAAGTGTGTGCGTTCGTCAGTGCGCGTTCATGCATGTGTGTGCGTGCATGCTTGGAACTACGTGTCACTTTGTTTTTGTCCGCGACAATTCCCATTGCTGGCATTGACGTGGTGCAGCGCTGTGTGCAGTACTGGCCGGTGAAGAAAGGCCAGTCCCTGACGGCTGGGGGGTTACAGTGTGTCCTGGGCGACACTGCCTCCATGGGCAGCTGCCTGACCTCCTACTCCGTCACCGTCCAGTCCAAGGTGAGGGGAACGCCCTGGCTTCAGCGCCTAGACACGACCTGCAGGGAACTGGCACGTCACTTCCTGCCGCCATGTTCTGCTGCCACCCCACCACCACCGCAGTGACAACAACAACAACAACAATATTGATGATAGTGTGATAATAATGATAATTGTAATAATAAGCATGATGATGATGATGATGATGATGATAAGAAAAATATGGAGGAGGGGGAGGAGGATAGGGATGAAAACAACAAACTACAACTACAACAACAATCCTCATCATCATTTAAGACAGCGGACAAATAATAATTATAATTACGCTCCTCCTGTCATTCAGACAATCAATACAATATTACATATACCTCATCACACCACCATGCCATACACACCTTGACCTGTGATACCACCCTATGTAATGTACCATGTAGGATATCTGTGCACAGAGTAGGTCTTGACAAACGTCCTCTATCTGTGCATGTCAGTGTGTGTGTGTGTATGTGTGTGTCTGTGTGTGTCTGTGTGTGTGATATCAACTGGATAATCCTATATGCTCATCATTTTTATCTCTCCTCTTGTTTCCTTAATTTCTTATCGCATGATTTAGCTTAGCGAGGACAGATTGGAAGAATAGGCTCTGTCTTAAGTCTCAATCCTTGATCGAATATAGGTTTTCTGAGTTCAGATCTCTCTCTCTCTCTCTCTCTCTCTCTCTCTCTCTCTCTCTCTCTCTCTCTCTCTCTCTCTCTCTCTCTCTCTCTCTCCCCCTTGAATTACTTCCCTTGTAATTGTTTGCTTATGTGTTTCTAGAAAGAAATTACGTCCTTTTGCTGATGACCGTACCCATTTCCATTTTATTCTCACCAAACTTGTACCCATGGTATATAGGTCGGTAGCCTTACAATTAAACATTTCATAGTTTAGAGTTCAGTTCAGAGTTCTCTCTTTCTCTCTCTCTCTCTCTCTCTCTCTCTCTCTCTCTCTCTCTCTCTCTCTCTCTCTCTCTCTCTCTCTCTCTCTGTCGTTCCTTACAGGGATGTATGCCATTTCCCCTGATTTTTCTTTGTTGATAACCGAAGTTGCTGAACAAATTACACAGCATGGCAAAACGGATTTCAGTTTTTGCCAGGCTTACAAAAAATCTTTTTATTGTTATTTGCTGATGATATATGTTTGATATCAACAACTCCTTCAGGGCTACAAAATCAATTGAATATCCTTGATAAAGCATCAACTTCTCTAGGACTTAAAGTGAACTTAAAGAAAACAAAAGTTACGTTTTTTAGAAAATGGGGACATTTATCAAAAGCAGAAAAATGGTTCCATCAGGGGAAAAGAGATTGAAGTTGTTAACAGTTAGAAGTATTTGGAATTTACTTTAACCACAAAACTATCATACGACATTGCACTCGAAGAATATGCAGGCAGGGCTAAAACCAATATTGTAGAAATTATGAAAACTATGCGGACTTTGGGAACAATGGATAGAAGTACACTTTTTTTAAACATTTTGATGCGCAAGTGAAAGCGATGCTTTTATATACAGCAGAAGTCTGGAAACAGTCTCATCTGCATGTAATTGAATTACCTCACTTGTTTGCATGCAAACGTTTTTTGAATGGATGCCCAAATACCCCAAATACAATGGCATACGGTGAGTTAAGAAGGTATCCTTTGTATGGAGATGGTACAATACAATCAATGCGCTGCTGGTTCAAATTGCACAAGCTGTCACTCGCTAGACTACCAAAACAAGCAAATGAAATTGAAAAATCAAAATTATTTAATTGTACAAGAAATCGGAGTGTACAAACAACCCTGGTATCTTCGATAAAACATTGTTTGGATACTTACGGCTTTTTTGTTTGGTTGGTTAAAAGGTGGGGTGAATTATGAGAAACTGTTTTTACGTGAACTTAAACAACGCATGATTGACTGGTTATAGACAAAATTGGGATTGTAAAGTAGTAACTGATATTCAACATATCGTTCCTTCAAATCCTTATGGCAGCCTGGGAAATGTTTAACTGATATTACAATTTCTAAATTTTGCAAAGTGTTTCTTATATTTCAACGTGGCATTAATGTCCATGGAAGATATACGCTAAACCCTAAAATCTGTTCATTCTGTAATCAAATCGAGAACGAAATACATTTTTCATTGTTTGTTCATACTATAAAGATTTAAGAGATAAATAAATTTTGTCTCATACTAGAAATGTTCATCAGTATCATTGCTTCTTTTACTGCAAAATGAAAATAGAATTGTAACTCACTCTGTAGTTATGTATATCTTCGAAGCACTGAAACGAAGAGAAGAACTGCTGTCAGTTAACACACAAATGCTAGAGTAATTTAAGGAAGAATATAAATGTTTGTCATGCAAATATTTTCTTTCACATATTTCAGTATATATGCGCCGAGCGCGTGTGTGTTCTACTTTTATTTTTGACCCATCGCAGATAGGTCGGTGCCCTTTGCAATAAGCTATTTGAGTCGAGTTTCAGTTGTCTCAGTCTGTCTCTCTCTGTCTTTCTGTCTCTTTCTCTGTCTGTCTCTCCCTCTCTCTCCCTCTCTCTCTCGCTCTCTCTCTCTCTCTCTCTCTCTCTCTCTCTCTCTCTCTCTCTCTCTCTCTCTCTCTCTCTCTGGTTCCTTTGCCTTTCTTTCTATCTGTTGTCTTTCTGACGGTGGTTGCTCGGTCTTCAGGGTCACAGCCGCGTTGTGCACGTGCTGCACTACACAGACTGGTCGGGAGAAGAACCCGGCGCCATTTCCGACATCACTCAGCTGCTGAACCTGGTCAGCACGGCCACTGACCCCGCCCCTGTGCTCGTCCAGTGCCTGTGAGTTGTCACCCCTCACATGTCATGGCCTCCCCCCTCAATCTCTCTCTCTCTCTCTCTCTCTCTCTCTCTCCTCGCCATTTGAACACTTCTGACGCCTCATTACAATCGTTGGTGTGTAAAGCTACTGGGGGTCACACTCCCGTGTGTTCGCATGCCTTTACAAGCAGTGCGTCTATATGAGCATTAGCCCATGCATGCGCGTGGAGCGCGTGCACTCGCACCTATGTGTGTGTGTGTGTGTGTGTGTGTGTGTGTGTGTGTGTGTGTGTGTGTGTGTGTGTGTGTGTGTGTGTGTGTGTATGTGTGTGTGTGTGTGTGTGTGTGTGTGCTGTTGTTTGCTATCTCTTAGACTATCATCTGCCGTTGTTTGCCATATCTTAGACTATCATCCGCTGTCCTTTGCTATCTCTTACACTATCATCTGCTGTCCTTTGCCATCTCTTAGACTAATCCTGTCTTTGCATCTCTAGACTATCATCCGCTGTCCTTTGCCATCTCTTAGACTATCATCTGCTGTCCTTTGCCATCTACTATCATTGCTGTCTTTGATTTAGACTATCATCTGCTGTCCTTTGCCATCTCTTAGACTATCATCTGCTGTCCTTTGACATCTCTTAGACTATCATCTGCTGTCCTTTGCCATCTCTTAGACTATCATCTGCTGTCCTTTGCCATCTCTTAGACTATCATCTGCTGTCCTTTGCATCTCTTAGACTATCATCTGCTGTCCTTTGCCATCTCTTAGACTATCATCTGCTGTCCTTTGCCATCTCTTAGACTATCATCTGATGTCCTTTGCCATCTCTTAGACTATCATCTGATGTCCTTTGCCATCTCTTAGACTGTCATCTGCTGTCCTTTGCTATCTCTTAGACTGCCATCTGCTGTCCTTTGCCATCTCTTAGTCTGTCATCTGATGTCCTTTGCTATCTCTTAGACTGTCATCTGCTGTCTTTGCTATCTCTTAGACTGTCATCTGCTGTCCTTTGCTATCTCTTAGAATATTAATCTGCTGATCTTTGCTTTCTCTTAGACTATCGTCTGTTGTCTTTTACTATCTCTTAGACAATCTTCTGCTGTCCTGCTGTCGTTTGCTATCTCACTGACTATCATTGCTATCGTTTGCTATCTCCCATACTGTCATCTGCGGGTTGTTCGCTATTTCTCAAATATAATCTGCTGTTGTTTGCTAGTTCTGAGACTGTCATCTGCTGTTGTTTGCTATTTCTCAGACTGTCATCGGTTGCTGTTTGCTCTCTCTCAGACTATCTAATCTGCTGTTGTTTGCTATTTCTCAGACTATCATCTGCTATTGTTTGCTATTTCTCAGACTATCATCTGCTGTTGTTTGCTGTTTCTCAGACTGTCATCTGCTGTTGTTTGCTCTCTTAGACTGTCATCATCTCTGTTGTTTGAAGTTTCTCAGACTGTCATCTGCTGTTGTTGCAGTTTTCAGACTGTCATCTGCTGTTGTTTGCTGTTTTTCAGACTATCATCTGCTGTTGTTTGCTATTTCTCAGACTGGCATCTGCTGTTGTTTGCTTGTTCTCAGACTGTCATCTGCCCTCACCAGGCTGTCGAAAACATTTTATAACCTTTTCATTGACATTGCTAGTACTAGGTCTTTGTCATGTACATAGAGGTTTAATCGAATCCATTAAAAACAAAAAAAAGGTTTACCAAGTTCTCCACTGTGTTTACCACTGGATCACCAAACGATACACACGTTAGAGTTTCACAGGTAAATCAGATGCACTCGAAAAGTCGGACACCTTTTATGTTTAGTCTCGCCTTTTTTTCTCCTTTTTTTTTCCTTGGGGGTGGGGGGTGGGTGGGTTAGGGAAGGGGGAGCGGGATAAGACGTGGTACCTTTTATCATTGTATGCGTCAACCAGGTGACCTTCTGAACAGCAGTATTTGCACGACCATGTTCATATTGCCCCCAGGACTGTAGGCTGTTGGGCTCGTAGGCAGTGAGGAATGTCCACAGCTGTGTCCTAAGTCATGCACAACAGGGTAGAGTCATTCGGAATATCCTTGCTCTTCGTTGGGCCCTGTTGGATATTGTGAGATCTATAACGTATTGTGGCGGTGCCGACAGACAGGGGGGGGGGGGGGGGGGGGGGGGAAGAAAGAGGAGGGAGGGAGAGAAGAGAGACAAAGGGGGAGGGGAGGAGGGCAAATCTAGCAACAAGCAAGACAGTGGGTCTAAATCAAATTCCGTCACTGTTTCCTCCTTCACTGATCCGCTGCTGCACCGTCCTACGCTCTGAAGGGTTTGAACTATATCAGCCAGCTGACTTATAGACCACCGTCCTACGCTCTGAAGGGTTTGAACTATATCAGCCAGCTGACTTATGGACCACCGTCCTACGCTCTGAACGGTTTGAATTATATCAGCCAGCTGAGTATAGACTTATGTAGTACTATGCCTACAGGAGAGGTGCGGGATTCTCTGTGATTTTCAGATTTTTATAGACCTATGTAGTTAATATGCCTACAGGTAAGGTGAGGGATTCTCTGTGATTTTCAGATCTTATAGACCTATGTAGTAATATGCCTACATGAGAGGTGCAGGATTCTCTGATTTTCAAATCTTATAGACCTCATGTAGTAATATGCCTACAGGAGAGATGCGGGATTCTCTGTGATTTTAAGGTCTAGATTCTGAATATTGACATTCATCTTCCTCATCAAACAACACACACACACACACACACACACACACACACACAACACACACACAAACACACACACACACACACACAACACACACACACGTGCACTGGCGAAGGTCAAGCGAGTTGGACTTTCACTTTACAGAAACGGAGCGACCAAAAGCGGGCTGTTCTGCGTCCTGCATGACGTCACCACTCGCATCAGAGCTGACGAGGAAATTGACGTGTTCTCCGCCGTGCGCTCTGTGCTGCAGATCAGACCCCAAGCCATCAGTGAGGTGAGTCAGCACACACACACACACACACACACACACACACACACGCACGCACGCACGCACGCACGCACGCACGCACGCACGCACGCACGCACACACACACACACACAACACACACACACACACACACGCGCATATACCTGTACTGATGCATACGAGCGCTCAATAACTTTTTTTTTTTAATCACGCGGGCTTGGCTGACCTCTAAGCACATGCATACCGGAGGTTTTAGGCATCCGTACAGAAGTGCATGGGTCACGACATGGTGTTGATTTGTAAGACATCGCTGTTTCAGACATGGACAATGGTTTTTGTCCAGTATGACTCTGGTGCTGCAAGCACTTCACTGGCACCCGTCGCAATAGTGCAGAGCTCGGCATCACTGTCCCCAGCAGCGAGCTCTCGGGTTCCCAGTCCCACTGAAGACATTTGTGCGATGCTGTTTTTCCTCAGCCGACTCCTCCGTCGAGTTGCGCTACATACTCAGGTGGGAGGACTGCGACCACGCTGTCGATTGACTTTCATTTCCAGGGAAACATTTCTGAGAGTGGTGCTCAAACGGCCTGGCCAAACTTCTTGGACCCCATGGACTGTTGCAGCTCCCTGCGCCAAACATACACTCATGGAAAATAGATTCGACATTTGTTTTTGTTGGGTTGTTTCTTGACTCATCTTCTGTGCCGACTCAGTGGCATTGCTCATTTGCCTCCGCTCATTTCATTCCGACCCCTTCGTCCACGGCACAGCCCTGCACGCTGCAGCCCCGGCAATCTACAGGGAGCAGTCAATATCAAGTGGTCAAGAGGCAACCCACCAGAGGAGACTCTGCATTGCTGCCGAGTCACTTCGGTGGTGTTCAGTGGCGCCTGTTCTGATCTAACATACGCAGGACACCACCTACTAAGCCCCCTACTGAAATAATTGCTCAGTCGTGGAGCCGGCGAGAGTGAGGTCTTCCACCAGAGGGCGCCACCACGTCCGTCCAGCGACAGCCTCCCATGAACTTGCCTATACCGGTGACCCTGATGAACCAAACCAAGGCTATAAACGCGGAAGAGTACATCGAAACTGAAGTCACCATGACAGCAGGGTATGAAGGGTCACAATTTAAGGCATTTTTTGTTTAAATGCTGATTGATGAAAATGATAATGATGACAATGATGCTACGGATTTCCATTTCGGTCTGAGACTACATGACAGGGCTGTACTCTATGCTTACTTTCGTAGTATATCCAGGCGTCAGCCATGCCCGAGAGATACAGTCACCTGCAGTGTTGTCAGGAAATATGTGCAACACTCTCATGGATGCAACCATTGAATGGATGAAACTCGACTGTGTGGTCCCAGTCTTCCCAACTGAGCCCGCAGCAAACTCAGCTCTGGGCAGAAGTCGGTCGGGGCATAAAAATCCCACATGGCTCTGATGGGATTCGAGCCCACGACCTCCAAACCAGGAGTCTGCGACGCTAACCACTGCGGCTCGTTATTGGATAGTGTTTAATTGTGTTCACCGGCCAGACAATGTTTCGCCCGCAAAAAAAATGCGGGGCACCTTGCGCAGTGTGTTCTGTCTTGCAAATCTGTCTACGTGAGTAGCGCACTCGGCCGTAAAATTACATCTGGCCTGACATCTCTGTTTCTTGGGCATTAAGGCAAAATACTTTCGTCCATCTTATATATAGGTGTCTGTAAGTTACTGGAATGGTGCTCGGTTAATTATCCTTGGAATTCTTTTATGTTTATATATATAGTTTATTCTGCATAACTAGCAGGGCGTGCTTGAGTGTGTGAATGGAGAATAATATATGTTCCTCAAAATAATATATATGTTCCTCAAAAAGAGCTCTCAACAAGTTTACAGCTCCCAATGGGAAGACCCCAAAGGGGGAAACCCACTAACCTACCATAACTCCTGGTCAGATCCCCGTAATTTCGAAACCCGATTGTTTCTCCTCAGTGACCACGGAAAATGTTAACCTTACATCTCTTTTCTTTTCATTTTAAAAAGAATGTTATTCCAGAAAAAGGCTGGTGTGCAATACCAAAGAAATGTTTGTTGAGTTTTCAAAAAAACAACAACCAAAGGTGCCATTAAGAAGCAGAGAAAATAAAGAAAGAGCAAAGCAAGCTACATTTTTTGTAAAAAGTAGAAAAATAAAAAGATAACCTCTTAAACACAAGTGCTGAGGGCCAGTTCTTGGAATGAATCCGCAAGGGACTAAACCCCCTATTTCTTCAATCGAGCAAGCTTTGTTTATAATTGAATATTTCTTGCGGTCATTGCAACACCAAGTGCTCTGTAAGTTGCTGGAATGTTGCTCGGTTATTCATCCTTGGAATTTTATAGTTTCTTGTAATTTAGTCCCTTGCGGATTCATTCCATGAACTGTCCCAGCGAGAGAGAGAGAGAGAGAGAGAGAGAGAGAGAGAGAGAGAGAGAAGAGAGAGAGAGAGAGAGAGAGGGGAGAGAGAGAGAGAGAGAGAGAATGAAGTTTCAAAGACAAATCGGGGCAAGGGTTTAAAAAAATAAAAAAAAATAAAAAAGATTAATAATAATAATAACAAATTATAAAACCCACCCTAGTTTCCAGTATTTCGAGCGTCTTTTCTCGTTCAAGGCCTTCGGACTGTAGATGTACATTAACATCGGGAGACACGTCACGGAAAGGGTTTGTAAAAGAAAAATTTGTCATAGACTTTCAGGTTATCGTCAAATCATAAACAGTCTGAAACATCATTCTGCTGTGATTACTTCGTCACTCCCGCAACACATCTGAAACATCATTCTGCTGTGATAACTTCGTCACTCCCGTAACCCCCCCCCTCCCCCTTTCTCCCCCCTCCCCCCCGCCTCCCCCCCCTCCGCCCCCCCCCCCCCCCAATCAGTATATCAAATACACGTCTCTCTCTCCCTCTCTCTCTCTCTCTCTCTCTCTCTCTCTCTTTTCCTCTCTCTCTCTCTCTCTCTCTCTCTCCGTTTTGAGCGATCATCACTCCCCTATATTAACTGTACTGGAGGGAAAAACCGAGTGGCTATTAAATGCATGTTGCAATACAAATATAGAACCCCATGTCAAACATCATTGATATACCGCCGTTACTTAACTTAGTACAGAAAACAGCACTGAACCCGCCCCACCCAAATCGATTAGCTTTCTTTAAAAAAAAAGAAAAAAAAAAAAGTGTTTCATTTTCGTCCGGGAGAACTTGATTTGCCACGTTTCAAAGAAGAACGTAAATCTAGCGTTCAAGATTTTTCGTTTCAGGAACGTGTGCCCTTGAGGAAAGTGACATATACCCGTATGCTTTTCCCGTAGGGCCAAACTATGATAGATTATATTCCGCGCTAGGGTAACATTTCGCGTTCTAAAAGTAGCAGCGTGGGGGTGAAGGATGGAATCAGGAAATTCTACATTTCTAGGTCAATCCACTAAGACACGTCCAGACCCGTGAGTGACCAAACCTCTGTGGTGAATATCCACGTAGAACATCCAATACCTTGCACTCACAGCTTGGTCGTTCGTTCGATGGGGAAAAAATCGAAAGGCCAGCAAACATAGAATACAGGAAGAGGCGATGGGGAACAAAAAGTCACTGTGTTAGCGCTCACTGAAATGCCAGCATGGACACTGGGCCGGTAACAACCTTGACGCACTCTGACTTTTTCCCTTTCGATCAGTGATCAACGGGACATAGCTGTGACAATGACTTTCCTTACGATCAGTGATCAACGGGACATAGCTGTGACAATGACTTTCCTTACGATCAGTGATCAAAGGGACATAGCTGTGACAATGGGCTTTCCTTACGATCAGTGATCAAAGGGACATAGCTGTGACAATGACTTTCCTTACGATCAGTGATTCAACGGGGCATAGCTGTGACAACAATTAACCTTGACGCACTCTGACTTTCCTTACGATCAGTGATCAACGGGATATAGCTGTGACAATGGCACAGGTAACTGAATTTACTGATGCACTGTGATGTTGGCAGGCTCGTACACTACTGCTACAAAGTGGCCCAGCAGTACATAGCAGGCCTGACGGTGTAATGGAAACGTCTAGCACCGGTCAGCCTGACCCGATTCCACAGCGGACACCGTCGACAGAGAATCCACGTCTGGAATGTTCACATTGAAAGACTGTGGAAAAGAACAAAGAAGACTTGGACCCATCATCATTTCTGCACTTTTTAGCTATGATTTTTCTGCACTTGTTTGCTATGATTTTTTTCTTTCTCTTGTTTGCTATAATTTTTCCGTATTTGTTAGCTTTAAAAATTTTTTGCTATGATTTTTCTGCATTTATTTGCTATGATTTTCTACATTTGGTAGCTATGATTTTCTGCATTTGTTAGCGATGATTTTCTACGTTTTGGGAGGTATGACTTTTCTACATTTGTTAGCTATGATTTTCTACATTTGTTAGCTATAAATTTTTTACATTTGTTAGCTATGATTTTCTACATTTGGTAGGTATGATTTTCTACATTTGTTAGCTATGATTTTCTGCGTTTGGTAGCTATAATTTTCTAAAATTTTGTAGCTATGATTTTCTACATTGGTAGCTATGATTTTTGCATTTGGTAGCTATTTATTTTCTACATTTGGTAGCTATGAGTTTCTGCATTTTGGGAGCTATGATTTTTCTACACTTGTTGGCTATGATTTTCTGAATTTGTTAGCAATGATTTTTTGCATTGGTAGCTATACGTTTCTGCATTTGTTTTCTATGACTTTTTTTAATTTGTTAGGCATGCTCTTTCTGCATTTGTTAGCTAGACTTTTTTCATTTGTTAGGTATGCTTTTCCTGCATTTTTTTAGCTATGACTTTTTACATTGTTATGTATGCTTGTCCTGCATTTGTTAGCTATGAAATTTTTACATTTGTTATGTTTTGCTTTTCCTGCATTTGTTAGCTATAACTTTTTTACATTCTTAGGTATGCTTTTCCTGCGTTTGTTTTGCTATGATTTTTTTGCAGTTTGTTAGCTGTGATGTTTTGCATTTGCTGCTTTCGATTTTCTGCATTTGTTAGCTATGATTTCTTTGCAATTGTCAGCTGTGATTTTCTGTATTTGCTAGCTACGATTTTCTGCACTTTTTAGCTATGATTTTTTGTGTGCATTTGTTTGCCATGACTTTCTCCATTTGTTAGCTATGATATTCTTGCACTTGTTAGCTATGCTTTTCTGCATTTGTTAGCTATAAT
The DNA here is from genome assembly GCA_018398815.1 of Conus ventricosus. Taxonomy (NCBI): domain Eukaryota; kingdom Metazoa; phylum Mollusca; class Gastropoda; order Neogastropoda; family Conidae; genus Conus; species Conus ventricosus. The sequence goes on from CM031604.1 coordinate 98,636,303, forward strand.
TTTCTGCATTTTCTAAGCTTTGATTTCTTGTATTTCTTTGCTATGATTTTCTGCATTTATTGGCTATGATTTTTTGTTTTTGCATTCGTTAGCTATGATTTTCTGCACTTGTTAGCTATGATTTTCTGCATTTGTTAGCTATGACTTTATGCATTTGTTAGCTTTTTGATTTTTTGGGGGGGTTCTTTTAGCTATGTTTTTCTGCATGTGTTCGCTACGTTGTTGTTGTTGTTGTGTTTTTTTTTCCCATTTGTTACCTATGATTTTTTTGCAGTTGTTAGCTACGATTTTCTGCATTTTTTGTCTATTACGCTTTTTTTTGCTTTCTTATGTTTGATTTTCTGCATTTTTGTTAACTATGACTTTTTTTGGGATTTGGTAGCTATGATTTCTGCACGAGTTAGCTATCATTTTCTGCATTTGTTAGCTAGGGTTTTCTTCTGCTTTCGTTGATTCCGTCTATTATGGTTTTAGGGTACTTTGAAAGCTCGTTTGGGATTTTATCTTCTTATGCATATTCATATCCCCGTGTTTCGATTTTCATTGTCTCATATTTCTGTTTTTTATGGGGAAAAAATGTCATAATTCTTAGCCACAATTTTGATTTTACACGCATTGATTTGAAACTTTTTTCCTACATTTCTTTTGTCTTTGTTTTTTCTTGATCAAACCAATGAAGTTTGTGTATTATGAAGAAAGGTACCTGGACGTTAGGTGCTTTTTTCTTTTTCTTTTTTTAATGAAAGGAGGTGATTTCAGTGTTTATAAAGTCCTTGCTAATATCGTGGCCAAGATTGGTAGACATTTGCAACGGTACGAATAGATTCTGATTATTTTACAAAACAAATTGATTTGTATGCATCTGCCTATGAATGCCATCACAAAGAAGACCTTTTCATTGACGTAAGGTCAATTTTCAGCTATGTTTTCAAATATGTCAATTCCCGATAGGGATTCACAGATTTTAGATGTGTTGAGTAAGGGTGACAAAAACAGCAGAAATTATTTGTTGTCAGGTCATGAGGATCGGCTAGAATGTTGCTGGTCAAAGGTTATGGTTTCTTTAACAGACCAGATATTTCATGTCACTTTCATAACTGACATGGGGAGAGGTAACATCAATCTCTTGTTGAAACAAATCTTAACCACAGTTTTGGATAAATTTCAAATTCATAATTTGATACTGTACATGTATTTTTATACACATAACGTTCTTGTTTCTCTATATTTCCGCTTTTCGATTTCATTATTTTTTTTTTATATCCCTGAGTATGCAGAACAGGCTGTCTTTTTTTCTCCATTGTAATGCAGTTTTCTCTTTTTTGTATTGTGTTTATTATCAATAGTTCTATGAATTGTACCTTAGCGTTTGAATGGCCTTTGAACCGAACAACGACAATTGTTTTGATATGAATTAATATCATTTTTGTTTACCGTGACTTGCCGACAAATGTGGTTTTTAATATAAAAATCTGGTAGCAGTTTGCAATTTTTACGTTTGTAGGCTACTTCATGTTTTCTTATTTAATAAATTATTTCCCTTTAATTTGTTCAACCCATATTTTTTGTATTGTGAAATCTGACCAGACAGTACGCATTAATCAAATGCTTAGTCTTATTTCATTCTATCTTAGAGAACTAAAAATATGAATCATTACACTGTCTTAGATTTCAAATTTTCAAACATCTATAGCAAACAGCAAAGGATATGAATAAAACGTGGACTCACCAAATTTCACAAAAGAAATTGTTTTGGCCGACACTGATGTGTCTCCAGGTCGGTTTTCTGGGATAGAGCGACGAGTTCTTCAGCCTTGGACTGTGTCCGTTTAAGAGTGCAGAAATGTGGTCAAAATCACCGAAAATCGGATTAGTAGCAGACATGTTTGTGTTGACCGAGCGTTTTAATGTACCGTCATACAACGGATGCGTTTGGTATTATTAGACACAAAATACTAAACACATAACCTAAAGGATTTTTTTTAAAGAAATATTTAATTATAAAAACTTTTCTTGAGTGCAATTGATCATTTCGGTTCCACATCTCTCTGTCTTTCTCTCTCTCTCTGTCTCTCCCCCCGCCCCCTCCCCTCCCCGAAATTGGTGCCACATGGTTCCAAGTACTGCTTGATATTTGTATGATAACATCGGGAAGATGATCTGGCTGAACATTTTTAACTTTTTAGGAAGGTTATGTAAGTCGTTGTCAACGCATAACACGGAATGGTCTTTTTCAATAACTGACAATTCTGCTCAGAATTAGTGCCTGTGACAGACGTTCAAACTACAGATGCAAGATGAGTGTACTCACCACCTGAACGTTTTAACGTAAAACCCCGCCAAAGAAGAGAAGAAGGAAAATGAGGTGTTCTGCCAAATACAACATCAGTATTCAAAGATAGATCATTAGCTCATTTATTACAGAAAGGAATTATAGTACAGTAAAAAATAAATATCCAGTGCATACTACCCAGCACAGTTAATGTTCATCACTCTGCTTTGAATTTCTTGACAACATTTTAAGATTTGGGATTTTAAAAAGAATACAGAGTGTGTCTATTCCTAGCATACGTCAGAAATTCACGACATGAATTTGAAGGGAAATAAGTAGGAAGGGAGAGGGGTGGTGAGGAGTGAGGCCAGAGCAGTCGAAAGTTGCAGATTAAACAGTTCAGTGAAGTAATATTTCTGTAGCTATGACTACAATAATGGCAGTGATTCGGAAAACAAGAATATCGGTCAATGTTTCTGAACCGTGAGATCAAAAAGGCTTTGAACTACATAACATTATAGTTACACAATGGCTCTTTCTTTTGTACAAACAATACTTTATTTACGTAGGAGAAGGGGGGGGGGGGGGGATCTGAAGATATGAGCCGGGCCAAATTTTGCACACTCTTTGACAGTTCAAAATGACGCCCCTTTGGACGTTTGAAATTTAACCGTTTTTGACGATTCAAAATGACGCCCCTTTGGACGTTCAAAATTCAAAGCACTAGGTGTTTGCTTACTTTAAAAACAGCCCGGTTCCCCGCCCATTGAGGTTTAAAGCAATCTGATTCATACAAGATTCATCACAGACCCTAAGAACGAAATATGTCGGGTAATGAAAGGCATGTTTCTAAAGCATTTCCTTGGAAGTCTAATTTACAATTGTAAGCAGAAGGACCAAGTTTTGAAGCATTTCCTTGTAGTCTACAACTGTAAGCAGAAGGACCAAGTTTTATAGCATTTCTTGGAGTTGTAGTCTACAATTGTAAGCAGAAGGACCAAGTTTTATAGCATTTCCTTGGGGTTGTAGTTTACAGTTGTAAGCAGAAGGGCCAAGTTTTGAAGCATTTCCTTGGAGTTGTAGTTTACAGTTGTAAGCAGAAGGGCCAAGTTTTGAAGCATTTCCTTGGAGTTGTAGTTTACAGTTGTAAGCAGAAGGACCAAGTTTTGAACCATTTCCTTGGAGTTTAGTATACAGTTGTAAGCAGAAGGACCAAATGAAATGCTCACAGTTGACCACCTTTCTCGGTCACGTGACGTCACGGTGAATGTCGCCAACTCAGTGAAAGAGTTGACACCCTTGGCATGCTGGCTTCAGTTCTCAGTGGCACCTCAGTAAAAACATTGGGAGGGTCAACTTATCATCTGCCCCACCCCTCGCCACCTAATTTAAAGGCGAAAAATATGGATGGCATGTTAAGGTGCATCCCCCCCCCCCCACCGCCACAATACCCTACCCCCACCCCGATTACCGTCTGCCTCTCCCTTCTTCCCACCACTATCCCACCCTATCCCCCACCCCCGCCACATCTCCTCCTCCTCCCAAGATTTGAAAGGCACAAATACGGACGGCATAATTTGTGCATCGTCTCTCCACCTCCACCCCTCTCTCTCACCCCCCCCCCCCCCCTAACCGCTTTTCTGAAAATTTGAAAGACGAGCCCCCCCCCCCCCCCCCCCCCCAACTTCTCACAACGCTTTTATGACAATTGGGAAGTTCAACCCCTCTCCTCCCCTACACACACACACACACACACACACACACACACACACACACACACACACACACACACACACACACACACACACACACACACGTGTATTTGTTTTTGAAATGAAGACTGCGCTGACGCTTTCGCCAGCTCAGACCTCCTTTCCCCCTCCCCCGTCCCCCCTCCCTGCAAACTATCTTCCGACGTCACTGTTGGGTTCGGAGCCATTCTCTTCACACTTTCACCCTTTAGTTTATGTCCCTTTTTTGTATGCTTTTCAACTTTTGTTTGAATGATTTTTACTTGCCAATTATTTCGTTTCCTTTCGTGTAGAACTCATCTCAATCTTACGTAGTACCTATGTTGCTGATGCACCAATTTTACGAACATCACACACACACACACACACACACACACACACACACACACACACGCGCGCACACACACACACGCACTCAAGCACGCACGCAAGCACGCACGCAAGCACCCAAGGACGCACGCATGCACGCACGTAAGGCACACACACACACACACACACACACACACACACACACACACACACACACACACACACACACCACACACACACACACACACACACACACCACACACATTAACACCGCGGAGAATTTGTTTTTAAAGCAGTAAAAAGAAAGAAAGAAGAGAACAAAAGTCTTTAAAAGAAATATAGAAGTGGCCAAAATCGGTTTTTTTTTTAAAAGAAGAGAAGAAGAAGAAGAAGAAGAAGAAGAAGAGAGAACAATGATTAAGGAAACGAATGGAAAGATAACACTTTCATAACAACGAAAGGATGAGGCAGGTTTCTGAAACAGATCGTCAAGATATACTGCTGTTAACAGATTGTCAAAATGTACTGCTGTTAACAGATCGTCAAAATGTACTGCTGTTAACAGATCGTCAAAATGTACTGTGTTAACAGATCGTCAAAATGTACTGCTGTTAACAGATTGTCAAAATGTACTGCTGTTAACTATGCACATTAAACTCAAGCTTTGAAATGAGGTTCTTAATCATGTTATGTGCCAAATGTATGAAAATTGAAGTATTTCAGGAAAACATGGGGAAATCGTGAACATATCATTCTGTTCGACAGACAGACAGGTTCACGTCGAGGTCTACGACACCAACGCTTCAGCCTTCAGAACTTTGACTTTCTTTGTTTTTAGAAGACAAGTTCGTCTCTCTTTCCATCCATATTAAAGAGATCCATATTAAAAAAGCGTTTTGGTTGTCTTTTGTGTCTAGATTGACTTAGAGATTACACAAAAATACATGCTGTTTCATTGTCTAAATGTCTCTTATTCAAACTTCACCATCTGTTTCCAGCAAATAAATTTGCCTTTTGCTATCTGTGTGTTCCTGTGTGTTTAATGGTGGACTGTCTGCGTGGAGAGAATAACGTCAAGGAGCAAGTGATGGGAGCGTTGCATGATTACAGTTTAGAATGGCCATGATTACAGTTTAGAATGGCCATGATGTATCCAGTTAATTAGAATGGCCATGATAGAATAAGGTCAAGGAGCAAGTGATGGGAGCGTTGCATGATTACAGTTTAGAATGGCCATGATTACAGTTTAGAATGGCCATGATTACAGTTTAGAATGGCCATGATTACAGTTTAGAATGGCCATGATTACAGTTTAGAATGGCCATGATAGAATAAGGTCAAGGAGTAAGTGATGGGAGCGTTGCATGATTACAGTTTAGAATGGCCATGATTACAGTTTAGAATGGCCATGATTACAGTTTAGAAGGGCCATGATTACAGTTTAGAATGGCCATATAGAATAAGGTCAAGGAGCAATTAAGTGATGGGAGCGTTGCATGATTACAGTTTAGAATGGCCATGATTACAGTTTAGAATGGCCATGATTACAGTTTAGAATGGCCATGATAGAATAAAGTCAAGGAGCAAGTGATGGGAGCGTTGCATGATTACAGTTTAGATGGCCATGATTACAGTTTAGAATGGCCATGATTACAGTTTAGAATGGCCATGATTACAGTTTAGAATGGCCATGATAGAATAAGGTCAAGGAGTAAGTGATGGGAGCGTTGCATGATTACAGTTTAGAATGGCCATGATTACAGTTTAGAATGGCCATGATTACAGTTTAGAATGGCCATGATTACAGTTTAGAATGGCCAATGATAGAATAAGGTCAAGGAGCAAGTGATGGGAGCGTTGCATGATTACAGTTTAGAATGGCCATGATTACAGTTTAGAATGGCCATGATTACAGTTTAGAATGGCCATGATAGAATAAGGTCAAGGAGCAAGTGATGGGAGCGTTGCATGATTACAGTTTAGAATGGCGATGATTACAGTTTAGAATGGCCATGATTACAGTTTAGAATGGCCATGATTATAGTTTAGAATGGCCATGATTACAGTTTAGAATGGCCATGATAGAATAAGATCAAAGAGTAAGTGATGGGAGCGTTCCATGATTACAGTTTAGAATGGCCATGACTACAGTTTAGAATGGCCATGATTACAGTTTAGAATGGCCATGATTACAGTTTAGAATGGCCATGATAGAATAAGGTCAAGGAGCAAGTGATGGGAGCGTTGCATGATTACAGTTTAGAATGGCCATGATTACAGTTTAGAATGGCCATGATTACAGTTTAGAATGGCCATGATTATAGTTTAGAATGGCCATGATTACAGTTTAGAATGGCCATGATAGAATAAGGTCAAGGAGTAAGTGATGGGAGCGTTGCATGATTACAGTTTAGAATGGCCATGATTACAGTTTAGAATGGCCATGATTACAGTTTAGAATGGCCATGATTACAGTTTAGAATGGCCATGATTACAGTTTAGAATGGCCATGATAGAATAAGGTCAAGGAGCAAGTGATGGGAGCGTTGCATGATTACAGTTTAGAATGGCCATGATTACAGTTTAGAATGGCCATGATTACAGTTTAGAATGGCCATGATTACAGTTTAGAATGGCCATGATAGAATAAGGTCAAGGAGCAAGTGATGGGAGCGTTGCATGATTACAGTTTAGAATGGCCATGATTACAGTTTAGAATGGCCATGATTACAGTTTAGAATGGCCATGATTACAGTTTAGAATGGCCATGATGGACCCACACCTGGTGTGCCTAAAATGGCCGCTGTGAGTGCTACACGCATGTAGCTAAGATGGCCGTTGTGAGTGCTACATAAATGTAACTAAGATGGCCGTTGTGAGTGCAACACGCCAGTAACTGAGATGGCTGTTGTGAGGGCTACATACATGTAACTGAGATGGCTGTTGTAAATCCGGGCAATTAGCTGCACGAGCTGCATCCCGTTCTCTTAACTCTGATCTAACTCTGACCGGTATTTCAACACGAAGCCGATTCTGGGTGTGCATAAACAAACGTTAAAACAGTTCTGTTCAAAATACAGAACTCAGGGTTCCCATGGCAGTCAGTGAAGGATTTAAACATGTATACAGAACTCAGGGTTCCCATGACAGTCAGAGAAGGATTTAAACATGTATACAGAACTCAGGGTTCCCATGACAGTCAGTGAAGGATTTAAACATGTATACAAAACTCAGGGTTCCCATGACAGTCAGTGAAGGATTTAAACATGTATACAGAACTCAAGGTTCCCATGACAGTCAGTGAAGGATTTAAACATGTATACAGAACTCAGGGTTCCCAGGACAGTCAGTGAAGGATTTAAACATGTATACAGAACTCAGGGTTCCCATGACAGTCAGTGAAAGATTTAAACACGTATACAGAACTCAGAGTTCCCATGACAGTCAGTGAAGGATTTAAACATGTATACAGAACTCAGGCTTCCCATGACAGTCAGTGAAAGATTTAAACATGTATACAGAACTCAGGGTTCCCATGACAGTCAGTGAAGGATTTAAACATGTATACAGAACTCAAGGTCACATGACAGTCAGTGAAGGATTTAAACACGTATACAGAACTCAGGGTTCCCATGACAGTCAGAGAAGGATTTAAACATGTATACAGAACTCAAGGTCAATGACAGTCAGTGAAGGATTTAAACATGTATACAGAACTCAAGGTCCCATGACAGTCAGTGAAGGATTTAAACATGTATACAGAACTCAAGGTCCCATGACAGTCAGTGAAGGATTTAAACATGTATACAGAACTCAAGGTCCCATGACAGTCAGTGAAGGATTTAAACATGTATGCTCGAACATCGTCCTTTCCGTACTGTCTTTTTTCCTTCACTGCTTCGGCAAGCGTTCAGTGAAGAGAAGGAATTCTGAGTGTAGTGAAAAGCTGATAGAATTGGGGGCTTACTCTGAAACTCTTTACCCAGACCTGAACTATCCTGGCTTCACGTCACATTTCAGGCCGTAGAGTCCACCCGTGACCCTATCTTTGCCCCAGCTGGCATTGATGAAATAGTTTCCAATTCTTTCACTGGAATCTATCTGCTTGACACTATCTATCATGCATTTTGATTGGCGTTTGAAAGAAAAGAATGGGTCAACTTTAAGACATGAAAAGAATGGGTCAACTTTAAGACATAATAAGAATGGGTCAACTTTAAGACATGAAAAGAATGGGTCAACTTTAAGACATGAAAAGAATGGGTCAACTTTAAGACATGAAAAGAATGGGTCAACTTTAAGACATAATAAGAATTCCCAGAACAATCACATTGTGTCCGGCAATAAACAGTCGATTCCTTCAAAGCAATGTTTAAACTGGCGCACTGATTTTGGGTGTGTCCAAATAAATTATTTTCATGATGCAAAAACGGAAGTAGATTGACTGAATTTAAGCTCGCTGGCATGCGACGATTGAATATGATGACAGTGACTTCAAGATTCATTGACACAGGAAGAAAACCAAAGATGGCCTCTGCTTTCTCTTTACATCCTCTTTCTGCACGGCTGGTGGCCGTGCTCTGACGTAGTTCCTCACTGAGTGACCTGACTGTCTTTTGACTTCTCGGACTCAGGCCAGCAATCGGTGGGTGACGCTCTTGACCGCATGCATTGTGGTGTGCACACATGAAAAAAACAATCTAAGCCGCTTATAACGAATCGCCGGGGACATTCAAAATTGATTTGTCATATCCGGCTTTCGTTACCACTGAAATGTCGGTTATAACGAATTTGTGTCTGGTTACACGTTTTCTCCGACTTCGCTACATACGACGTATCTTTAGTCATGTAAAGAAGGATTTTAGAGAATGTAAATATGTTGGTTCAAGACCACCCATCTTATTTTGCACGAAAACCCCCTTTTCACATACAAATCACGTCCATCACATGTCAGTTTTGGACAAATTTAACACCTGTTTCACAAAAAATTAACACCTCAAAACCGCCAAATATTGACGTAATTAGCACATTGAAACGGGGGTTTCCGTGTAGAATAATATGGGTGATCGTGAACCAACATATTTACATTCTCTCCAGGGGCATAAAAAATTAAGGGTTTACAGTGTGCTCTTCTACTTCCAGCGTTATTAATAAATTAGAACAAACAACTAGTCTCCCATCTTGATTAGTTATTTTTATATTTAATGAATTTATGTCTAGGTTAATTAATTCTTTAAATTGACTGTCTCCACCAAACCTGTATAGCTGATAATCGCAAAACCCTGCCTTAATTTCCGGCAGTGCTCGTAGAACTGTAGAGGGCTGCCCCATAAATAAATTGCGGTCTGTTTTTAACTCTTCTAAATAGACATACAACATCGGGTACATGAGAAAATCGGCTGGTCTACTGCCTACATACTCATAAAGACCGCTTTTTAAGTGCATATGTGTTTTAATATGATACGTTTCACCACTGTCATAAAAGCCTAAAATTCGAGCAAGGCTTCTTGGAAAAACGTACTCCCTTTTTTCTTCTGGAAAATTCATAGTAATTATAAGATTTGCCTCATTAATTTTTAACTGAATGTCAAATTTTCTAAATACTTCTCTTAAAGAACAAAAGTTGTAGTAACCATCGGGTATTTTTAAATGTTTTAATAGCGTGCCTTGCCCGTCCTTAATATCCGCCCAGTTATTCTTAGCTCTTTCAGATATGTTAATCCATTTTATTTTAAAACCAATTTCTTTAAGGGCAATCCTATAATTACCGCGCCTATTGTTAATTGGGTGCGTTAAGAACACACTTTTGTTTTGTTGGTTTATATAGATGTGCATCTTTTTATAACTATTTAAAAAAACTAATTTAAAAAATGGAACCATTTAAATTTAACGAAAGCGCCACTTACAATATAGGAGCGTTTTATAACCCCAAATCTTTGGACTTCAGTTTACTAACCATTGCAGTAGACGAATCATACGGCTTCCAAGTCAGACTTGTAAACCCACTAACTAGATATTAAATCCGCCAATAAATAATGACAGAGTGCCATCGGCATGGGCATCCCGCCCTATGACGTTTTTACCAGAATCAGTTAAATTTTGGCATTTACTGCGCAACTACTGGCTGTGGGGTTTCATATGCAAACCATTTAAACCACCCGAATCTTTTAGTAAGGTCAGTATATAACTTTCATGTTTATTACCAGTACAGACGAATACTAACTGAACTACAAGTAGTCCTTCCAAGCGACAGCGCGTTTAATCCATTCAACAGCCAATGGACAAAAATGCATATGAAAGAATCTGCAACGAATTTAACATTAATCCTTCAACTGACTTTAGACAAAAGTTAGACCGCAATCATGGGTTAGGCACATTGTATTTGTGGGGCGCAAAAGAGAATATACTTATGACTACTGGCCTGGTCATACTTCTTTTCAACCAAACAAACAAGTTCGATTAGGATCCATAGAACAAAAACATCCTAATGCTTGGGCAACATTTATTTTAGATGAATGTGAAGGCTTAACAATGCCAGGAGTGCAAAGACTTAATGACTCCATACGAACATACGTTTGGTGTCTATTAGGAGCACAAGCACAGACCAAGTCTAGCATAGTTGATCAATCTACAGGCTTTGATGCCAGAAAACAATTTCTAGCTAATTTAGAAGATGCTATTAACTCTGCTGTTGATTTGCCTGCCAGCATACAAAGGTATCAAGACGTTCTTGCACATGCTAGGTCAAAGGTTGACTTTGTTGTAGGCCATGGATTATACATGCTACCCTCTGACCTTAGACTACAGATTGGCATGATACAGAATTATAACAATGAAATCCTCATAGCTGGAGACGATCCAAACTTAGGGCACAATAAAAGCTTAAACACAAGGCCCGCCCATCCATTTAAAAAAAAGTACCTAGCCCTGAAGAAAGCGATCCAGTTATAAGCCCTCCACAGCCAGAAAGCAGCCAGAAAGCACCCCACTGTTAATCTGCCTCACACTGACAGCCACACTAGCGAAAAGACAGCCCTTGTTGTATTTTTAACTTTTACTGGATTAGCTATACTTTATTTCACTAAAAATTAATCCAGCAGCTAGCACTCCTAACGTCCACAGATGGTCGGCCATATAACCAGCTACCTTACCTATAGTAGACAAAACCCAACTAACAACACTGCCTATTATGCCAGGCAGAGCATCAAGCGCTTTGGCAGCTAACTTCTTTAATAGGGTTGCCAGATGATGTAATTGTTTTCTAATCCAACTTTTACCAGGCTGAGGCGTTGGAGGAGCTACTGGCCCTGTTGGCGCACTGCGGTTAAAGCATAAACGAGTGTAGAGATAGCAAACCAACGGCGTTTAATATACTAACTATTGTAATCCCTTGTTCTCTGAACAGAGTCCTTATTCTTTCTGCTAGCGTAGATTTTCATAAAGTATTCTGTTTATAGTTTCTCTTATTCTGTTTGTTTGGGATGCTAGCTGCGTTCTGTTAGTAGACAGCACTTCTAATCTGGCCGCCCTTTGTAGCATTTAAATCCTGTATTTTTGCTGTTATTCTAGCCTTTTCTTCTGGCCCTAAATTGTTATCATCTGCATCAGCCAGTTTATTTTTTTCTTCTTCAATCTCTCTATCCAGCTCCCAAGTTTTGCTAAATTGTTTGTTAGTTCACCCCTTATTGACTTTAGACGCTCATTAAGCCCAGGATTTCACGCATAGGCAGTGGAGAATCACCAATTGTTTCTAATGTTTTTTGACTGTCTCCTCATTAAAATTCGTCTCAATTTCTGTTGCTTGCATCACTTATTCTTGGCCCTAAATCTTGAAAAGAGGTAATTTCTATTTCAGATCGTGTTGGCAACTCTTGCACCATGTTTTGTAAACGACTAACAGCCTCAGAGCTTAAATCTCCAATAAAGTTCAATTTCCTTTTGTCAGCAACGGGGAGTTTTCTAAGAATTGTGCTTGTTTTTAAAAACTGGGCTGGGTCTGGTTTTTTAGTAAAACCGCATAAGGTCCCTTTACTGGATTCTATAAGTCAAATGATTATCTTTATCTATCTCAAAATTGGAAACCCTAAGCGCTTCTGGTTGTGTCACACTGTCACTCTTGCATACCCGCATTCATGACAGCATTTACTCCATACGCACACGCAAATCTTTCCCAAACACCCAAAAGGAGCACTACCGAATGTTTTTCTTCTCCCCTCTCCTTCAGGGAAAACAATTTACTAAATCATCAACCACTTGTAAACAGAGTTTACAACTGTATCTCTCTCCACACTGAGAGACAAATAAATCGGCACACATGTATCTCTCCTCACACCGAGAGACAAATCAATCTTCACAAATGTAACTCTCCCCACACCGAGAGACAAATCAATCTTCACACATGGATCTCTCCTCACACCGAGAGACAAAATAGTCTTCACACTTGTATCTCTCCTCACACGAGAGATTAAATATTCTAGTTCCGCTGCTATAGAGCTATGGCCTTCACATTCCGTTATCCAAAAAAATCCGAACCAGGAGAATACATAACTCCGTAATCACTGAGGACCTGCCTGCCTCAAGAAAAAGCTCCCTGCTTTCTCAATTCCCTGTCTCTCTTAGACAATTATACTGCCCCCTCGAAAATCTCCTGTCCTGGGAGATACGAGTCTCGACTTCTCTTCCCGGAGTTCTTCTGTCTCTTGAGAAACGACGAGCTTCAACTCCTCTCCTGGAGTTGGTACCTGCTGGGGCTGAACTACCAGTGTGTCCTCACACCATGGCCATTTCAACCACCTCACGGGTGAAAGGTGAAGGTGAGGGAAAGGGAAAGGTGGGGAAGGGT
>CM031604.1:98663770-98678770 GCA_018398815.1 Conus ventricosus
GTGTAAGATTAATCCAATTCAGTTCTGTAAGATTGTTTCTATTTAGACTAATATTGATTTTGTTGCTTGTTGTTATGACCTTAATATCCTCACCGTCGTGAAGAATGACGACGGTAACTTTAAGTTTTTCAACGTCTAAGTTTTGCCAGCTAATTAGAATTCCTTTTAGAAGGACGTCACTAACGCCCACAACCCATCCCTCTTCACATCTTTTAAGACATAAATTTCAAATATCATTGTGAACGTGTCTCCTAATTTCATTTGTGGAATGAATTGTAATTTTGTAGAAGCATCTTTTAAAACCGTTTCTCTTCTGTGGAGGATGTACTGTTTATTCCCATACGGCTTTATTTCAATCTCTTTCCGACTATTGTCATCTGGCATAAGACTTACATGTAAAGGGCCAGAGTTGAATGCTTTTCTGAAACTTTTTTGACGGCTAAAAAATGTAAATGGGCTTATGAATTCAAATTTTATGTCCCATTCTAAATATGGTTCTAAATGCCATTTGCTGTCAGGTTTTCGAACTATTTTATATTCATACTGGCCAGCATTATTTGCTTCTACATTGTGCAGTTGCTCTAGTTTAGGAAACTTTTGTTGTCGCCAACCTCTTTGCGTTTATAATCACCATCTTAGTGTACTCAAAACCATACAAAACGCCTATCTCACCATTTTGTTCAAAGTCTGCAACGTCTGCAAGGTCTTTTAATTCTAAAGTTATACACCTCACAGGTGCTAATGTAACTCCTGATTCTTCTGGCCCACGCGACATTATTTTTTAGTACAGTTTATTATTTTACTTCCAAAACAATGTGCAGGTTATCACATTTTACGACTTTCCCCCGTTTTGTCTGTGATTTTTATATAAATGATCTGACCCTCCCACAAGCTAATTTTTTAAACTGTAAAATTAGGGAATTGTATAATTTCATAATCGCAATATGCAGCTTTCCCTGACGGAAGAGCTCTTAAAACAGTTGAGGGCCTTCCATCATATAAGTTTTCATCAGTGCTTAGCTCATCCAAATGAACATAGAGTAATGAATGTAATGCAAGATTGAGTGGATTTTCCCCTTCATAAGTAGTTTTGTCTAGCGTAACTTCAAATCTATGATTGTCAGCTTCAAAACCTAACATTTTAGCTAGCTCTACATCAAAAAGGTAACGTACTACTTCTTCTTCAGGTTTGAATGTCAACATTGTTGTTAAATTTGCATTGTTAAGTTTGAGAGTAATGTTGAAGTTACTCATTGCTTCTTTTAGCGAACAAAACCCGTAATAACCATCAGGTATGGTTAACTGGCTAACTATGTCCCCTGATTTGTCAACTTTTAGAATCGTATTATTCTTCTTGGATTCAGTTATATTAAACCATACGACTTTGTAAAAAAATTCATGGAGTGCGACCATTTTGGTTCCGCAATCGTTCTTAACAGCATGTTCTAAAAACGAAGGACGGTCTTGGGTTGTTATTGTTACAAACATTTTTTAAACGAAATAAAAATGAGTGCGTTTAAATATACTAAATGCAAAATATTCTGTTGGGCCGCACTACAATTTTAAAAAAATATAACAACTGACACCCTCGACATTTCTGTGACTCAGTCTGACGCCTTTCAAGTAAAGGTGAGTACTCCATTAGCCAAATATCTTAACCCTCCTATTAAAAAAGACTACATCGCAAAAGTGTGGTTCAGCCATCCGATGCAGTTTTTATCAGAAACCAGTTAAACTTTGCTGTGTTTTGCATCAACTGGGTGTGGAGTGTCGTATGCTAATCATTTAAATCATCCTGATCCTTTGGTGAGGTCAGTGTACAGATTTCATTTTTATTACACCTTCAGACGTATTTTGACTGAACTGCAAGCGCCATTACCCAATGACAAACTGTTTAATCCATTTAGCAACAGAATAGACATGAAGGCTTTTGAAAGGATCTGTAATGAATTCAATATTAATGTTAAGACAGACTTTAGACAAAAGTTGGATCTTAATCAGGGTCTAGGCACCCCTTATTTTTGGGGCGCGCACAGAAAGTATAACTATGACTGGAATCCTCCTTACACATCTTTTTCTTCAGCACAGGTGTTCACCTCGGGTCCATAGAGCAAGAGCATAAACAGCATGGACAACATTTATCTTAGACACTTCTAAGGGCCTAACTAGAGCGGGAATAGAACGAATAAACGACTCTATTCGTACTTACGTTGGTGTTTGCTAGGTTCGCAAGCACAAGCGAGATCGAGCATAACTGATCCTTCTACTGGCTTTGATGCACAAAAACAGTACTTGGCAAATTTAGAGGATGCCATTAATTCTACAGTTGATTACCTTCAAGTATAAAAGGTACCAAAAAGTTTTACAATACGCAAGATCGAAAGTAGACTTTGCTGTTGGCACTGGTTTATACATGCTGCCTTCTGACCTCAGACTCCAGATAGGTACAATAATAAACTACAATAATGAAATCCTTGTAGCAGGCAATGAACAGAAGGTCGGAAAAAACGACATAAAATTCTGGGCCAGTAATATTACAAACAATAAAAAAACACGAAGACCCCCCAAGTTAAGTCATCCAACCCCGAGGCCAAAGCCCAAAGACTTTTGAAGACGTGGACTCGCGCGATGACCATGAATATGAAAAGACACGTTGTTGTTGGTTTAACGGCCTAGGATTATTTGGTTTTATCTTACTAAAATAGTAACCAAACTTTTAAAGAGAACAAAATCCCAAAGTGCTGGGCCATAAACCCAATACTTTGCTTTGCAGTAGAAAAAAGCACAACGAACTCCCAAATACCGGGTAAAGAGTCATAGTTTTTCCCGGGCAAATTTTTTTTTTTAATAAATGCAAATGATAACTTTTTTTTCCCCATGATTTATCAGGGGGTGATGAGGCGAGGGCGGGGGGGGACAAACTTTGCCCACCACCCCCTTAATACCAAACACCAGTGTACTTATTGAAAATCCAAAAAGCAGTTATAACACTTGCTAATGTGCCCCTGCCTCAAACATGTTCTTATTCTTCTGCTACGTTGTGTTTCCAATAAATTTTTTTTGGAAGTTTTCTATTTCGCTCACTTGAGTTTGTATTTGTTCTCGGTTAATAACAACGCTGCTACTCTTGCTGATCTTATTTTTTAAGCTCTTTCGTCTTTGTTCTATTTTTTTCTTTAAATCACGCCCTAAGTGGGCGTCGTCACATCAGAAATTTTTTTTTCTTCTTTTTTTTTTTGCTCATTTAGTTCAGTCTTTTTTTGAAAATTGTTTATAATTCTCCTTAAAAGGGTTCTTAAAATCGTTAGGGGCTAATAATTCTTTATAGGCGCCTTTATTTCTTGGGGGGCGCGGGGGATCATATAGTTCTTAATGCTCTTCTCTTTTTTCTGGTTCTGCTTCTATTGGAATTCATTTTTTTTTGATTTGTTTGATTTAAAACTTATATTCCATTTTTTCATTGGTTATCTTTGGGGTACTTGTTGTATTTTTTGAATTAGCAACTTCCCCGGACAAATTTCTGTTTGTAAAGCCAAGGGCGATTCCGCTCCTCGCACTGACCCTTTGATTAATTGACCCTCCTAAAAAACTTTGGGTCTCGTTTATGCGTAAGGAACAAGTTCCCCTTTTGTCGTTTTTTCACAAAAAAAAGGGGTTATTTTTTATTTAAAAATATTAGGGCTAAAAAAAATTGGGGAGGTCCTGCCCAAAAATTTTGGTATAATAAAACTGGCCTTACTTTCTGTTAATTCCCCCTTTGCGCCCTTCACTTTTTTCTCTGCAATGAGGGCCCCAATTGATGCTGCCCCCAAGGGGGAATCACTCATGTCGTCCCAAGATCACAAATACAAAATCAAAAAGTCAATTCCCCCATTTTAAAATAATTTTTATTTTGTTTTATAAAAATGTCAGAAGTATAGGCTCGATTCTTAACCCCATAGAAAACGAAAAAACCCCCCGGGGGCGTGAAGGGAAATAAACAAATATTATTTTCCCAAAAATCCTTTTCCCTAGATGCGGGCCAAATTCTTACTGTTAAATTTCCAACCGGGAGCGGATAAGTGATTGTGCGGCTCTGCACGTTTTACTTAAAAATAGAACTCGCTTCAAAAACAGACCCCCCAAAACAGTTGTCCAAATTTGGGACGGGCAATCGTTAAAAAAAATTTCTATAAAATTTTGAGGGGCAAAAAAATTTTTTTTACCCCAAATCAACATTTTTTTAACCTTTTTGACTAGGGCAAACCCGCGAAAAAAAGGGATGATTTTGCGTTCAAGGAACGCAATGAAGAAGCCTAAAACTTAGAATGACCCCGAACCGACCCAATGTAAAAGCAGCAAAAGCTCAGCCTAAATTTTGGTATGAAATCGTTTTTCCCATTCCCTTAGATTTTGAGTTTTAAAAGCGCTTTCCCCATACTTCAAGGAGCATTAAAAGACAAGTCTACGAACTAATTTTTAATACTACAAACGTGTTTTTGTATCTGAAGACACCGAAGCAAAGTACGCTTTTCTGACATTTTGGGTTTAGATTTTGACGTGTTAAAACCCTAATTTTGAAAGGGCTGATTGAGCAACAAATAATCAAGAATAGCAAATATTACGAAAAGGCGTCATCATTCAACTTTCCCAAAAGCGGGGCAGACGTTTAAATGGAATTTATTTTAGTGTCGCAGAAAAGATCCTTAAAAGGTATTTTATTGCTTGTGAAGATGAAACCCCACAAAAGAGCAAGTAAAAGTTTTTAACCAAAAAAACGAAAATACAATGTTCGATTGATGGACCCCAAACCAAATCTATCAGGGGGTTAGCCTTATCACATTTTGACGAAAAAAGAAATTGTTGGGGGGGGGGGGGGGGAAAGTCCAAAGCAGACCGTTTTAAAGACTACCCCTTCACAGTGTAGGTTGATGATTATTTAACAACAAAATGGTTTAGGATTGACCAAAGGTCAACAGGGATAATCAGGTAGGGAAGTGGGAAAAACCGTTATAACGTAAAAAAACTTTAAATTGAGAAAAAAAAAGAGTCGAAAAACCACTTAATGACATTTGTTTTTTTTTTTTTTATGCACAGCTGAATATTGAAGAAAACAGATTATAAAGAACGAATACTAAATTTTTTTTTTTCTTTTTTTAAAAAGCATGTCTGTTCAGCTTATCCAAAATACCTAAAGAAGAGAAGCAGCAACTCTGCTCCTTTGAAGGCAACATTGACTCCAAGGTCGCCCTCGCTGCTGAGAACACCCTGAAGTAAAAACCTTTAGATTAACAAACATTACAAAAGCAACAAAAATGACAGGCCTTTCAAAATACGAAAAACAAAAACGGGGTATTCTGCTGCCTTTAATCTTTACTTGTTAAACGGGAACATCGACTGTAATCTCTATCAGCGGGGACAAGCTGGTCTCTTAGCAACAGGTTTGGCGCACCCCAGCTTTACCTCAAGGCTTGTTTTAAACTTTTGCCTGTTTTCTTAGCGAAAGGCTGCTAGAAAAAAAATTAAAAACTAACCCCAAAGCAAAAGCTAAGTTCAACTAAAAACAGCTAAATTTTTTTCCTTTAAAACTGATAATAAATAAAGCAAGCTGACTCAAACATCACAGATGAAAAATTTAGTCTTTACGGGCCCGTTTTTATCTACAAAGACAAAAGTTTGATTTTAAAAGAAAGGCAAGGACAACTTTTTTCCAACACCCTAACCCCGAGCAGAAAAAAAAGGAATCTTAAAAAAAGTAAACAAACATTAAACTTTTTCTAAACAGCCACAAAAAAACCCCAAAGGGTGTTTAACTTTAGTTTATGAGCCCAAGCTAAAAAAACCGTTGTTTTTGATTCGATAAGTTTTTTTTTTTAAATTTAAATAAAATTTTGAGTTAAAAAAGAAATAGCAGGATAAGATAAAAAGGGTCCGACGAATTTTTTTGAAGAAATGCGTAAGGAAGAATTTTTAAAAAAAATCTTTAAATTATATCAGTCTAATTCTTTGATTCAGAAGGATGGGCGGGTTTTGGTTTATGTATTCTCAATTTCGAAAAAACAAAAACGCACCAAAAAATAATTTAGCTGTTTAATCGCTAATAACAATAAATGAAGAAAATTGAAGCTGGGTCTCGACTAAACAACAGCATTCTTTTTTTATAATTTATTAACGCCCCGGTGGGCGACCAGCTGCTTACACAGTTTGATTGGGCCCCGAAAAAGCCCAAAAAGGAGGCTTGGGGGGTCAGAGGGGGAAGTCTAGAGATTAGATTAAAACAGGGTAAATATGCGCCGATTGTAGGGGGGGCTTACATTTCCCCCAACCCCAGCATTGTTGCAAAAAGCAGTTCTAAACATAAAAAACGACAACAAATGTTTCATGGGTGCGTTCTCGCAAGGCTGCCACGTCGGCAAAAACGCAGAGAGAGTGCTAAATATCACCCTTACATCAAAGATCTTTAAATTTTGCGGAATATCCTTTCCTGTTTGCGTGGAAAAAAATTGTCAGTTTGAAGAAAAAAACAAACCAATAACGTAAAAGTCTACACATGGGGTGAAGAAAAAAATCTACAACCCTTAAAGTGTCCCAAAACAGTCCAACGATTGGCGACCAACAAAACCAGTGACTTACTATGATGCTTTTACCGGGGGGTACCACTTACACATGAAACGAACAATGATAGATTATTGATTACTACAAAAAAACAAGCAAACAAAATTCTGTAGAAAATGTTTAACAAAAATTCCATCTCTCCCCCGCGCTTGAACATATAAAACATTGGTTTTCCCCGTTGACTGTAATACAGAACAATTACACCCCAGAAGCAGTAAAGTTTTTGTTTTAAGAACTGGGAAAAGATGCAAATTACCCAATGTTGTTTTACGCAGACTCGAACACTCATTGTTTCTTTTGAGGGACCAACCCCCACAGAAAAATTCCAAAAAATGACTTTTTGGAATCATCAGATTTGTTCATTTGCTTTCATCTTGTCAGGTCGGATGGCACTCATTTAACGCCAGAATTATACAGAGGCCAAAAACGGGTAAAGATTTTTACAGCGCATCAGCAGGCGTAATGATTGTTCAATAATCTGAATTTATTGAAAACTGATGACGCCTGAAACCAACAACAGTATGACTTTGGCCACTCGCTGTTGGGTTTGCGGTTTTGGCCCTTTATCGAGTACAAATCCCAAAAGTAAAAGACCAGACACATTAGGGGAAGTTCAGAGGGGGCAGCACACGTAAATGCAATCTTCAACTAAAGGGTTTACCAAAAAACAGGGAAACTGCCTGTATTTTTTCACAAATTGCGAGGTTTTGACTCTCACCTTAAATGCAAGCAGTAACCCGCCTTCAGGGGAGCATGCATTCCAGTCTCGAAAAATACATTTTTTAAACTAAATAACATGTCTTTTTGACTCTATGCAACACATGTGGGTTATTAAGTCACGGGTATGTCCTTAAAATCTTGCCAATAACAGAAGAATATTTTTACTCAAAACCCTTTTTAAAAAGGGGGTTTTCCCCTTTTGAGTACATGAACAGTTGGCAAAATTTGACGAAGTACGCTTCCCACCCAAGGCGCGTTCTTTTCTAGTCTAGAGGAAAGGACATTATGATTCGATTACCGCAGCCAAAAAACTGGAGAAGTTGGTGTAAAACGATGGGAGACTTTATGATTTATACTGATGGCAGATTTTTTTTGTTTGGGGGACGCCTTTGAAAAAATTATAGAAAGACCCGCATAAACATTAAGCCCGGGTCCCCCGGGGATTACATTTCTGCGGCCCCCGGGTGAGTTTGGGATCTTTCTTAAAATTTATGGGACGATTGATTTATTTCTGACCTACCAAAATTTAGATGATGAAAAAGGTTTTCGGGGGAATTAGTATGGCGGCATCATTATGTAAAGCAAACAAAAAATCTTAGAGACTATGATCCAATAAAAGGGCTAACATCCTTTTTAATTTTGTGCAAACAATCGTAGGTTGGGGTGGGGGCAATCACTTCCATTCGTAACTTTTTAAAAAGCACACAAAGACAATCCGAAAAAATATTCAAAAAAAGGCATTAAGTGGTTGGCATTTTTACGCCCGATCAACAGGGGTTTTATTTTAAAAGTTTTATTTGAATATCCTATGAAAACCCCTGACCTGCATAAGATATCCATTAGCTGCAGAAAGCCTAAAGTGGCAAAAAAAGAACCGCCCAACTTGGGCCTAATCTTCGAACAAAAAAAAAATTTTGTCGTCATTAAGACTTTTACAATTTATTTAAAAAATGGTTTGAAGTTGACAGCTGTTATGTATAATGCTTTTTATAAGAACTTATGAAACCCAAAATCATGAAGAACATGACTTAGAAATAAACCACAGATCTCAGAAAAAACTTTTTCAAGCGATGAAAAACCTGTTTTTGGAAGATATGGAAACCGCACAAAGGGAAGACGTCAGGGTTGTCACCCGAGGAACGAAGCAATAACTGACTTCAAAACCCAATTTCGGACTTCAAAGATTTCATGACAGTTTTTGGGATAAGTTAAAAAAAGGTCAAAATTTGGGCAAACCTGTATTTATTGGGTTTACTGTTTTAGAATTATAAACTTTTGAGTTAGAATTTCTTTTTGACTACTTTAAACCCCTTTTACCGAGTCCAGAGTACTTTTCACAGATCAGATAGCTTTGTTATGATATCCCCACTGAGAATTATAAAGACATGGGAAATAGAAGTAGCAAAAAAGCATGCGGGATGGTTGAAACCCTCCCATTCCCTAAAAATTTGCCTTTGCATTCAAATTCTAATAAGAAGGTTTTAGGAAAGATAAGGATGAATTATCTGGAAAGGGATAAGGGTTTATTGGTTTAAAAAAAAAATTACAGTATTTCGAGCCAGGGGAAAAAACCCTTAAAAAAGCAAAAGGAAAATTCGCAGTGTGTGCATCAAAAATCACTACAACTACAAAGAAGCTTTTTTGGTAATAAGACTTTTCTATAAAAACGTAAAATGCGATCAACTACAGAGTAAACAACGGTTGAACAAAAAAGTCATTTTTAGAACAAAAACAAAAAAGCGTGTTTGTTAATCCCCAAATTTTCAATCAATTGGGCATTGGAGAAAGCTATTTTAATCTTCTCGGGGATATATTCGGGTCCATTTTTTCATAAATTTATCTTTAAAAACAATTTATAAAATATCCTCCAAACAAAAATTTTTTCTCTTTTTTTTTTGATGCGCTTGAATATTTTTATTATTTCAAGATATTCTTTTCCCCCTGTTTTATAATCAAAATTTGGATTTTTGGGGTTTTAGGTGACTGGAGCATTTCTATGTGTGATGAAACCCCCGCAAAGTTGCACTAATAGCAAACCAAATCAAATATTCCCCCTATCGTTCGAAGGTCTTTCCTTTAACATTCTTTTTTCATTTTGGGGTTTCCCTTTTGCTTTCCTTTAAAATCAAATATATTTTTCGTAAAATTTAATAAGCAACTGGAACTGTGTTGGGGGGATTATCGCAGTTCTTCCCTTACAAAAGATCTTTTTGGGGGGTTGGTGTGTCCGTTTTTCGTAAATAAACAGGGCGGGGTTTATTTTTTTCAATTCTTTTATTTTTATTGGGTCAACTCCAAACTGGATTGTTGCCCGATGGAGTGTCCCCTTCTGCTTTCCCCCCCCCTAAAAAAAGGTACCTTACTTTTAAAAAACCAAAAGGTAAAATTTGTTGGGGGACGGATCTTCAGCAACTTTTGTTTGTTTTTTGATTGTTGTATGGTTTTTGCCCCCTTTAAAAATTAAAATTTTATTATTCATTGCGCGCAAAAATGAGGGCAGTTTTAACCCCTTCGGTTGGAGAATTGTCAATAAGCCTCTGTGATACTGTTTGGAGAAAAGTCTTCAGCTACTGTTTGTTAAAGTTTTTAACTAAAGCCTGTATCTGTGAATCCTGGAATGCCCCTTTTAATGGTAATTCAAGTTTTTTAACAATAATTGATTCACTTGGGCCTTAAATTTTTTTCCACAAACTTGAATCACGAGGATAATTAGCGGGGCCCCGTTGGTATATCGTTGTATAGCGACAGCAAAAAAGCAGAAGCACTCTTTTGTGTTAAAGGGTCCGCATCTTTGTATCTTGAAGCTATGTCAATGACTGTGAGTGCGTACTTAAATCTTTTTCGTCTAATCGTATCATGGGGTAAATATAGAAGGTCCATTTGATGGGTGTCATTCGGTATTGTATTCACAAAGTGTGGTCTCTGTATTCGTCTGGGGCCCAGGTAAATAAATTTGCCAATCGCTTGTTTTGATAACCATTCCTTTGCTGTTTGTTCGCTAACTCCCGCTGCTTGGCTTAGCTTTTTAATTGCTGTGATTCCCTTCCAATATCCTTTGGCGAATAATAGATTTTGTTCATTTTTTATTCAGCCGATATTATGCGCAACAAAATACACAACAGTCATACCAACGACAATAAACGCGATTTCTTGCATCTTTTGTTTTTCTGATGGTTGATAAAAGTCACTGAATTTTGGTGGGGGCAATGTCTCGATTGGTTTGCCTGTTACAAGATAATATTCTTTTATTGCTTGATCAACATCTTTAAATGTGTAAGCTGCATGTCCCTGTTTTTTCAGTGTGTCGTTAATGAAATCTAACTGCTCAATTCTCTGCTTTTCATAGTGATCTTGTGCTGCAGCTAGTTGCTCCACAGCTTTGTTATGTCGTTTTTCTCTCACCGTCATCCCGTAGTTTACTAAATGCGTAATTACTTCCGCTAAAAGCAAGCGCATTCACCACAGCGCCACCTATCATCATTACAAGTGAAGCCATTTTTTATAAATGTATTTTTTTAATTTACATATTGATACTGGCAGGAATTATTCCTTGCTTAACTAGAAAATCTTTCGTAGCAAATGAAGCTGTAATAACAGCAATCAGCTGTGCTAAATCCTCAAAGTCTAGTTTGCCAAGATCTGCCGGTTTTATTTTTAACAAGCTTTTACCAAACATCGTGTATCCTACACTTAGACCTCCAATAACAGCAGAATGGTATACAAGGTTGGCAATATTTTTTCGGGCTCATTTTAAAAAATAAAATAATTATAATTAATAAAAAAACATGAACAGCAATGATCTACTTCAGCTACAAAGCAGCCTAAACTGTCTTGGACTTACAAATGAAGAAGTTGATGACCAAGCTATTATGCCTAAAAGGAGAGGCTGTATTCTTTAGCAGCATGTGGAAAAACAAAACAGTTCCTCGGAAATGAATTCAGCATAGAACAGATTCAACAGATGTCGCCACAAGACATTATAAAGTATCACAACAGGTATAGAGCGCAGCTGGGGTCGAGAATGGTAAAAAGCGTCGGGCAAACGGTTCTTAGTTTGTACACTAAACTAGTCAGTAGATTTGCTCCCATTGATTCTGAACAAGATTTTATGTATGATTTAACGCAGGATCCAGTTTTAACAAAGTCATTAGAGTCTCTAAGCTGTGATCTATATTACAGATTTGGAACATTGTTATCACCGCTAATCATGGGATTAATAACTTTTAATCATATAGATTTTATTTCCCTTCAAAATGAACGAGCCGGAAAAATCAGCAGAATCAGAATCGAATCAGAAAACATTGAATCAGGTGAAGAAAGTGACCAGTAAAAAGCCATCCTGGGCGTGTTGCAGCAGGAAAACAATTAGCAGAGTGGAACAAACAAGCAAAATTAAAATTACTAGCACATAATATAACTCATAATGAAAAAGTGCTAGAGCCGCAGCCAGTTGTTTCAATGCCGGCTATAAAAACACCTGAACAAGAACAAGTTGATTCAGGACCTACAACAACAGCAGGGTTGCCAACACTGCCAAAGTCTTCATGGAATTTTCTTAAAGGTGTCATTTATGGCTTTATTGCTGCTGGGGTGGTTATTACGGTTATAAAATATATAAGCAAAGATACCAAAAACCAAAGCAGTCCCAACAATCTCCACCACTAAATATAGAAGCTGAACACAAAAGCATGCCAAAACCCGCCAACAACAAAGTTCATATTGATCCATTTATAATGCAATAATACTTTATTAATACTGCAATCCTAACATACCAGATTGGTTTTTGATTTATTATAAATAAATTTGTTTCTTTGATAAAAATAGATCATGATGGATTAATATTTGTTTAAAATGATGGAGTCAATAAATAAAGACATGGAGTCTATAAAAGACATTTCTATAGACCAGAATTGTAATCAATGCGGTTGCTTACGATGTAAGAACTTCATTAAGATCTATGCTGACCGATCTTGCGCAAGAACGCTGAGCAAGACATCCTCAACGATGACGCGTTTTTTGAGGCGTGTGTGTACTATATTAGACATCTACTATTTAAGATAAAAACATAAATTGTATTGTTTTTTTCTGATAATTATAAGATAACTTGAATAAGAACTTGGTTGTACTTAGAGGATGACTTAAGTAAGAACTTGAGGTGACTTGAGTAAAAACTTGAGGATGACTTGAGGACGACTTGAGTAAGAACTTAGAAGTGACTTGGGGTGACTTAAGGATGACTTAAGTAAGAACTTAGAAGTGACTTAAGTAAGAACTTGAGGATGACTTGAGGACGACTTGAGTAAGAACTTGAGTAAGACTTGAGGTGATTTGAGTAAGAACTTGAGGATGACTTGAGGACGACTTGAGTAAAAACTTAGAAGTGACTTGGGGTGACTTAAGGATGACTTAAGTAAGAACTTAGAGTGACTTAAGTAAGAACTTGAGGATGACTTGAGGACAACTTGAGTAAGAACTTAGAAGTGACTTGGGGTGACTTAAGTTAAGAACTTAGAAGTGACTTGAGTGTGTGCATGCGGGGGGTGGGGGTGGGCATATTCTTTACTGCTGCCAGCAAAAATGTTTGGTCACTCGAGTCCGCCCCGCGGAGGTTGCAGTCAGATAATTACAGGTATCACAGGAGCCACACAAACCGCTGTGCCTGTTGCCACCTGATACGCCCTGTAAATAGCTGTGAGCACAGTGTCTCGACCAAGTCACAGTAGAGTTCGGCTTTGACATGCTCAGTTGAAACTTCCTGTCACGCTTTGGTTTTCGAACATGGTAAGCGTGACAAGATTGCTCTAACCGTGACAGGAAGTTAAGAGAGAGTCGGACAGGAAAGACATATGTATTGCAATATGTGGTGCAATGTTAGGTAAGTAGTAATGTTACTAAGTTTAAAAATGACGGAGTGCTTTGTTTGTCAAAGGATTCACAA
The DNA here is from genome assembly GCA_018398815.1 of Conus ventricosus. Classification (NCBI taxonomy): domain Eukaryota; kingdom Metazoa; phylum Mollusca; class Gastropoda; order Neogastropoda; family Conidae; genus Conus; species Conus ventricosus. Next base: position 98,677,023 of record CM031604.1, read on the forward strand.
GACATTTAAGGTAAGTTTATTATTATAATTTTGTAGTTGTTTTTAAAATTATAGCATGTAAAAAATGATTGTTTTTGTGACCTGTTTTTCACTTCCCACATGTTTGTTTGTAGATAATCGTTATTTTTTGGTTATTGAAGAGAATGTGTAATGGATTATCATTTTAATTTATTGTTGAAGTCTTACTTGTCAGAGAACGTAAAAACACGGGTTCTGGGGTCAGCCCGTCGAAAACTAGTTGAGGACGGACTGACCCCAGAACAGAAAGCGCCCGCCTGCCAAGGTGTAAAACCCTAGCAGAGCATAAATTAAGTGATTAGGTTTCAGCCCTACCGCTGCCCTCGTGTCTGTCTGTTTGTTATACAACGTTTTTAAAAACTGTAGTGAAGAATGTTTGCGTGAAAATGATGTTATTGAGAATGATCAGGAAAAACGTAGGATTAAGCAAAAACTAAAATCTGAAAAGTTTAGTAAATTAGTATTGAAAACGGATAATCCTACACAGTATGTTTGTTTGTAGATAATTGTTATTTGTTTGGTTATTGAAGTCTTACTTGTCAGAGAAATATAAAAGGGGCATTCTGGAGTCAACCGGTCGAAACTGGTTGAGACCGGTTGAGCCAGAATGCCCCTTTTATAGTTCTCTAATGGCCATGATAGAATAAGGTCAAGGAGCAAACGATGGGAGCATTGCATGATTACAGTTTAGAATGGCCATGATTACAGTTTAGAATGGCCATGATTACAGTTTAGAATGGCCATGATAGAATAAGGTCAAGGAGCAAACGATGGGAGCGTTGCATGATTACAGTTTAGAATGGCCATGATTACAGTTTAGAATGGCCATGATTGACCCATACCTAGTGTATGTAAGATGGCCGTTGTGAGTGCTACACGCATGCTTTTTGCACACTTTTGGACACTTCTAAAACACGCCCTTTGGACGTTTAACATTAAACAGTTTTTGACAGTTCAAACTGACGCCCCTTTGGACGTTCAGATTTCAAAGCACTAGGTGTTTGCTTATTTTAAAAACAGCCCGATTCCCGCCCATTGAGGTTTAAAGCAATCTAATTCATACAAGATTCATCATAGACCCTAAGAACGAAGTATGTCGGGCAACGAAAGGCATGTTTTTGAAGCATTTCCTTGGAGTTCCAGTCTACAATTGTAAGCAGAAGGACCAAGTTTTATAGCATTTCCTTGGAGTTGTAGTTTACAGGTGTAAGCAGAAGGACCAAGTTTTGAATCATTTCCTTGGAGTTGCAGTATACAGTTGTATGCAGAAGGACCAAGTTTTGAAGCATTTCCTTGTAGTTGTAGTTTACAGTTATAAGCAGAAGGACAAAGTTTTGAAGCATTTCCTTGGAGTTATAGTCTACAGTTGTAAGCAGAAGGACCAAGTTTTGAAGCATTTCCTTGGAGTTGTAGTTTACAGTTGTAAGCAGAAGGACCAAGTTTTGAAGCATTTCCTTGGAGTTGTAGTTTACAGTTGTAAGCAGAAGGACCAAGTTTTGAAGCATTTCCTTGGAGTTGTAGTTTACAGTTGTAAGCAGAAGGACCAAGTTTTGAAGCATTTCCTTGGAGTTGTAGTTTACAGTTGTAAGCAGAAGGACCAAGTTTTGAAGCATTTCCTTGGAATTGTAGTCTACAGTGGTAAGCAGAAGGACCAAGTTTTGAAGCATTTTCTTTGGAGTTGTAGTTTACAGTTGTAAGCAGAAGGACCAAATGAAATGCTCACAGATGAC
>CM031604.1:98682599-98700099 GCA_018398815.1 Conus ventricosus
GATCGTTGCGCAATCTCAGTGTAAATGTTTCCTCTTTTGCTGCCATATTGATTCACTTCATAGCAACGGATAATCATGATTATGTCCCCAGCTTTCGAATGTCTACATCATTGCCGTTTTAACACACACACACACACACACACACACACACACACACACATACACACACACACACACACACACACACACACACACATATATATATATATATATATATATATATATATATATATAAAATCAGAGTTAAAAAGCCACTCAGAACGTAAAAAGTGCTCAACCATGTAGGGAGCGAGAAAGACAGACAGAAAAAAAGAAAGAAAGAAGGAGGAGGACAACAACGACGACAACAGCACCAACAACAACACTAGCAACAACAACAACAACAAGAAAGAAAGGAAGGAAGAAGAAGAAGGAGGACAAATATATATATAATTATAAACAAAGCTTGCTCTTATGCCTTAGATTGAAGAAATAGGGGGAGATACGCATTCATATCTGCAGTGGTAGAGGATATCTTTTTATATTTTCTACTTTTTACAAGAAAATGTAGCTTGTTTTGCTCTTTCATGATTTTCTTTTGCTTCTTAGATGGCACCTTTGGTTGTTTTTTTGAAAACTCAACAAACATACTACGGTATTGCACACCAGCCTTTTCTGGGATTGCATTCTTCTTAAACTGAAAAGGCAGAGGAGTCAAATTACCACTTTCCGCGGTCACTGAGGAGAAACAACCAAGTTTCGAAATATCGTATATGACCAGGAGTTATATGTTAGTGAGTTTCCCTCCCTATTGGGATGTCTCCTCCTTGGAGAATATAAGCTTGCTGAAGGCTCATTTTGAGAAGCATTTTTTTTTTATTTTTCCCCATTCACCCACTCAAGCACATACTGTTAGTTAGGAAGAATCATCTACCACTGCAGATATGAATGCGTATCCCCCCCTATTTCTTCAATCTAAGGCATAAGAGCAAGCTTTGTTTATAATTCAATATTTCTTGCAGTCATTGCAACACCAAGCTGCTCTGTAAGTTGCTGGAACGGTGCTCGGTACTTATCCTTGGAATTTATTAGTTTCTTATATATATATATATATATATATATATATATATATTATATATATATATGGATGCTGACATTTTTTCATGATCTACAAGTGATAACACATGAAATGAGATTGTTCTTCAGAGCCGTCGACTTCCTTCTTTTTCTTTTTGTTCTTCTTGTTCTTCTTCTTTCTTCCTTCCTTTCTTTCTTGTTGTTGTTTGTTGCTAGTGTTTGTTGTTGGTGCTGTTGTCGTCGTTGTTGTCCTCCTCCTTCTTTCTTTCTTTTTTTCTGTCTGTCTTTCTCTCTCTCTCTCTCTCTCTCTCTCTCTCTCTCTTCTCTCTTTCTTCTTCTTTTCTTTCTCTCTTTGTTATTGTTGTTGTATGTTCTTCTTCTTCTTCTCTTATTCTTCCCCCCCCCCCCCTTTTTATTTCCTTCTCCTCCTCCTCTGCCCTCTCCTCCTTCTCCCCCTCATCTTCCTCCTCCTCCTCTTCTTCTTTTATCCCATCTGTGCCTAAGAGAACAGTAAAAAGCTCATTCTGGCTCAGCCGGTCTCAACCAGTTTCGACCGGCTGACTCCAGAATGAGCTTTTTACTGTTCTCTGACAAGTAACACTTCAATAACAAAAAAATAACGATTATCTACAAACAAACATACTGTGTCTGTTTTCAATACTAATTTACTAAACTTTTCAGATTTCAGTTTTTGCTTAATCCTGTGTTTTTCTTGATTGTTTTCAATTAAAAAAAAATGCAAAACTCTTCGCATCTGGCCGCATTATTGATCACCTCTGGATCTCGCTTGAGACCCTATGGCGCCCTAGGGCCCCAAGCCAGACCAGAGGGTCACATATAACACGGTCAGATGTGAAGGGTTTTGAGAATATGCCTCCAACAGTAGTATACTTTCATACTTGGTTGCCTGCTCGCTATGTTTCTAATTTGGGGCAGTCCCCTAACCCCCTTTTAGTGACTCTTCCAGATTTTGGTTTACGGGCGTTTATAGCCTCGCCAGTGACCCAGACAACACAACGCATTGCGGTTTGCGGGCGTTTATAGCCGCGCCAGTGACCCAGACAACACAACACATTGTGGTTTGCGGCGTTTATAAGCCGCGCCAGTGACCCAAAGACAATACAAACACGAAATGGGAAGAGATCACTTGAGGGCAGGAAGAGGGCCAAATTTAGACTTTTGCAATACCATGACAAACAAGAATATAAAACTACCGCAGGCATATTCTCAACGTTATTTATTTTAAGATTTATATATATACCTGACACACAGAAAGCTTTACAATTCTATGGTGTCACTTTACTAGTAGGCGACCAGCGTAAAGTTGCCTAGTGTAAAGTTGTTTTTTATTTTTGTAAAGCAAAATTAAATGCTAAATAACAAAGTGCATCTTACTTTACTTTTTAGTCACTACTTTTTAATAAAATTTATTTTAAATACTTTATTAGATTGAATATAAAAATGCTGCTTTTAATACATAAAATGTGTACTTGAGGGCGGGCGGTTTCTCATGTGAGACATTTGTCCAATGAGAAATGAGGATTGCTCCACGCGAGAATAGGCCTACATATTATTAGATCACTGGCACGCCGTCGCTGCCCTGGCTATGTAGTTTTGTGTAATTTGACACGGGCTGATTTGCGTTGGCTGGTTGTCTACTAGTAAAGTGCCAAATGCGTGGATAATTGAAGGGCTCTCACAAAGGAAAGCAGCCTTTTAGAATAAGAGGAGTTGTCTCCCCAAGGAAAAAGAATGTAACAATGGATTGTGTTTTTATTTTACGTTTTATCAAGTCGCCATAGGTTCTTATTCAAGTCGCTATCAAGTCGTTCTAAGTTCTTAATCAAGTAACCTCTAAGTTCTTAATTAAGTCACCTCTAAGTTCTTAGTCAAGTTTTTAATCAAGTCACCTATGTAAAGAACTGGGCCCGCCTGATTTTCTTTTGTTTAGATACTCCGCCATACAGTTGTAGTAAAACACAATATCACACACACACACACACACGCATGCACCCCCCACCCGCCCCCACCCCCCGCATGCACACACTCAAGTCACTTCTAAGTTCTTAACTCAAGTTACCCCAATCACTTCTAAGTTCTTACTCAAGTTGTCCTCAAGTTGTCCTCAAGTCATCCTCAAGTTCTTACTCAAGTCACTTCTAAGTTCTTACTCAAGTTACCCCAAGTTCTTAATCAAGTCACTTCTAAGTTCTTACTCAAGTCATCCCCAAGTCACTTCTAAGTTCTTACTCAAGTCATCCTCAAGTCACCTCAAGTTCTTACTCAAGTCATCCTTTAAGTACAACCAAGTTCTTATTCAAGTTATCTTATAATTATTCAAGTTATCTTATAATTATCAAAAAAACAATACAATCTATGTTTTTATCTTAAATAGTAGATGTCTAATATAGTACACACACGCCTCAAAAAACGCGTCATCGTCGAGGATGTCTTGCTCAGCGTCCTTGGCGCAAGATTGGTCAGCATAGATCTTAATGAAGTTCTTACATCGTAAGCAAACCACATTGATTACAATTCTGGTCTATGGAAATGTCTTTTATAGTCTCCATGTCTTTATTTATTGACTTCATCATTTTAAACAAATAATAATCGTCATGATCTATTTTTATCAAAAAAACAAATTTATTTATAATAAATCAAAAACCAATCCAGTATATGTTAGAATTGCAGTATTGAACCAAATCCGCATATTTCCTTATTTATTAAGTTCTTAAAGTATTAATGCATCACAAATGGATCAATATGAACTTTTGTTGTTGGCGGTTCTGGCATGCTTTTGTGTTCGACTTCTGTATTTAGTGGTGGAGATTGTTTGGACTGCTTTGGTTTTAGCTGTCTTTGTTTATATATTTTTATACCCGTAATAACCACCCCCAGCAGCAATGCCGCCAAAAATGACAATTGGTTTAAGAAAATTCCATGAAAACTTTGGTGGTGTAGGCAAACCCTGTTGTTGTAGGTCTTGAATCATCTTGTTCTAGGGTTTTTATAGCTGGCATTGAAACAACTGGCTGCGGCTCTAGCACTTTTTCATTATGAGTTATATTATGTGCTTGTAATTTTAATTTTGTTTGTTTGTTCCACTCTGCTAATTTTTTTCCTGCTGCAACACGCCCAGGATGAGGAGGCTTTTTACTGGTCACATTCTCCACCTGATTCAGTGTTTTCTGATTCAATGTTTCCTGATTCTGCTATTTTTTCTGGCTCGGTCATTTTGAAGGGAAATAAAATCTATATGATTAAAAGTAATTAATCCATGATTAATGGCGACAGTAATGTTCCAAATTTGTAGTATAGATCACAGCTTAGAGACTCTAATGACTTTGTTAAAACTGGATCCTGCGTTAAATCATACATAAAATCTTGTTCAGAATCAATGGGAGCAAATCTACTGACTAGTTTAGTGTACAAACTAAGAACCGTTTGCCCGATGCTTTTTACCATTCTCGACCCCAGCTGCGCTTCATACCTGTTGTGATACTTTACAATGTCTTGTGGCGACATCTGTTGAATCTGTTCTATGCTGAATTCATTTCCGAGGAACTGTTTTGTTTTTCCACACGCCGCCAAAGAATACAGCCTTTCCTTTTTGACCATAACAGCTTGGTCATCAACTTGATCATTGGAATCATAAGTTCAGGAAGGTTTAGAAGATCATCACTGTTCATGTTTTTTATTAATTATAATTATTTTATTTTTTTTTAAATGAGCGCCGAAAAAACTGTTACCAACCTTGTATACCATTCTGCTGTTATTGGAGGTCTAAGTGTAGGATACACGATGCTTGGTAAAAACTTGTTAAAAATAAAACCAGCAGATCTTGGCAAACTAGACTTTGAAGACTCGGCAAAACTGATTGCTGTTATTACAGCTTCATTTGCTACGAAAGATTTTCTAGTTAAGCAAATAATAATTCCAGACAGTATTAATATGTAAAAAAAAATACATTTATAAAAAATGGCTTCGCTCGTAATGATGATAGGTGGCGCTGTGGTGAATGCGCTTGCTTTTAGCGGAAGTAATTATGCATTTAGTAAACTATGGGATGACGGGGAGAGAAAAAGACATAACAAAGCTGTGGAGCAACTAGCCGCAGCACAAGATCACTATGAAAAGCAGAGAATTGAGCAGTTAGATTTTATTAACGACACACTGATAAAACAGGGACATGCAGCTTACACATTTAAAGATGTTGATCAAGCAATAAAAGAATATTATCTAGTAACGGGCAAACCAATCGAGACATTGCCCCCGCCAAAATTCAGTGACTTTTATCAACCATCAGAAAAACAAAAGATGCAAGAAATCGCGTTTATTGCCTTTGGTATGACTGTTGTGTATTTTGTTGCGCATAATATTGGCTGAATAAAAAATGAACAAAATCTATTATTCGCCAAAAGGATATTGGAAGGGAATCACGGCAATTAAAAAGCTACGCCAAGCAGCGGGAGTCAGCGAACAAACAGCAAAAGAATGGTTATCTAAACAAGCAATCTGGCAAATTTATTTACCAGCACCAAAACGAATACAGAGACCGCACTTTGTGAATACAACACCAAACGACACCCATCAAATGGATCTTCTATATTTACCCCATGATACGATTAGGCGAAAAAGATTTAAGTACGCACTTACAGTCATTGACATAGCTTCAAGATACAAAGATGCGGAACCATTAACACAAAAGAGTGCTTCTGCTGTTGATGTCGCTATACAACTGATATACCAACGAGGTCCTTTAACTTATCGTCGCATGATTCAAGTCGATGATGGAAAAGAATTTAAAGGCCAAGTGAATCAATTATTGTTAAAACATAGAGTTACCATTAAAAGAGGCATTCCGGGAGTCCATAGATCACAGGCTTTAGTTAAAAACTTTAACAAACAGTTAGCTGAAAGACTTTTTTCTTACCAGTATCACAGAGAGCTGATTGACAATTCTCGCAACACAGAATGGTTAGAAGACTGCCCTCAGTTTTGCGCGCAATGAATAATGAAGAATTTAAATTAACGGGGCTAAAACCAGTACAAGCAATCAAAAAACAAACAATAAATGTTGCTGAAGACTCCAGTACAACCAGCAAACTATTACCGTTTGGTTTAAAAGTAAGGTACCTTTATATACCGGGGGAAGCAGAAGGAGACACTCGCATCAGGGCAACAGATCCAGTTTGGAGTGTTTGACCCATATGAAATAAAAAGAATTGTAAAAATGAATCCGCCCGTGTAATATTTACGAGAAACTGACACAACAAAACAACCAGCTCCTCAAAGATCTTTTGTGAAGGAAGAACTGCAGATAACCCCACCAGACACAGTTCCGCTTAATTAATTTACGTAAATATATTTGAGTTAAAATGGAAGCTCACAACGAAGAAACCTTACGTATTGAGGCACAGAAGAAAGAATTCTTACATGGAACTAAACCGGAAGCAAGAATGATAAATGCAGAGACCTTGGAATTGATGCAGGAATCATTTGATTTGAATTCTGCTATTAGGGCAACATTTGCGAGGACTCATCAGCACAGGGCAATACATCCAGATCACCTAAAACCCCAAAATCCCAAATTTTGATTATCAAAAATGGGATAAAGAATATCTTGAAATAATAAAAAAAATTCGAGCACATCAAGCAAACATGAGAAAAATTTTGGATGAATTGGATATTGATGCGATTGAGCTTATAGATAAACTTCAGGAAAAATATGAACCCGAACCCGCGACGAAGAAGGTATGTAATTATGCCGTTCTCCAATGTCCAATTGCATATGAAAACTCTGGATTAACAAACACACGTTTTGTGTTTGTTCTATCTAATGACTTCTTTGTTACAACCGTTGTGTTGATCTCATGTAGATTAGATCGCAGTTTTACGTTGTCATGATGAAAAGTCTTATTGTCAAACAATGCTTCTTTGTAGTTGTCATGTAATATGTTTGACTGCACAACACTGCGAGATATTCCTTTTGCTTTCTTAATGGTTTTCTTCTGGCTCGAAATACTGTACATTTTCGACCTTAAACCAATAAACTCCTTAATCACCCCTCCAGATAATTCATCCTTCATCTTCCTAAAACCTTCTTATTAGTAATTGAATGCAAAGGCGAATCTTTAGGGTAATCGGATGTGTCATACCATCCTGCACGCCCTTTAGCTACTTCTATTTCCATGTCTTTATAGATGTCTTCAGTAGGGATATCTATAACAAAACTGTCTGTATCTGTGTAAAGTACTCTGGACTCAGGATACAAGGGCTTAAAGTAGTCATAAAGAAATTCTAACATCAAAAGCTTTGATAATTCTAAAACAGTAAACCCAATAAATACAGGTTTGTCCAATTTGACTTTCTTTTTTTTCATCATTATGCCAAAAAGCTGATCATGAAATCTTCTGAAGTCCTGATAATTAGGTTTTAAAGTTAGCTTAATTGCTTCGTTCTCTTGGTAACCAATCTGACATCTTTACGCTTGTTCGGATTCTCCATAGTCTTTCCAAAACAGCTGTTGTTCATCAGCTTGAAAAAGTCTTTTTCTGAAGCATCTGCGGATCTAGTTCTGAGATCAGTGTTCTTCATGATGTATGGCTTCATGAACTGTTCTTGGTCAAAAGCAATTATACGATGAACAGCTGTCAACTTCAAACCATGTCTTAAATAAAATTGTAGAAGTCTGTAATGACAGACATAATTTTTTTTTGCCCCGAAGATTAGGCACAAGTTTAGGCGGCTCTGTTTTTCGCCATCTTTAGGGTTTCTGCTGCTAATGGATAGTCATTATGCAGGTCATGGAGTTCATGAGGATATTCTAAATCAACTTCTAGAATGAAACCGCGCTGTTGATCTGGCGTCAAACTGCTCAACCACTTTAATGCCTTTTGAATATTTTTCGGACCATCGTCTGTGTACATTTTAAAGTTACGTAATGGAAGTGATTGCGCCATAGCCCAACCATACAGATTGTTTGCATCTAAATACATGAGATAGTTAGACCTTTTACTTGGATCATAATCATCTAGGTATTTGTTGTTTGCTTTACAGTAATGATGTGATGCCATACTAATTCCTCCACACAATCCGTTTTCAATCATCTGAATCATTGGCAGGTTAGACAATAAATCAATCTTTACTCCAGTAAACTTTAAAAAAAGCATCCCAACTCCCTCCCGGGCGCAGAAATGTAATGCGCAGGATCCAGGCTATACTGTTTCATGCAGGTTTTTCTATAATTTTCAAAGACGTCCACCAACAAACAAACGTCAGCCATTAAGTATGAATCATGATAGTCTCCCATCGTTTTACACTCTAACTTCTGCCACGCATCTTGAGCATGCTGGTAATCAGAATCACTGATGTCCTTTCCTCTAAGACTAGAAAAGAACGCGCCTTTAGGTGGAAGTGTATCTTCGTCAAACCTTTCCCAACTGTTCATGTACTCATAAGGGTAAACGCCCTTTCTAACGAGAGTTGGGTCAAAATATTCTTCCGTTATTGGGCAGGACTTTAAGGACATAGCCAGCGACTCTAATGAACCCATCATGTGCTGCATAGAGTCATAAAAAGACATGTTATTTAAAGTGAAACACATGTACTTTTCTGATGACTGTGCAATGCATGTTACCTTGAAGGCGTCAGTTACTGCTTGCATTATAAGGTGAGAGTCGTAACCTCGCAAGTTGTGAAAGAATACAGGCAGCTTCCATGTCCTTGGGTCAAACCTTAGTTGAAGATGCAGTTGTTGTGCGCTGCTCCTCTGAACTTTCCGCTGATGTGATCATGGTCTCTTACTTTCGAATTCGCTGCGTCTAAGGAGAGGTCTAAACCGGCGGCAACAAAGGCCGCCCCACAAATCCAACAGTGAGTGGCTGAGTCATACTGTTCTTGGTCTTCGGGTGTCATTATGATTTCAGATAAATTCAGATTATTAGAACAGTCATTACGCACTTGCTGCATGCGTTCTAAGAAGTTTTCTGCAGCATCAGGCCCTCTATATAATTCTGGCGTTGAATGAGCGCCATCCGACCTGACAATAACGAAGGCAAATGAACAAATCTGGTGATTACTCTTTTTGTCTGTTTTTGGAAGTTTCTGTGGGGTTGGCCCTCATAAGGAACAATAAGCGACTCGAAGTCTGCGTAAACTACGTATGGACTTGTTTGCAGTCGTTTCCAGTTCTTAAAACTACTTTACTGCCTTCTGGGGGCGTAATTAGTTCTGTATTACAGTCAACTGGGCTACTACAATGTTTTTTATGTTCAAGCGCGGCTGTAACGGATGGCATTCTTATTAAACATTTTCTACAGAATTCTTGTTTGCGTCTTTGTTTTGAAGTATGCTGCATTAGTCTACTCATTGTTCGTATCAATGTGTTAATGCGGTAGCCCCGCTGGCGAAAACATCAGTAGTAAGTCCACATGGCTTTTGTCTGGTTCACCAATCGTTGGACTGTTCTTAGACACTTTAATTGGCTGTAGATTTGTTTCCTCATCCCATGTGTAGATATTAACAGTTATTGGTTTGTTTTGTTCTTCAAACTGATCCATTTTGTCCACGCTAACAGAAAGGATATTCCACTAAAGTTAAGATCATTGATGTAAGGGTGATAGTTAGACACTCTGTCTGCGTTTTTGCCGACGTGATGCAGCCTAGCAAGAACACACCACATAAAACATTTGTTGTCTGTATTCTTTATGTTTAGAACTGCTTTTTTTGCAACTAATGCTGGGGTAGCGGAATGTAAGCCTTGCCTACAATCGGCGCATACTTAGCCTGTTTTAATCTGATCTCTAAGACTTCGCCCTCTGACCAACCAGAGCCTCTCATTTTGCTTCTTCGGCGGCCACATCAAACTGTGTAAGCAGTTCGTCTGCCCAACCGGGTGTTAAGTCATTATGAGAAAGAATAGTCTGTTGTTTAGTTGAGACCCAGACTTCTAGATTTTTCTTCATTTATTGTTACATAGTCGATTAAAACAGCTAACATTACTTTAACTGGTGGGTCTATTGTTAGTTTACCTGGAACTTGAGAAATAGCATGACCAACACTTGCTCGTACGCTTGCTGAATCAATAACATCTAGACTGATATCATTTAAAGCTTTTGATAAATATTCTTCCTTACGCATTGCTTCAAACAATTCGTCTGGACCTCATATATCTTATCCATGCTGAGTTTTCTTTTCTAACTCAAAATATTTATTTAAATTAAAAAAAAAACCTTAATCAGAATCAATATCAACGGTCTTTTTGTGCTTGGACTCATAAACTAAAGTATAAACACCCTTTGGGGTTGTTAATGTGAGCTGTTTAGAACAGAGTTTAATGTTTCATTTACTTTTTTTAAACATTCCTTTTTTATCTGCTCGGTGTCTGGCTGTTGAGAAAAAGTTGCCCTTGCCTTTCTTTGAAGATCAAACTTTTGTCTTTTGTAGTCATCAAAATCAGCCTGTAAACGACTAAATTCTTCATCCGTGATGTTTGAGTCAGCTAGTGCTTTATTTATTGTCAGTTTGAAGGAACTAAGTTTAGCTGTTATTAGTTGAACCATAGCTGTGTGCTTTGGAGTTTAGTTTTTAATTTTTTGCTAGCAGCACCTACAGCTAATGAACACAGGCCAAGAGCTAAAGACAAACCGCCTAGGGGTAAAGCTGCGGGTGCACCAACGCCCGTTGCTAAGAGGCCAACACTTTCCCTGCTGATAGAGCACTTATAGTTGATGTTCCAGTATTAACATATGTAACAGCATTAAAGGCAGCAGAATACCTTCGTTTGGTTTTGCTGTATTTTGAAAGGTCCTGCTCTAGTTTTTGTTGCATTTGTGTAATGTTGGTTAATCTGAGGTTTTATATCAGGGTTTTCTACTATCCCTTCTTTTGGCGGCTCTGGTGTTGTAGACACGTTTGGATAAACCGTAACAGACATGCTTTTTAAAAATGAAAAAATAATTAGTATTGTATATCTTTTAATCTGTTTTCTTTAATATTCAGCTGCGCATCATATATTAAAAACAAATGTACAGTAAGTGGTTTATCGGCATCTTCTTCTTTATCAATTTTGAATGTTTATTACGTCTCTCACAGTTCTCCCACTTCCATGCAACTGATTATCCTCTGTTGACCTTAGGTCAATCCATAAACCGTATTTCGTTGTTAAATAATCATCAAGCCTAACACTGTGAAGGTGTAGATCTTTAGACACAAGGTCAACTGTCGGTTTCTACACCTCCCGCCCCCAAACAGTTTTCTTATTTCATCAAAATGCTGATAAGGTCTAAGCCCACTAGTGTAGATTTGGTTAGGACTGCCCTCAATTGTACATTGCACTTTTGTTATTTTTGGATTAACAACATTTTCAGTTTGTCTTTTGAATGGTTCTTCATCTTCACACAGCAATAAAATACCTTTAAGCGATCTTGCTGCGACACTAAGATTAAAATTCCATATAGCGTCTGCCTTGCTTTTGGATATGTTGTATGATGAATCACTCTTTCGTAATATATTGCTAATTTGACTGATATTGTTGCTCAATCAGCCTTGCTAAATTAGGGTTGCTAACAACGTCAAACTCTAACGAGATGTCAGAAATGCTGTACTTTGCTTCGGTGTCTGATGATATAATAACGCGTTTGTATTCATTAAAAGTTAGTTCGTATGACAATCGGTCTTTTAATGCTCCTTGAAAGTATGGTGCATGCGATTTTAACAACTCAAAATCTAAGGGAATGGAAAAGCGATTTCCATACGCATAACTTACTGCTTCATGCTTTTTGCCGTCTTTAGCATCTTCGGCGCCTATTCTATGTTTTAGTGCTTCTTTATTTTCAATTCCTTGAAACGCAAGATCAGCCCTTTCATTCTCGGTTAGCCATAGTTCAGAATAGGTTAAAAATATGTCTGCATTATGTAAAGAAAATATTTCTTGCCCCTCAAGTTTTATAGAAATTTTCTTAACGATTGCCCGCCCCAGATTCTGTACAACTGTCCTGTTTGGGTCTGTTGAAGCGAGTTCTATTTTGAAAGTAAGTCGTGCAGAGCCTGGCACAATCACTTCATCCGCTCCTAGGTCTGGAAATTTGACAGTAAGAATTTGATCTGCATCAATAGTAGATGGATTATTTGGAACAGTAATATTCCGTTTATTTCCCTTCACGCCAAAGGGGTCTTTCAGTTTTCTATCCGGGTTGAGAATTGAGCCATATACTTGTGACATTTTTTATAAAACAAAATAAAAAAGTTAATTATTTTAAAACATGGCGGGAATTGGAGGTGAAGAAGATTATGTTGTTTTTGATCCTGGAGACGACATAAGTGATCCCCCTTGGGAGCAACATCACTCGACGCTCTCATTGCATGATGAATTAGAAGGGGTGCAAAGGCGTGAATTAACAGAAAGTAAGGTCAGATCATTATACCAAAGTTTAGGACTAGAACCCTCCCGAAACTATATACCCTGATGATTTTGAAGTAAAAGATGACCATTTGTATGTGAAAAACAAGCAAGGACAACCTTTTCAGCTTACACATAAACGAGACTCATCAAAGTTTGTAGGCATGGGTACAATCAAAAAACACCTTCAGGTGGAAGTTCGAAATCGTCTTGGCCTTACTAAACCAGAATTAAATAGGGATGCAGTTGCTAAACTTCAAAACACACTACAGGAACTCCCAACAGATAACCAAATACAAAACATGGAACTTGAAGTTTTAAATCAATCAGCAGACAAAATAATAAATGCAATAGAAGCAAAAACCACTTCTTCAGAAGAAACAGCATTAAAAACAATACGCGAACCAGAAGAAGAAGAAACAGCATTAAAAACAATACGCAAACCACGACTACCTGAGAGAGAATTAGAAGCCCTTGATCGTACTTTAAGAACCTTCAGAGGAGAATTAATAAACAATTTAGCAAACTGAGTGAACTAAAGGAGGATATAAAAAAAGAAAAACTAAAACTCGCTGAGGCTGACGACGCCAACTTAGGACTTGATATTAAAGAAAGAATAGAACAAAGACTAATAGAGCTTAATGAACATAGATTGGCAAGACTAGAAGTGTTGTCTACTAACCGAGAAGAATTACGAACTCAAGTGAGCAGAATAAGAGAAACTATCGAAAGAATTTTATATGAAGACACGACGCTAGCAGAACGAATAAGAACACTGTTTAGAGAGCAGGGAGTCACATTAGCAAGTGTTATAACAGCCTTAGGATTTGCAATAATACACTGGTGATGGCTATTACAGGCGGCGGCGGTCAAAGTCCAGTGCCTCCACCGCCATCGCCTCCATCGCCGCCTGATAAATCATGGGTAAAAAAACAGCTTGATCATCTTGCGAGTTTATTAAAAAAATTAGCCGGTAAAGCTATAGACTCTTTACCAGGTATATTAGGGGTGTCGTTAGCTGGCTTTTGTCTGCTGCAAGCAAAGTAGTTGGCTTTATGGCCGAGCACTTATGGACATTAGTTCTCTTAATAGTTGGGTTACTATTTAGTAAAATAAAGAAGGGTAATCCTAGGCCAGTTAATACAACAACAAGTGCTGTCTTTTCATATTCATGGTCATTATTTTTTTTGACTTCAACGTTCTTTGGGCTTTGGGCCTGGGGGATTGGATGACTTAATCTTGGAGGGTCATCGTGTTTTTTATTGTTTGTAATATTACTGGCTCAGAATTTATGTCGTTTTTTCCGACCTTCTGTTCATTGCCCGCCACAAGGATTTCATTATTGTAGTTTATTATTGTACCTATCTGGAGTCTGAGGCAAAAACAGCTTTTAAATAAACCATGCCAACAGCAAAGCCCCTTTTTGACTTGCTTTTTTTTAAAAATTTTTTTGGTCCCTTTTTATACTTAAAGGGTTAAAAAAAATTGTAAAATTTAAAAGGCGTCCTCAAAATTTTGCAAGAAAATTGTTTTTTTGTGCGTCAAAACCTTTAAAAGGGATCATTATGCTCCGATCTCGTTTGTCCCTTCGAACCTAGCAAACACCAACGTAAGTACGAAAGAGTCTTTTTATTCTTTTCAATTCCTGTTTTTATTGGGCCCCTTAAAGTGTCTAAGAAAAAATTTTTGGGTCCTTTGGTTTTATCTTTTTGGTTTAAGGGACCCGGGGTGAAGGGCCTGTCCCCTGAAAAAAAAATTTTGTAAGGGGGAATGCCAGCCCATAGTTATCTTTCTGTCCGGCACCCCCAAAAAAAAGGGGGCCCCTAGACCATGATTAAAAATCCAATTTTTGTCAAAAAGTCGTTTTAAACTTTTAATTTTTAAATTTCGTTACAGATCCTTTCAAAACCTTCAGGGTCTATTGGGTTTGCTGAAAAGGATTAAAGGGTTTTTGGCTTTTGGTAAGGGCGCTTCCCGTTCAGAAAAATACGTCTGAAGGTGAAAAAAAATTTAAATCTGTACATTTTCCCCCCCAAAGGGATCAGATTTTTAAAATTTAAATCGGGCATACGACACCCCAAAACACCCATTAAACACAAAACCCCCGCAAAGTTTAACGGTTTTCGATAAAACTGCATCAGATGACTGAACAAAACCTTTTGCGATTAGTTTTTTTTTAATAGGCGGGTTAAGATATCTGTTTAAAGGAGTACTCGACGAACTCACCTTTACTTGAAAGGCGCCCAGACTGGTCACAAAATGTAAAGGGGTTGTCAGTTGTTATTTTTTTAAGATTGTAGGGGGCCCAAACCCAAAATATTTTTGCACCAAAATATTTGAATGCCACTTTTTTAAATTTCTTTTAAAAAAAATTTTTTAAAATAAAAACTAAAGAAAATTTCCTTCTTTTTTAAAGAACAGGGGGGCTGTTGAAACGATTGGGGAACCCAAATGGTCGCACCCCAAAGAAATTTTTTACAAATCTAGGGTTTCCCAATTAAGGAAACCAAGAAAAGAATAAGTTTTTAAAAAATTTTGGCCCATAAGGGGAAACTTAGTTGGGCAAGTTAACAAAAACCTAGGGTTATTGGGGTTTTGGGCTCACAAAAAGAAGCAATGAGTAATTTTGACTTTCACCCCAAAAAACTTAACAATGCAAATCTGAAAAAAAGGGTTATCATTCAAACCTGAAAAAAAAGAAGTAGGTTACTATTTTTTGGAGGGGGGCACAAAAATTTTAGGCTTTGCAACTGAAAAATGGGAGACATTCATATTTTTTAGAGTTGGGGCCAGAAAAAACTACTTTTTGAAGGAAAAAATCCGCTCGATCTTGCATTACTTTCCCATTACTCTATGTTAAATTTGGGAGAGAAACGATAAAAACTTATGTAAAAGGAAGGCCCTCGACTTTTTTAAGAGCTCTTCCGTCAGGGAAAGCTCATATTGCGTTTAAGAAATTAAACAATTCCCTAATTTACATTTTAAAAATTTAGCTTGTGGGGGGTTTCAATAATTTAATATAAAAAATCACAGCCAAAACGGGGAAAGTCGAAAAATGTGATAACCTACAAAATGTTTTTGGAAAAAAATTAATAATCTGTACTAAAAAAAAAAAGGGGGGGCGGGGGGGGGGCCAAAGAATCGGGATTACTGTGAGGGAAAACTTTAAAATTAAAAAAGCCCGGGGGCAACGTTGGGGGACTTTGAAAAAATGGCAAAGATAGGCCTTTGAAATGGTTTTGAGTACCTAAAGAGGGTGTTTAATAACCCGAAAAGGGGTTTGGCGACAAAAAAAGGGGTTTCCTAAATAGAACAACAAACGAAAATCAGAAGCAAATAATCCCGGGCCCATATAAATAAAATATTTCCAAAACCTGACAAAAAAGGGCACTTAGAACCATTTTAAAAGAAGGGGACAAAAAAATTTAAATTTTCCATAAGCCCTTTACATTTTTTAACCGCAAAAAAGTTCCGAAAAGCTTTAAAACTCGGCCTTTACTTTAAAAAGTCTTATCCCAGGGGCCCAAAAAAAAGCCCCCCCGGAAAGAGATTGAAAAACGCCGTAGGGGAATAACAGTCCCATCCTCCACAGAAGAAAAAAGGGTTTTTTAAAAGGAACCCTTCTACAAAATTACAGTTCATTCCACGAAAGAAATTAAAACACTTTTCACAATGTTTTTTTAAAATTTCTGTTTTTAAAAAAAAAATAGAAAGAAAGGGACTGGGGGGCGCCCAGCGACATACTTAAAAAGGGAATTCTTTTTTAGCGGGCAAAATTTAGAGGGTTAAAAAAAAACTTAAAGTCCCAAACGTCGTTCTTCACAATGGCGGGATTTTAAAGGGTCATAACAACGACAACAAAATCAAAATAGCCCTAAATAGAAACAATTTTACAGAACAAAATTGGTTTTAATCTAAAACATTTGGGCCTTTATAGGTTTTATTAAACTGAAAAATTTTTTGACAGAGAAAAGAAAAACCCATAATAACGGGAAATTAAAAAAATTCTTTTTAAAAAACTATGGAACAGTTAAATTTTATGGAAAAAAAAAAACCCCAAATTGTTCTTTATTTGGGACAGCCCCTGGTTTTTTGGGAAAAAAATTTTTAAAACCCCTCGACCTGTTTACAACAGTTTAAATCTTTAAAAATTTTAAAACATTTTGTGTTTTTCTGCCCCAACATTTAAATGGAACAAAGCAATCACGATAGAAGGGTTATAGGGAAAGATATAACTTTTTTTTATTGATCCTAGCAATAAACTAAGTGAGGGGTTTAGAAAAATTTTTTTAGACTGTTTAAAGGGAACGATCGCTTTTTTTTTAATAGATGCCTGTTCCCAGAAAGAGACATAGTTAAAAAAAAAAAAAACCATTTTGTCGAAACGGTTTTCAGTGGAAGCCCCCCAAGCGGAATAAGTTTGGGATTTTATGTCCAGAAATAAAACCTGGGTTTTAAAAAGACTTTAGAGACCCATTTAAAGACCGTTTTTATTTCACATGAAGGACAGAGACGCTTTTGATGAATTAGGCGGAAAATAGGGTTTTTAAAAAAACGATCAGGAAAAACGCGGGATTAAGCAAAAACGAAATCAAAATTTATAAATTAGTTTTAAAAGGGATAATCCTACACAGAATGTTTTTTTTTGTAAATAATCGTTTTTTTTTTGTTATTAAGTTTTTACTTGCAGAAAACAGTAAAAAGCTCATTCGGACCCCACCCGGGCCCAAAAACTGGTTGAGCCCCGGGTGACCAAATAAACTTTTTACTGTTCTCTGCCCGTATGACCTCAGCCTCTAAGCCCGGGCCACTCCCACTCCCCTCCCCCACCTGGGTTTTGTCCTTTACGTCCCCAGTACCGGGGGGCCCACAGGGGAACCCAATCATTAGGAATCATGGGTCAGGCAACCCCCGAGGAACGCTGAAAACCGAGGCATATTCCCTTTTCGGGGTGTTCAAGGTCCCTTAAAACTAAACCCGCCCAGGAACGGGCCAGGGGGCTTTCAACGACGGTTCCCGTGCCCTTGCTGAGGGTGGGGAAAC
>CM031604.1:98705099-98714448 GCA_018398815.1 Conus ventricosus
AGTTTCTACCTTTCGCTGGCTGCTTTGGGGTGCTGTTGGATTCTTTTTGAACCCTTGGTGGTGAGAACACCATAGAATTACGGAATATGGTGTGTCTCTATTTGACGCCAAGAGCGCAGACACAATCAGCCGTGTCTCCCTGATGAGTCCGATCCAGCGGACGAAAGGCCTAGGAGCAGGCAATACATATAAATCTGCCTGCAAGAGGGATTGTGATGGTTCCCCCATGCAGCTAGTGAAGGGTTTTCATATTTAAAACATACATTTTCCCATTTTCTTCATCTTCAATTTTTTCTCTTTTTTTTCCCAAATCTTTGTCAAGTCATTATTATAATGATGGAAGAATTGTTAACCTGCACTTGTTTTCCCCCACTACTTAATTGTCAGCATTAGACAAACAGAGTACAGGACTAGACACAATGCATTTCGACCTCTTGGGTCTTCTTCAGGCGAAAACAAATAACATTTAGGACAGTAAAAACGAAGAACGAGAAACCTCTTATCTTCTTTTCGCCTCACGATCAAAATGCACAGTGTACCATCGGCATGTCGTTTTGGTCTGAGGCGAACATGAGAAGAAAAGTGGATTTCTCGTTCTTCGTTTTCACTGTCCTAAATGTTATTTGTTTTCGCCTGAAGAAGACCCAAGAGGTCGAAATGCATTGTGTCTTGTCCTGTAGTCTGTCTGTGTCCGTGGCGGTAACTAACACGCTCTCTTTCTAAATTTTGCTTTATTTTCCGCCCTCAGTCACTCCGTTTTGGAAAATGAACAAAAAGAGAAACAATGTGTTTTATTTTTTTACTCACACGGGATAAATGCATGAGATGGCAGAGAGTCTCAGTGTGGGTGGGAGGAGGAAACGGATAGGTGGATTCCAAATCTTAGAAATCCATTCAACAAGCACAGAGTGTACGCAGCCGGCAGCACTAAATCTAGCAGGCAGCTTAAGTGGGAGTGTGCCGGTGTTCCCGGTTCTCTGTTCCCAGTGTCGTGTTCCACGAAAATGTGCGCTGTTCCCGTACCGCTGTTCCCCAGGTTCTCTGTTCCCCAGTAGCGCTGTTCCCCAAACAGATTTCTGTCCAGTCGGCATGAAACCCCTCTTCTACGGCCCTCCCGCTCCACCCCCAATACCCCGACCCGACCCCTCCCCCCCTCCTACCCCGCCTCCACTCCGCCCTCCCACACCTCGCCTTTAACAATGGAAAACAACAGTAACAACGTTTAAGTGACAGGAAACCCAGCCAATCACCACCAGGCGCAAAAACTTGGGGAACAGCGGGCCGGGGACGCGGGCCTGGGGAACACCGGGACCGGGCTTTGCGGGAATGGGGAACAGCGGGATCGCCACAGGGTGGGGAACAACGAAACTGGGGAACTTAGGGACTGAATTTCGATTTTTTCTTGAGGGGAACACCGGGACTGGGGAATATAGAGACTGGGGAACAAAGAACCTGGGGAACAGCGGTAGGACCCCACTTAAGTTGTCATGTCTTTGTTGACTATTTCTTCAGCGCTGTATGGTCCTGTCACCCTTCCATTCACCTTCACTCCCCCCCCCCCCCCTCCCTCTCATCTTCCTGTTTCTTCTACTTGCTATTCCCTACCCCTCCCCTCTTTTCAGCTGACCCTTCTTCTGCGGCAGCAGCAGCCCTTCGGAATAACCTGATATTGATTGCTGCCGCTCTCCTTGACAGTTATGCTATGTCCTCAAGTGTGCCTCTCACAGTGAAAACTTGGTGTGCTTTTAGACAGTATGGTCTCAGTTCCTTTTGTTTTAACCAGAATGTTGCTTTCATATTCAAAATATGCGTCATCAGAATGACGTAATATTTCACTTTAACTGAATGATGTTTTACTATGTACACGCGGTCTAGCTTAATTCTAAATTGTACTTCTACGTTCTTCAGATTGTAGTAAGCGTAAGAAATACAAAGCCAAGTGCAACCTTTGGCACAATTCATATCATGTTTGGAATAGAAGAGGTCATTAGTCTGGAGACCACGATGAATGTGTAAGAGCAGTTGTTGTCTCAGCTTTGATGGGCAGGTCATGCAGCTTGCATGCCAGACACCGTCTACCCAAGAGACTCTTCTACGGTGAGGTGTAACATGGAGAGCATTCCCATAGAGGTCAGACGAAACGCTTCAAAGACACTCAAAACATCATTGAAAGCGTTTAATTAACACAACCCTGAAACATGGGAACAAATGCTACGAATCGACCTAGACAGGTACTCTATCCACAAAGGCGCCAGTTCATGTGAGGAAAGCAAAAGTAATGATGGATTACCCTGTGTCACCAGGGGACGGCTGTCGTGGGTGTGGGGCAGTTCACAACAAGGCGCCGCCATTCTGCGACTTCCCCGTGGCCTGCACGACTTGCAGGGTCCCGCCTTTGAGTAAGAGGGATGGGGGTGGGATGGGAGTGAGGGTGGAAACGTCTCTCATGGGCTCAGAGTGGACATCGACTACGCGGCAGTGGTTCGGCCAGACAACTGACTCTGCGTGGTGCAACTTCATGCAGCGAACAACTTGACCTCAAAAGCATTAGCTGTGAGGACGTGAAACTCAAGCTACTAGGCAGCTGCAGAGCAACAAAAGAGGCAAGGAAGTCTAAGCTAGACTGAATGATGTTTTACTATGTACACGCGGTCCAGTTTAATTCTAATTTATACTTCTACATTCTTCAGAATGTAGTCAGCGTAAGAGGACGTCTCCCCCACACACTCCCTGTCCAAGCTGTCACCGCACATTCGGTGCACGCATCAGCTTGATCAGCCACCCGCGTATCCACAAATCTTCTCACCTCCCTCAACCCCAAGGGGACTGAAGTGGTTCTCGTCGACTCCACGGACAAACAACAACAACAATACATAATTATTTAGTTAAACATTGATTCACAGCTCCACTTCTGTGTTGTAGCAATGGCACTAACTACTGTAGTCTTTGCACCAAGTCGCTTGATACATGTTATAGGTTCTGCAAATACTATCATTGAACATATCTTTCATCAGTGTATAAAGCAACATTTGTAAGTGATCAACATTGATAAGAAATCACAATTTGGCAATATTAATTAATTTTGATGGAAACGTTAACCGCAGATTTATGGCCATAACGGATCAGTGACAACTTCATGCACGGGATGAAGGGAAAAGTCTTCACAATATTCTTCACTGTGCCAACTTTGATGGCGCTACGTTATCAATGGCTGAGAAAAGGACAATGTAAAGCTTATTGCTTAGCTGAGATAATGACAACGTTAACATTTCACCACACACACACCCACACACACACACCACACACACACACCACCACACAACACACACACAACCACACCACACACACACACACACATCATCACTCTCTCTCTCTCTCTCTCTCTCTCTCTCCTCTCTCTCTCTCTCTCTCTCTCTCCTCTCTCTCTCTCTCTCTGATTGACTGAAACCATTTTCTGTCAGATTAACATACTGTTGTACTGACATTTGAAATAACCTTAATAAATTAATGAGAAACGCAAATACAACAACAGCAACAACAACGACAACAACAACAACAACGACAACACACACACACACACACACACACACACACACACACACACACACACACACACACACACGCACGCGCGCGCGCGCGCGCGCGCGCACGCACGCACGCACGCACGCACGCACGCACGCACGCACGCACGCACGCACACACACACACATACACACACACGCGCGCGCAAGCACGCACACACACACACACACACACACACAGAGAGAGAGAGAGAGAGAGAGAGAGAGAGAGAGAGAGAGAGAGAGAGAGAGAGAGAGAGAGAGTGAAACATCCTGACTACCTCCATTCACTTGTTACCCATGCGAGTCAAAAAGTGAAAGCGAATTCACCTCAATTCGCAGTCAAAACAACTCAAGAGGCGACTTGAAAACGTGCCAGGAATTCACAGTAAAAAGGCAATTGCCCAAACAGCGTGTCGAACATGCGACCTAACGAATTGAACGGGTGTAACGTGGTGAAACTGCCCCCCTTCCCAGTTTAACTCCCGGAGTCAGTCTCGCACTGTCCCAGATTAACTCCCGGGAGTTAATCTGGGTTTGCGCCCAATCAGCCACCCCCCCTCCCTAACAGGAGTAGAACCCCCCCCCCCCCACCCCCATCCAGGGAGTTAATTTGGCACTGGCCCAAAACAGCCTCTTCCCTTGGGGAGTTAAACTGGCCCTGGCCCATAACTGCCCCCTACGACATCTGGTGAGTTAATCTGGCACCGGACTGGAACCGCCACCCACTGGAGAGTTAAACTAAACTGGCCCAGAACAGCCCCCTCTCCCTCTGGGAGAATTAAACTGGCCCTGGCACAAAACAGCCCCCAGCCCCCCCCCCCCCCCCCTCTCCTGGAAGTTAATCTGGCACCAGCCCAGAACAGCCACCCCCCCCCCCCCCCCCCCCCCGCGCCTGGAGAGTGAAACTGGGCCTGTCCCAGAACAGCCTTCCTCCAGGGGACTTAATCTGGCACAGTCATGGAACAGCCCGCCTGGAGAGTTAAACTAGACAAGGCCCAGAACAGCCCCCACCCCCTCCTGAGGGTTTTTTTTTTTTTTTTTTTGCTGTCCCACTCTCTGCGCCACCTCAGTGGCAGTGCATCCACGCCGCTCATTCCGACACCCCGTGCACAGCCACAGCCCGGTCGGCCCCGCCACAGCCCCGGCACCGGCAATCCACAAGAAGCAGTCAATGTCAAGTCGTCAAGAGGCAACCCACCGGAGGAGACACTGCACTGCACTGCCGAGTCACTTCGGTGGTGTTCAGTGGCGCCTGTTCTGATCTAACATACGCAGGACACCACCTACTAAGCCCCCTACTGACGACAATAATTGCTTAGTCGCGGAGCCGGCGTGAGTGAGCTCTCCCTCCGGAGGGCGCCACCACGTCCGTCCAACGACAGCCCCCATGGACTCGCCGATACCGGTGACCTCGACGGAACCAAACCAAGGTCACAGACGTGGAGAGGACATCGAAATTGAGGTCACCATGAGAGCAGGGCATGAAGGGCCACAGAATTTGAGACATTTTTTTTTTATGCTGATCGATGAGAATGAGGATGATAAAGATGATGCTACGGATTTCCGTTTCGGTCTGAGACTACATGACAGGGCTGTACTCTACGCTTCCTTTCATAATATATCCCGGCGTCAACCAGGCCCGAGAGATACAGGCACCTGCAGTGTTGGTCATGAAATTTGAGCAACACTCTCAGAAACGCATCCATTAAGTGGATGAAACTCGACTGTGTGGTCCAGTCTTCCCAACTGAGTCCGCAGCAAACTCAACTCTGGTAGGAGCCGGTCGGGGCAGAAAAAACCCACATGACTTCTAATGGGATTCGAACCCACGACCTCCCAGCCGGGAGTCCGCGACGTTAACCACTTCGCCACGGCGGCTGGTCCTCCTGAGGGGTTAATCTGGCACCGGCCTAAAACAGCCCCCCTAGAGAGTTAAACTGGACCTGGCCTAGAGCAGTCCCCCTCCCTTTCTCCTGGGGAGTTAATCTGGCTCCAGGCTGGTACAGCCTCCTGGAGAGTTTAAACTGGCCCTGGCACACAACTGCCCCCCCCCCCCCTCCCCGCCCCTCCACCCTCCTAGGGAGTTAATCTGGTACCAGTCCAGAAACCCCTCTGGAGAATTAAACTGGACCTGTCTTAGAACAGCTCCCCTCCAGGCGTTAATCTGGTACCGTCATGGAACAGCCCCGGAGATTAAACTAGACAAGGCCCAGAATAGCCCCCCATCTTGGGGAGTTAATCTGGCACTGGACCAGAACAGCCCTACTGGACCGTTAAACTGAATCTAATCTAGAACATTCCACCCCCATCCTGGAGTGAAAATCTGGCACCAGCCCAGAACAGTCCCCCAGGTGAGTTAAACTGGCCCTGTCCCAGAACAGCCCTCCCACTGGAGAGTAAAATTGGACCTGGCCCAGAACAGCCCTCCCACTGGAGAGTAAAATTGGACCTGGCCCAGACCAAACCCCCGCTCCCCCCTTTCTCCACCCCCCTCCCCCCAGTTATACTCTGGTTACAAACTCATACATTGACATTCTACCCGAATCAACATTGCAATATAGTCTGAATCAACTTTAGGGGGAGTACTTCTGGGCCGGTCCCAGAAGTACCCCCCTTGCATATCTCCTTTATTAATATGATCAGGGTTGTTATTTTCTGATTAAAAGCTATACATGGACATTCTATTTGAATAACGTTGAAATATAGTGTGAATCAACTTTAGGGGGAGTAATTATGGGCTGGTCCAGAAGTACCCCCCTTGCATATCTCCTTTATTAATGTGTTCAGTGTTGTTATTTAATGGTCATAAACTCACACATGGACAGTCTATCTGAATCAACTTTAGGGACAGTACTTCTGGGCCAGTGCCAGAAGTATCCCCACCCCACCCCTTCCAGAAGTACTCTCCCTAAAGTAGATTCAGACTATACGTTCATGTTGATTGAGACAGAATGTCAATGTGTGAGTTTATGACCAGTAAATAACAACCCTGAACACATAATAAAGGAAATATGCAAGGGGGGTACTTCTGGGACCAGCCCAGAAGTACTCCCCCTAAAGTTGATTCAGACTCGTATTCAATGTTGATTCAGGTAGAGTGTCCATGTGGGAGCTACTGACCGTTAAGTAACAGCACTGAACACATTGATAAAAGAGATATGCAAGGGGGATACTCTGTAAACCAAAGTTCTGAGATCTTTCTGTATGTCGACGTCTTTGCACTTTATGCAGTTGGAGCCGGCCCTGCTGGTGATCAGCATCATCTCTAACTTTTCATGGATAAGATGTGACAGCTGACCAGGCCCTTCTGGTGATCAGCATCATCTCTAACTTTTCATGGATAAGATGTGACAGCTGACCAGGCCCTGCTGGTGATCAGCATCATCTCTAACTTTTCATGGATAAGATTGACAGCTAACCAGGCCCTGCTGGTGATCAGCATCATCTCTAACTTTTCATGGATAAGATCTGACAGCTGACCAGGCCTGCTGGTGATCAGCATCATCTCTAACTTTTCATGGATAAGATGTGACAGCTGACCAGGTCCTGCTGGTGATCAGCATCATCTCTAACTTTTCATGGATAAGATGTGACAGCTGACCAGGCCCTGCTGGTGATCAGCATCATCTCTAACTTTCATGGATAAGATTGACAGCTGACCAGGCCCTGCTGGTGATCAGCATCATCTCTAACGTTTCATGGATAATCTGACAGCTGACCAGGCCCTGCTGGTGATCAGCATCATCTCTAACGTTTCATGGATAAGATGTGACAGCTGACCAGGCCCTGCTGGTGATCAGCATCATCTCTAACTTTTCATGGATAAGATCCGACAGCTGACCAAGCCCTGCTGGTGATCAGCATCATCTCTAACTTTTCATGGATAAGATCCGACAGCTGACCAGGCCCTGCTGGTGATCAGCATCATCTCTAACTTTGCATGGATAAGATCTGACAGCTGACCAGGCCCTGCTGGTGATCAGCATCATCTCTAATTTTTCATGGATAAGATCTGACAGCTGACCAAGCCCTGCTGGTGATCAGCATCATCTCTAATTTTTCATGGATGAGATCTGACAGCTGACCAAGCAAAATAGTTCGACCTTTTTCCAACCAAACCCCAGTGTATTCACTTTCAGAACTTTCCACAGCACTTTGCAGATTCACTATTCCAGTTGATAAAGACAAATATCTGAAAGTTATCTTCCATCAGAATCTCAGCTTTCAAAACCGCATTTAGCATTAGAAAACAACTGTTCAGAAAGCAACGAATATTCCCCGGGTCATGACACGCACGGATTGCTTTGCTTTATAGGGCTCTGCTCCATTCCAAACTGGACCATGGCTATGATCCTTTTTTCTAACCAAACCCCAGTGTGACTTGGAGCCCGCATGATGATCTTCTAGCACAGAACCGTCAGTATCAACCTTAAGATGATCAGAATAACATATGTTTTAACTGTTGTACTTAAAATATTTGGATTGTCATCTTTTCGAATATCTGTGTAATCAAAGTCAAAACTATCTTTCGTTAATTCCCGAGGAGACGTGACATTCATCATGGGGGCAACACTTTTGGGGGTGATATTGGAGTCTCAGAGATCCACTTTGATCTGGGCTCTAGTCGCAAAGACTCCACCAGCGTTGTGGCTTTCATGATTTTCGCCGAACTTTGTTTGAAATGTTTGCCTTTCACAGAATGTTCACTGACGATTTGGAGACTGAAGAGGGAGTTGCTTTTACGTTCTACGGCACCTTGCTCAATATTCCCACTCTGAAATGTTCTGAACATATTTTCTCAGAAGACTTCACACTCATTGCTGAGCTCACAGCGTTGGGCATGGCACTGTAAATGGTTTCAAAATAAAAATAAAAAGACTTCTTCATTCTTCCTTCCCCCCTTTCGACTTTGGAGGCCATTGCTGACTGTGAACTATTTCACTCTTCACTCCTACTTTTATTTATCTCTTTATTTTTTTATTTTTTATAAAGTTATTTATCATTTACTGATGTCTTCCTGCTGTTAGTAGTAGTAGTAGTAGTAGTAGTAGTAGTAGTAGTAGTAGTAGTTGTTGTGTCATCATCATCACCATCATTATCATTACTACTACTACTACTACTACTACTATACTACTACTACTACTACTACTACTACTACTACTACTACTATTATCATCGTTATTATTATCATTATCATTATTATCATCATTACCATCATTAATATTGTTATTATTATCATTATAATCATTCTTATCATTATCATCATCATCATTATCATTATTGTTATTATGTTATCATCATCATCATCATCATCATCATCATCATCATCATCATCTCATCGTCATCATCATCATCATCATCATCATCATCATCGTGGTCGTGGTCGTCGTCTCATCATCATCATCATCATCATCATCATCATCATCATCATCATCATCATCATCATCATCATCATCATCATCATTTATCATCATTATTATCATTACTATCCTTCTCTTCCTCATTATCATTATTACGATGGCGACGATGACGACGATGACTACGACGACGACGACGACGACGACGACGACGACGACGACGACGGCGATGATGATGATGATGATTATGATGATGATTTTCTTTATGTAAACTTCCCTGAAACTGGATGGTTACACACAGTTTTTGCTCCGGTTTCCGGTCATGCCATCATATAAGGCAATGGCATGGTTCATAGATTTGCCAAGGTTGTCACCAAGAAGGCGTTGAGCAGATTCTCTATCGCTGACACCAATCAGAAACCTAAACCT
>CM031604.1:98714548-98717048 GCA_018398815.1 Conus ventricosus
ACTGTCTGTGATAACATTTGACCCAACTGCCCTTTTCCCAGGAATGCCCGTCATCATGACTGTGATAACATTTGACCCAACTGCCCTCTTCTGGAATGCCCGAAATTTCACTGTCTGTGATAACATCTGACCCAATGCCCTCTTCCTGGAAGGACGTAATCACTGACTGTGATACATCTGACCCAACTACCCTTTCCTGGAAGGACGTCACCCACTGACCGTGATAACATCTGACCCAATGCCCTCTTCCAGGAATGACGTCATCGCTGACTGTGATAACATCTGACCAAATGCTTCTTCCTGGAATGACGTCATCATGACTGTGATAACATCTAAACCCAATTTCCCCTCTTCCTGGAATGACGTCATGACTGACTGTCATCAGGGGAAAAACCAGCTGCTGAACAAACAGCCATAAATCGCACTCGACCATCGTCTGACCGCTACCTAACAAGTGCAGGAAGAAAAGACCACTCGGCCATCCGTCTGACCGCTACCTAACAAGTGCGGAAAATGTCACTCGGACATCCGTCTGACCGCTACTAACAAGTGCAGGAAAATAAAGGCAACGTTCTTCATAAGCTGGGGGGGGGGGGGGGGGGGGGAGAGAGGGGAAAAAGACTCGGGAAATTTTTTCACTGACCGATGGCAGCGATTCCATCCGGGCAAACTAGCCCTTTTCTTTTACAAACGGAAAAAACAAAAAAGATATGAAATACTTACATTTGTAAATTTAAATAAGGCGGAGCAAAATATCATCACCAAAGGAAAAGAAAAAAGGAACAGTAGTAAATCTCAATTTTGATAATAATGAAGAAAAACAACGAAACAAAAAAAACAAACAAAACAAAAAAAACAAAACAAAACAAAACAAAACAAAAAACGTACTCATCAAATCCCAATCCCATCCTCGCAACGACAGCTTTTAATGTCACAACGCCCATGGGTGATGATGATAATGATGATGATGATGATGATAATGATGATAATGATGATAATGGTTTATAATGTGATAATGATGATGTTGATGATGATAATGATGATAATGATGATAATGATGATGATGATGGTGATGATGATGATGATGATGATGATGATGATGATGTGATTGATGATGTTTAAAGATGTGATGAAGATGAAGATGAGATGATGATGATGATGATGATGATGATGATGATGATGATGATGATGATATGTGATGCTGTTGACGATGAAGATGATACTAAAGTGGTCTTCAGTGATAACCACAGTCCTCTACAATCTAACAGCACCCCAACACAATGGTTACCTGCAGAACGGCCCGTGGAGGTGGAAGGACATGCCAGCTCAAACCAAAATTCGCGCGCCCGCTGCCCGCGCCTCGTTATCTACCTTGCTTGCGTGTTTTCTTTTTTTTTTTTTGTCCTTGTTTTTTCCCCCTCTCTCTCTCTCTTCCCTAGGTCTCTGTCTCGCTGGTTCCGGGCGATTCAGTGGTCGAGGTTGATGAGAGGAGGAGGGGTTTTCTTCGCTGAGGGCCGGCCAGGACGGACGAGCGGCGAAAAAGCAAGCAGGTGCCCGCCCCATTGCGAGATTCGGGCCCAGGGCCCCCGTTTTGCCCAGCCGATGACCGTAGGCCTAGACATCGGAGGGCCGCGCGCAGCGCGTGGGCCGCGTGAGGGCGTTGCAACCAATGGGGCAACTCGACACAAGTGTGTGTGTGTGTGTTGTGTGTGTGTGGGTGTGTGTGTGTGTGTGTGTGTGTGTGTGTGTGTGTGTGTGTGTGTGTGTGTGGTGTGTGTGTTGGGGTTTGGGGGGGGGGGGGGTTGCCTTATTTTTTCGAGAGGCGGGGGGGGAAATGATGGGTTTTTTTTTCATTCTTTCTTCTTCTTTTTTTTCTTTCTTCCCCCCCCCCCCCCCCCCCCCCCACACACACACACAGCACGTTTTTCAGGGTAGCGGTGCCCCACGATTCCTTACTAGCAGCGGTGACGACATTGGGGGGGGGGGGGGGGGGGGAAGGAAGGGTAAGGATGGGGGTGGGGGTGGGATGTGGGACTTGCAGGATGTGGCGATCGAGACACGGGAGGGCGTGACGGGTGGGGGAGATAGAAAATGGGAGGGAGCTGCCACACTCCTGCTGAGGCAAAAAGGGGTTTAGCCACTCACTAAAGTCTGAAAAGGGGGGGGAGGGATAGATAACACAGTGATGGTGAGGGGAAAGATAACACAGTGATGGTGAGGGGAATAGATAACACAGTGATGGTCAGATGTGCGTAAGACCACCACTCTCCCTCTCCATCTCCGTCTGTCTGTCTGTCTGTCTGTCTCCCTGTCTGTATTTCTGTATATCGCTCTGTCTGTCTGTATTTCTGTCTCTCTGTCTTCCTGACTGTCTGGTCTGACTGTTTGTCTGTCATCCTGTCTGCCTGTCTCTGTCTGTCTGCCTGTCTGTCTGTCTGCCTGTCTGTCTGTCTGTCTGTCTGTCTCTCTCTCTCTCTCTCTCTCTCTCTCTCTCTCTCTT
>CM031604.1:98719548-98725840 GCA_018398815.1 Conus ventricosus
CCCTCAAGCGTTAAAAAAAATGCCGAAGTGATCCCCTTCAAAAAGCAAATGATTCGTCGGATCCAAATAATTTCAGACCTGTATCCTTACTATGAATTCTATCCAAACCCCTCGAAAGACACATACAAACACGTGTAATTTCACCCATTCCAGTCTAGATTCGAGTGCAGTTACTCCTGCCACACAGCATTATCACGAATGTGTGATTCATGGCTTTCAAATATAAACCAATCACAAGTGACAGGGGTTGTCTTTCTTGACTTCAAAAAGGCGTTAGATCTTGTCGATCATTCTATTCTTTTAAGGAAACTATCTTTCCACTTGAATCATTCCTCGACGGTCTCATTATTCCAATCATATTTGAATGATAGGACTCAGCATGTGGTGCTTAATGGTACAACCTCCTCTTCAGACTTTGTAAGACACAGAGTCCCACAAGGCTCAGTACTAGGCCCCCTCCTATTCTGCATCTTCATCAATTATTTACTATTGTCTATATTAAACGAAAAGGTCATGATAGATGTATTTGCTGATGACTCATCACTCCAAACAAATGGTAGTGATCTACAGACGATAGAAACGTCTCTCCAGGAAAGTCTAGATGGCACATTAGACTTGTGTCATTCTAACTCAATGGTCATACACCCAGCCAAACCAAATCTATGATCATAGCTTCACGCCAAAAGCATCCATTGGCTCCTCTTTGCCTAAAACGTCAGTTGAATGGCACTCCTATCAAACAGGTAGATGAGCATCGTGTTTTAGGCGTAACGATAGATAAAAAAAAATTGAAATGGGAATCTTATCTCAAGAATGTATGCAAGGTAATCTCAAAATACCTTACCCTTTTATCTCAATTAAAGCGCTGCGTCAACAGTACTGTGCTTAAACATTTTTTTTCAATGCACACATAGTGTCACGTATCAATTATGCTTCAACTGTGTGGGACGGGAGTAGTGATATCCTCAAAAAAGGCTGAATTCTCTCCATAGACGTGCAGCAAAGTAACTCCATCCAGCCGTACCTCTAACAACAGATGAAAATCTAAAAGCGCTAAACATACTTCCTCTGAGTAAGCAATCGGAAATTCATCAAGGCATTATTTATGTTTACAATATCGACAGATGCTATACCATGTTATATCAATGCCCTTTTTACAAAATTAAATAGCTCTTCTGGCTCGAAGAAATTCCTTCTTCCCTACCCACGCATTGATCAGTACAAAGCAAGCCTAGCTTACTCTGGACTATACATCTGGAACTCACTTCCACTTAGTCTACAAAATACGAATACGTTAAAACTTTTTCAAAAAACATATACATGAATATGCTGTGTCTCAAATATTTGATTATTCGATTAGAATCATTAACGTCCGTTCGCAAAGTATTTTGTAATCCATACTTTGAATACACCGTCTAAACATACAACCTACTCCATTAAATCTCTCATCTCCACTCCCACTCTGTCTACCATTCCTCTTTTCCTCCCCCCCTACCCACCCCCCCCCCCCCCCCCCCCCGACTTCTGTCTCTGCAGTTGTTGTTTGTGTTTGCTTTTATGTTTGTTTGTTTGATTCCTTCTGTTTCACTATCCGCCATATCATTGTGACGTCTGAACAGTCTGCCTATCATTGTGACGTCTGAACAGTCTGCCTATCATTGTGACGTCTGAACAGTCTGCCTATCATTGTGACGTCTGAACAGTCTGCCTATCATTGTGACGTCTGAACAGTTGCCTATCATTGTGACGTCTGAACAGTCTGCCTATCATTGTGACGTCTGAACAGTCTGCCTATCATTGTGACGTCTGAACAGTCTGCCTATCATTGTGACGTCTGAACAGTCTGCCTATCATTGTGACGTCTGAACAGTCTGCCTATCATTGTGACGTCTGAACAGTCTGCTATCATTGTGACGTCTGAACAGTCTGCCTATCATTGTGACGTCTGAACAGTCTGCCTATCATTGTGACGTCTGAACAGTCTGCCTATCATTGTGACGTCTGAACAGTCTGCCTATCATTGTGACGTCTGAACAGTCTGCCTATCATTGTGACGTCTGAACAGTCTGCCTATCATTGTGACGTCTGAACAGTCTGCCTATCATTGTGACGTCTGAACAGTCTGCCTATCATTGTGACGTCTGAACAGTCTGCCTATCATTGTGACGTCTGAACAGTCTGCCTATCATTGTGACGTCTGAACAGTCTGCCTATCATTGTAACGTTTATGAATAGTCTGCCTATCATTGTAAAATTAGATTACAGTGTTGCTATGTTGAATTGTCAGCATGAATGATATGTGTTGAAATAATGTATGCATGTCACGGACAGATTGTAAGACTAGGTTTTGGCCTAAAATCTTCATCCTTGTGTATAAAAGATCAACCACTCAATCAGTCTCTCTCTCTCTCTCTCTCTCTCTCTCTCTCTCTCTCTCTTCTCTCTCTCTCTCTCTCTCTCTCTCTCTCTCTCTCTCTCTCTGTGCGTGCGTGCGTGCATGCGTGCGTGCGTGCGTGCGTGTGTGTGTGTGTGTGTGTGTGTGTGTGTGTGTGTGTGTGTGTGTGTGTGTGTGTGTGTGTGTGTGTGTGTGTGTGTGTGTGTGTGTGTGTGTGTGTGTGTGTGTGTGTGTGTGTGTGTGCACGCGCACGGGTGTAAATGACACGTTTGGACCCGTTTCTTCAGCTACCCTTTAATGCAGCTGTTCGAAACTTCGTGAACTTCAAATGTTTTGAGAATGACACCGACCGATTTCTTCCGTGCTAGTTGCCTATTTTCCATTTCTTTTTTCCATTAATCACATTTTAATGTTTAAAAATCGACTGTTATGTGAAATCAGTCGTAAACTCTTGTACGGCTTTTCTGCTGATAACCTTACACCCAGTATGGCGTGACAACTGTGGACTAGGGCGTGACAACTGTGCATTGAACACAGCGACACAGTCTAGTATGGCGTGACAACTGTGGATTATGACGTGACAACTATGCATTGAACACAGCGACACAGTATGGCGTGACAACTGTGCATTGAACACAGCGACACAGTATGGCGTGACAACTGTGCATTATGGCGTGACAACTGTGCATTGAACACAGCTACACAGTATGGCGTGACAACTGTGCATTATGGCGTGACAACTGTGCATTATGGCGTGACAACTGTGCATTGAACACAGCTACACAGTATGGCGTAACAACTGTACATTGAAGACATCGACACAGTATGGCGTGACAACTGTGCATTATGGCGTGCCAATTTTACATTGAAGACAGCTACACAGTATGGCGTGACAACTGTGCATTGAAGACAGCGACACAGTATGGCGTGACAACTGTGCATTATGGCGTGACAATTGTACATTAAGACAGCTACACAGTATGGCGTGACAACTGTGCATTAAACACAGCGACACAGTATGGCGTGACAACTGTGCATTAAACACAGCGACACAGTATGGCGTGACAACTGTACATTAAACACAGCGACACAGTATGGCGTGACAACTGTACATTGAACACAGCTACACAATATGGCGTGACAACTGTACATTGAACACAGCGACACAGTATATGGCGTGACAACAGTACATTAAAGACAGCTACACAGTACGGCGTGACAACTGTGCATTAAACACAGCGACACAGTATGGCGTGACAACTGTGCATTGAAGACAGCTACACAGTATGGCGTGACAACTGTGCATTATGGCGTGACAACTGAGCATTGAACACAGCTACACGGGATGGCGCGACAACTGTGCATTAAACACAGCTACACAGTATGGCGTGACAACTGTGAATTATGATGTGACAACTGTGAATTATGACGTGACAACTGAGCATTGAAGACAGCTACACAGTATGGCGTGACAACTGTGCATTATGACGTGACAACTGTGAATTATGACGTGACAACTGAGCATTGAAGACAGCTACACAGTATGGCGTGACAACTGTGAATTATGACGTGACAACTGAGCATTGAAGACAGCTACACAGTATGGCGTGACAACTGTGCATTATGACGTGACAACTGTGCATTGAACACAGCTACACAGTATGGCGTGACAACTGTACATCGAAGACAGCTTCACTGTTTGGCGTGACAACTGTGCATTATGGCGTGACAACTGTGCATTGAACACAGCGACACAGTATGGCGTAACAACTGTGCATTAAATACAGCTACACAGTAGGGCGTTACAAATGTGCATTAAACACAGCTACACAGTAGGGCGTGACAACTGTGCATTATGGCGTGACAACTGTGCATTGAACACAGCTATAGATTTGATGTCTACCTCCCTTTCGCCGTCATTGTGTCCAGCTGGTGTTGCTGAGGGTTCTTGACCGCTTCACTTTTCAACTCCACGGTTCCTAACTCTGTTGTAAGAACATGCAAGACACCTCCGAAGATCTTTGCGCTTTAGCTCAGTAATATTCCAGTTATCGCCTTTTCAGCAGTCGACAGAAAAGCTGCAACGTAGTTTACCCGTTGCTATGTTCGTCCAGTTGGGCTCTTGCTCTGAATTTTGATTGGTTTGCGATTTTGTTCCTGTTGTTTGCATACAAAGCGATTCGATGCGTTGTGTAGCATTTCTATACAACTCTGGTTTATCTGTAGGATGGATATCATCGTTCTTTTGCTATGGGTCAGTGTAGAACTTTGGGAAATGACTTAAAATGCTACCCCAGTGCACGACATGTGAAGCTGAAGAAGAAATGAATGCTAACTGAGTACGTTTCAAGCGAAAACAATAATCTCTGCTTACACCTCGGTTCCAAAGTCAGTGCGTAGGTCTTTCCCCCAGAAAGTATCTGTAGGGAGGGGGGGGGGGGGGTGTCCATGACAGATACTGCTCGAGGTCCATCTTCTAACCAGGGGAGTGTGCTGCATGCTGCTTCCCAGTGATGGAGAACGCGAGGCTCTGGATCCACTCCAGGCGAGTCGTTGGTGCCTGACAACAGCTTGAAATGGCAGTGTGGTGGGTCTGCCTGGTTACTGTTCATGGGACACAATGTTCGCATTGTGTGTTGTTAACACAAGGCCTAACACCAGTCTCGTGTGTCAAGTTTAACACCAGTCTTGTGTGTCAGGTTGAACACCAGTTTTGTGAAGGTCCATGAAGAAGGGCCTAGGGCCCGAAACGTCGGGATATATCATCTCACCCTAAGGACCAGCTACCACATTCAGCTCAGTTTGACCCTTTTTCCTCCTATAACCTCTTACCTTCAGGAGATAAATCCGTGCAATGAACATACCCTCACACCTTCAGGAGATAAATCCATGCAATGAACATGCCCTCATACCTTCAGGAGATAAATCCGTGCAATGAACATGCCTTCTTACCTCTTTGGGGATAAATCCGTGCAATGAACATGCCCTCAAACCTTCAGGGATAAATCCGTGCAATGAACATGCCCTCATACCTTCAGGAGATACATCCGTGCAATGAACATGCCCTCATACCTTCAGGAGATAAATCCGTGCAATGAACATGCCCACATACCTTCAGGGGATAAATCCGTGCAATGAACATGCCCTCATGCCTTCAGGAGATACATCCGTGCAATGAACATGCCTTCTTATCTCTTTGGGGATAAATCCGTGCAATGAACATGCCCTCACACATTCAAGGGATACATCCGTGCAATGAACATGCCCTCATACCTTCAGGGGATAAATCCGTGCAATGAACATGCCCTCATACCTTCAGGAGATACATCCGTGCAATGAACATGCCCTCATACCTTCACGGGATACATCCGTGCAATGAACATGCCCTCACACCTTCAGGAGATAAATCCGTGAAATGAACATGCCCTCACAAATTCGGGGGATAAATCCGTGCAATGAACATGCCATCGTACCTTCAGGAGATACATCCGTGCAATGAACATGCCTTCTTACCTCTAGGTGATAAATCCGTGCAATGAACATGCCTTCATTCTTTCCTCTAGGGGATAAATCCGTGCAATGAACATGCCCTCAAACATTCAGGGGATACATCCGTGCAATGAACATGCCCTCATACCTTCAGGAGATACATCCGTGCAATGAACATCTCTCATACCTTCAGGGGATAAATCCGTGCAATGAACATGCCCTCACACCTTCAGGAGATAAATCCATGCAATGAACATGCCCTCACAATTTCAGGGAATAAATCCGTGCAATGAACATGCCCTCATACCTTCAGGAGATACATCCGTGCAATAAAACATGCCTTCTTACCTCTAGGGATAAATCCGTGATATGAACATGCCCTCACACCTTCAGGAGATAACTCCGTAC
>CM031604.1:98739003-98744003 GCA_018398815.1 Conus ventricosus
TCTGTCTCTGTCTCTGTCTCTGTCTCTCTCTCTCTCTCTCTCTCTCTCTCTCTCTCTCTCTCTCTCTTCTCTCTCTCTCTCTCTCTCTCTCTCTCTGTTGTTTGTGGTTTGAGTTTGGACATCCACGTCAGTTTTTGTTGCATCACAAAATTCTCTGTATCCATTTCTTTTCTGTGGTTAAAGATGAATGTTGTGTTTCTGTCTGCTTTACAATTATCGTGATTCTGTCGCTGCCACAATCATGACGTGTCTGTCTGTGTCACAATCATGACGTGTCTGTCTGTGTCACAATCATGACGTCTGTCTGTGTCACAATCATCATGTTTCTGTCGCTGCCACAATCATGACGTGTCTGTCTGTGTCACAATCATGATGTTTCTGTCTGTGTCACAATCATCTTGTTTCTGTCGCTGCCGTAATCATCATGTTTCTGTCTGCCACAATCATCATGTTTCTGTCTGCCACAATCATCATGTTTCTGTCTTGTCACAATCATCTTGTTGATATGATATGATATGAACACTTTTATTATCTCAAAGGATGAGAAATGAAGATAGGTGCATAATAAACAGTATAACAAGACAACATGCATAAAACAAGAATCATCACAATCAAGTGGCCACTTATAAAATTTACATATACAGTCACACACACACACACACACACACACACACACACACACACACACACACACACAACACACACACACACACACCACACTATAATCATTTGAAAAAACCTCATGTACATCACTTACACAAGCACACTCATAGGCTTACACTCACAAGCAGATATATATACACACACACACACACCAAGCACATATTATATGCAAATACACATATCTTCACACAAGCACACACATCTTCAACCACCCCACAAGCTCTCACTCTCTCGCACCTCCCCCCTCCCCCCTCTCTCTCTCCCTCTCTCTCTCTCTCTCCCTCTCTCTCGCATTCCTTCACATCACTAAGCATGAAAAATGGTACAAAAGACATCATGAATTTAGAAGATGGATCGACCTGGGTATAAAAATTTTTGCGCCCTAGATTTGACTCTAAGGGTCCTAAAACGACGTCCAGATGGTAAAATTTCGTAATATTTTGCTAAAAACATGGCTATCATCACTGGCATCTTTCTTGCTTTTCTCTCCACTCGTCTGTCATACAATTCTTGCATTCCAACTTGCTTCCTTCCAATCACTTTGCTACACACATTCACCACATCATTCAATACTCGCTTGCTCTTCACACCCAAACTTCCATACCAGCACATAAAAGAAGCAGTGAGCAATGACTCAACACAACATCTGTAATAAGTTTGTAAGATTACAGGTTTAACACCAATATTTCGTAGCTTTTGCAAACAGAATATTCTTGACTGGCAATTTTTATGGATTTTAGTAACATTTTTATCAAAAACTAATATATCATCAACAATCATTCCAGATATTTATACTCATTCACTCGTTCAACAGCTTCACCATTAATTACAAGGTCTGGCACAGGTTCCGGGTTCTCCGAAAGTCGATTAAGATTTCTTTTGTTTTTTGCACATTAAGGTCAAGAAAGTTGTCTTTACACCAGCTGCAGAACTTTTGATTTCCTCAAAGTAAAGTGAATCAGAGTTTGACATATCTAGAATAGCAGAATCATCAGAATATATTTAACGAGTGGAGTTTTCTCTGTGCCTCTACAGTCATTAGTATATAAAGTAAACAAAACGGGAGACAGAACTGTGCCTTGGGGTGCACCAGTAGAAGTCGAGCG
The DNA here is from genome assembly GCA_018398815.1 of Conus ventricosus. NCBI lineage: Eukaryota > Metazoa > Mollusca > Gastropoda > Neogastropoda > Conidae > Conus > Conus ventricosus. The sequence continues at coordinate 98,740,773 of CM031604.1, forward strand.
TTCAGAGGATAGTGCAGACTGAAAACGAACAGACTGAGTTCTATTGCGCAGAAAACTGACAATCCATAAAGTAAGCTTTGGGTCAACACCTAAGTCAAGCAGTTTCATAGCTAACAGATGTGGCTGTTTATAGTATTAAAAGCAGAGGAGAAATCAATAAAAAGAATACTCGCAAAAGAACCTGGTTTGTTTAAATGGAAGAAAGCATTTTGAAGGAGAGTTCGAATAGCATCATCTGTACCTCTATGGGTTTTATAAGCAAACTGAAAGGGGTCAAGGTACTGACCAACAAAAGTTAACAAGTTGTTTCTGTCGCTGCCGTAATCATCATGTTTCTGTCTGCCACAATTCATCATGTTTCTGTCTGTATCACAATCATCGTGTTTCTTTCGTTGCCACAATCATCATGCTTCTGTCTGTATCACAATCATCTTGTTTCTGTTGCTGCCACAATCATCATGTTTCTGTCTGCCACAATCATCATGTTTCTGTCTGTATCACAATCATCTTGTTTCTTTCGCTGCCGTAATCATAATGTTTCTGTCGCTGCCACAATCATCATGTTTCTATCTGTATCACAGTCATCTTGTTTCTTTCGCTGCCGTAATCATAATGTTTCTGTCGCTGCCACAATCATCATGTTTCTGTATATATCTCAGTCATCATGTTTCTATCTGTATCAAAATCATTAGGTTTTTGTCACTGTTACCATCATCGTGTTTCTGTCACTGTCACAATCAGCGTGTTTCTGTCTGTCACAATCATCATGTTTTGTCACTGTCACAATCACTGTGTTTCTGTCTGTCACAATCATCGTGTTTCTGTCACGGTCACAATCATCGCGTTTCTGTCACTGTCACAATCATTATGTTTCTGTCACTGTCACAATCATCATGTTTCTGTCACTGTCACAATCATCATGTTTCTGTCGCTGTCACAATCATCATGTTTCTGTCGCTGTCACAATCTTCGTGTTTCCGTCTGTGTCACAATCATGGGGGACCGGGAGGGTGGGGGGGGGGGGGGGGGGGGGTCATGGGTACTTGTTGCAGCGTGTCCTGTGGGGTCACACGGGGTCATGGGTACTTGCAGCGTGTGCTGTGGGGTCACATGGGGTCATGGGTACTTGTTGCAGCGTGTCCTGTGGAGTCACGCCGGGTCATGGGTACTTGTTGCAGCGTGTGCTCTGGGGTAACACAGGGTCAGGGTATTTGTTGCAGCATGTGCTGTGGGGGTAACACAGGGTCATGGGTACTTGTTGCAGCATGTGCTGTGGGGGTAACACAGGGTCATGGGTACTTGTTGCAGCATGTGCTGTGGGGGTAACACAGGGTCATGGGTACTTGTTGCAGCATGTGCTGTGGGGGTAACACAGGGTCATGGGTGCTTGTTGCAGCATGTTTTGTGGGGTAACACAGGGTCATGGGTGCTTGTTGCAGCATGTGCTGTGGGGGTAACACAAGGGTCATGGGTACTTGTTGCAGCATGTGCTGTGGGGTAACACAGGGTCATGGGTACTTGTTGCAACGTGTGCTGTGGGGTCACATGGGGTCATGGGTACTTGTTGCAGCGTGTCCTGTGGGGTAACACAGGGTCATGGGTACTTGTTGCATCGTGTGCTGTGGGGTCACACAGGGTCATGGGTACTTGTTGCAGCGTGTCCTGTGGGGTAACATAGGGTCATGGGTACTTGTTGCAGCGTGTGCTGTGGGGTCACACGGGGTCATGGGTACTTGTTTGCAGCATGTCCTGTGGGGTAACACAGGGTCATGGGTACTTGTTGCAGCGTGTGCTGTGGGGTCACACGGGGTCATGGGTACTTGTTGCAGCGTGTCTTGTGGGGTCACATGGGGTCATGGGTACTTGTTGCAGCGTGTCCTGTGGGTCACGTGGGGTCGTGGGTACTCGTTGCAGCGTGTCCTGTGGGTTCACACGGGTCATGGGTACTTGTTGCAGTGTGTCCTGTGGGGTCACGTGGGGTCGTGGGCACCTGTTGCAGCGTGTCCTGTGGGGTCAGGCAGGGTCATGGGTACTTGTTGCAGCGTGTCCTGTGGGGCCACACAGGGTCACGGGTATTTGTTGCAGCGTGTCCTGTGGGGTCACACGCGGTCATAGGTACTTGCCGCGTGTGTTGTGGAGTCACATGGGGTCATGGGTACATGTTGCAGCGTGTCCTGTGGAGTCACGCGTGATCATGGGTACTTGTTGCAACGTGTTCTGTGGGGCTACACGGGAGCATGGGTACTTGTTGCCGCGTGTCCTGTGGGGTCACATGGGGTCATGTGTACTTGCAGCGTGTCCTGAGGGGTCACGTGGGGTCATGGGTACTTGTAGCGTGTACTGTGGGGTCACACGGGGTCATGGGTACTTGTTGCAGCGTGTCCTGTGGGGTCACACGGGGTCATGGGTACTTGTTGTAGCGTGTCCTGTGGGGTCACGCAGGGTCATGGGTACTTGTTGCAGCGTGTGCTGTGGGGTCACACGGGGACATGGGTATTTGTTTGCAACGTGTCCTGTGGGGTCACGCAGGGTCATGGGTGCTTGTTGAAGCGCGTCATGATCTGATGCCTTGTGCTGCAGCCTCGTGGCCCCTATAGCGCACGTGAACCTCAGACACCTTGTGGGCACCAGAGAGACTGCTGTCATGGAGGGGAGGAGGGTAAGGGTGAATACTGTCTATGTCTCACTGACGTAAAGGTTCTGCTGATACAACAGTGAGTGAGAGAGACAGAGGGAGGGAGACAGAGAAACAGAGACTGACAGAGACAGAGAGAGAGAGAGAGCGAGAGAGAGAACAACTGACCACAATTGAACAATTGAACACAGTTTAATGTTTCAAGCCTCCGGCCTATAACAATGTAAGGTGCAGTGCACACATAAAGAGAAAATGAGAAATGACAACAAATGTATATTTTTTAGATGTACTAATAATGCTAATTTATGAGGGTAACTAATTGTTCATACTGTGTGGGATACGAGTTCTCTTTTTTTTTTCAGGGCATAATAAATATACATAGCAATATCTCTTGTAATATGCACATTTTCGTTTGCAAGTAATTGTTTTAGTTCAATAGAGTTCACGTTCTGAAATTGTCTGTGCTTCAGTATGTATTTTTCTCTGAAAGGCATATAAGCATTGCATCTTAAAGAAAGTGGAGTTCGTTCTCAAGTTGGTGACAAAAAGGACATGCTTTGATATTTCTCTGTATCTGCTATTTATATTCAGGTCGT
>CM031604.1:98749003-98776503 GCA_018398815.1 Conus ventricosus
GGAGGTGACCCCTAGCCACCTCACGACCCTATCCACCTCATGACCCCATCCACCTCATGACCCCTATCAAGCTCATGACCCCCATCCACCCCATGACCTCATTCACCTCATGACCCCATCCACCTCATGACCCTATCCACCTCATGACCCAATCCACCTCATGACCCCTATCCACCCAATGACCCCATCCACCTCATGACCCTATTCACCTCATGACCCCTATCCACCTCATGACCCTATTCACCTCATGACCCCTATCCACCTCATGACCCCTATCCACCTCATGACCCTATCCACCTCATGACCCTATCCACCCCATGACCCCATCCACCTCATGACCCTATCCACCTCATGACCCCATCTACCTCATGACCCTATCCACCTCATGACCCCATCTACCTCATGACCCCATCCACCTCATGACCCCATCCACCTCATGACCCGGAAAAGAAAATCATGAAAGGGCAAAACAAGCTACATTTTCTTGTGAACAGTAGACATCTGAGACACACATAGGAACAACCTTTGTTTATAATTGCGTATTTCTTGCAGTCATTGCAATCCCAAGCTGGTCTGTAAGTTGCTGGAATGGTGATCGGTACTTATCCTTGGAATTTAAAAGTTTATTGTAATTTAGTTCCTTGCGGATTCATTCTAAGAACTGGCCCTTTTTATATTTTCTACTGGAACTTGTGTGTGTTTGTGTATCTGAAATTAATGTGTGTCTGTGTGTCTGAAACTGTTGTGTGTCTGTGTGTCTGCTGCTGATGTGTGTTTGAGTGTCTGGAACTGATGTGTGTCTGTGTGTCTGAAACTGGTGTGTGTGTGGTGCTGGTGTGTGTTTGTGTATCTGAAACTGATGTGTGTCTGTGTGTCTGAAACAAGTGTGTGTGTGTGGTGCTGGTGTGTGTTTGTGTATCTGAAACTGATGTGTGTCTGTGTGTCTGAAACAAGTGTGTGTGTGGTGCTGGTGTGTGTTTGTGTATCTGAAACTGATGTGTGTCTGTGTGTCTGAAACAAGTGTGTGTGTGTGGTGCTGGTGTGTGTTTGTGTATCTGAAACTGATGTGTGTCTGTGTGTCTGAAACAAGTGTGTGTGTGTGGTGCTGGTGTGTGTTTGTGTGTCTTAAACTCTGAGCACTGACGTTGAAGGAAGTGGCTTTGAGCGAGGTGAATTGTTTGAGGCAGAGAATGGCGGTGAAGGACGAAAGGGAGGGGGGTGAGGTGGGGATGCCGGGTATGAGGGGGAGTGAAGGTAGAGGGAGAGGGCTGAGAGGGAGGTGGAGGAGGAACAAGTGAAGCTTCTACATCGTTTTATTGCGTTGTGTCTGTCAGGCATCCATGACTCCCAGGCTGTCTTTTGATCTGCCTGATTGAAGACGTCTTGCTTCCTCAGATTGGGGAGGCAGATGACAGCCAGACGACGCCGGATGATCTGGAAAATCACTTTGACCTCCCCTTCCCTCCCCTCCCCTCCACTCCTCCATCTCCTCCCCGCCCTTGGGTTGTTTGACTGTTGACTGACGGGAAGAGGGATGTATTCTCATTCTGATTGGGCCTTGTTGATCGGAACTGCGTCATGACCACTTCAATCTTACCAGCTGCGCAAGGGCCATGTCAGTGTGCCGATGACATGAATGTCTTCAGAAGACGGCTAAAAGGATAAATAACATCATCCTTATCACTGATGGTGGTGTGGTCATTGTCGTGGCCAAGGTTCTGTCTTCTATTAAAGCAAAATATAAAGAATAAGTGGTAGTGTATACTGACTGCATTATCAGTCCAAAAGATACGCCTGTCCAATTTGAGTTAGGACTATTCCATATTCCTTTAATTAGTCTATACTGACTGTATTATCAGTCCAAAAGATACGCCTGTCCAATTTGAGTCAGGACTATTTCATATTCCTTTAATTAGTCACTGTCGCTGTCAGCCAGTCTTTATGTTGTTATATTGTAAGCTGTTTTGAAAACGGGAAACAAAGAGCAAAACTGACTGCATTATTAGTCCAAAGGATATGCCTGTCTAATCTGAGTCATGACTATTTCATATTCTGTTAATTCATCAAATATCTGTTGTTGTTAATGAAGAGAGCGGGAGAAAAAAAAAACGTATCTACAGAATAGGCGGACATGTTATGGGCATATATAATGGTGAATGCAAATTACTAAAATTTACGTCAATTCAGATAACAGAGTTTGAATCTCTCAGGATCTCCTGTTTTATTTACTGCAATAGTTGAGCTTTGGTTCTCAACTACCGTACGATACTTGAAAAAAAGCTTTAATGATAAGGCTATCTTGATAATGAATAGCACATTTTTCTTATCTCGTACAACTGGTTCAAAATGATAGCAGTTTTAATTACAAAGTCTTATCTGTTACCTTAACATTAAATTCCCAAATTCATCATACGTCAAAAATATTCAGAAGGTAAAGAAATCATTAAACATATTATTCATTGCTTTAATCAATGTATATTTTTAGACTATTCCGATGACATTCAGAAACTGCGCGGTGCTTTAAACGCTTAAAAAAGTTCCTACAACAATATTATATAAAAAGAAAATAACTGCACGATGGTTTTGGTTCGGCAAGTGTATAAGTGTTTCATAGGAAATTGGCCTAATGCATTTAAGAATAGATCCAAAGTAAATTGTTGTTATTTTTATGTTCACTACCACAGGACCATCATATTTTCAAATAGATTGATAGAGATCCATGTGTCTTTTCAAATTTGCTGATCCGGGTGAGCTTTAAAGCAGAGATGTACTATTGATAACCCCCTTAATCATTCTGAGGTGCGTTCTTTTCGTTAATCTTGTCTTATTTTTCTATTGCACACAATTCTTTATGCATTGCCTTAACTTATGTAACAAACTCTTTTCTTTTCATTAATTTCTTTTTTTTTTTCTTTTTTTTTTTTTTTGGGGGGGGGGGAGGGGTAGGGTAGGTAGCAACATTCTGAATTTTGAAAGTTTTCATAAAAATCAAAGATTTTAGTGCAGACATTGTCTGAATAGTTGCGATCTTCTCGCGGACGCGATTTAAGTGACAAATGATTTCAGAAAATGAAAATTGGTGTAAAATTTTGATTCATATCATTTTCAGAATGTTTAGTCTCTGAAGGTGCACATCATGATCTTATGTAAAACTTAACTTGTGCATGTGCTTCTCTTCTGGATAGTGCACTGTTTCACCACACAGCCGTGGATGTTTTGGTGTTCAGGAATTAGTAAGAAACGCCTGCATACTTATTGGTTAACTCGTGTGTCTTTTTTTTTCTAACGAAACTGAATTCCTTCATCATTTGATATTTGTTTGATTTTTGGTATTCATTGCTGTAGTCATCTACATATTAAGAGACCATGCGTTTAGTATTAATGCCATTTATTTCTTTTACATTTGTTTCGCCCTAATCAACATTGCAATTGTCTGTACATTTGAAATGGAGACATGGTGACGTAGGATCTCTCTGCATGCAGCCCCGTGTGATTTTAAACCTTGTGCACTGACAACAACTATGAGACTACTTACTGCTAGATAGAATTTCACAGTGTGTTGACTTACTTAGTGCTCTAGGAAAGGTCCCATTTATTGACTGACGCAAGTTTATAAAACGTCCCTGTTACCTAACTTAATGTTTAATGAAAGGTCCCCGTTTATTGACTAACACAAGTGTATAAAACGCTCAAGTTTCTTAACTTAATGTTTGATGAAAGGTCCTAGTTTATTGACTAACACAAGTTTATAAAACGCTCCAATTTCTTAACCTAATGTTTGACGAAAGGTCCTAGATTATTGACTAACACAAGTTTATAAAACGCTCCAATTTCTTAACTTAATGTTTGATGAAAGGTCCTAGATTATTGACTAAATGCTTTATTAAAAAAGCACCTGTTTATTGACATCATTACTGACGCCGAGATAGACATGCTCAGGAAGGTGTTATGACGGCGACATAGATCATGTTCAGGAATGTGTTATGACGCCCAGATAGATCATGTTCAGGAAGGTGTTATGACGCCCAGATAGATCATGTTCAGGAATGTGTTATGACGCCCAGATAGATCATGTTCAGGAATGTGTTATGACGCCGAGATAGATCATGTTCAGGAAGGTGTTATCCGAGATAGATCATGTTCAGGAATGTGTTATGACGCCGACACAAATCATGTTCAGGAATGTGTCATGACGCCGATATAGATCATGTTCAGGAATGTGTTATGACGCCGACATAGATCATGTTCAGGAATGTGTTATGACGCTGAGATAGATCATGTTCAGGAATGTGTTATCCGAGATAGATCATGTTCAGGAATGTGTTATCAGAGACAGATCATGTTCAGGAATGTGTTAAGGGGGTAATCTGTGTCAGAGCTCGCGTTCAGCGAGAGTGACCCCGCCGTGACCCCGCCATGTTCATGGGAATTCAGCAGCCGCTGGAAGGCACGCCCTAAGGGGTCTGCCCCATCCGTCAGTTCAACAGGCCAACCAGACAGGGAATATGCCCCATCCGACAGTTCAACAGGCCAACCAGGACAGGGAATATGCCCCATCCGTCAGTTCAAAGGTCAACCAGACAGGGAATATGCCCAAATAAGGGCATGAACTGGAGCACCCCGGACACAATTATGTGGTTCAATCTCTCGATTGATACTCTGACGTGCGGTTCAATCTATCGATCGATATTCTGACGTGCGGTTCGATCTATCGATCGATATTCTGACGTGCGGTTCAATCTCTCGATCGGTATTCTAACGTGTGGTTCAATCTCTCAATTGATATTCTGACGTGCGGTTCAATCTCTCGATCGGTATTCTGACGTGCAGTTCAATCTCTCGATTGATACTCTGACGTGCGGTTCAATCTCTCGATCGGTATTCTGACGTGCGGTTCAATCTCTCGATTGATACTCTGTCGTGTGGTTCAATCTCTCGATCGGTATTCGGATGTGCGGTTCAATCTCTCGATCGATATTATGACGTGCGGTTCAATCTCTCGATTGATACTCTGTCGTGTGGTTCAATCTCTCGATCGGTATTCGGATGTGCGGTTCAATCTATCGATCGATATTCTGACGTGTGCTTTCCATCAGGTATTGGACTCTCTAGATCTCTTTGTTGAACCCATAAATTTAGGAAACGATAACCCAGTTTGCAACGGAAAGACAGACGTCATCTTCCCTGATAATGAGGCGTGCAGCGCACTTCAATCACGATTTGCGGGTTACGTACGCTGCACAAAATGTCCCTGCCGGCAAAACAGATTCTGTTGTTGTTGTTCCATTATGGCATGTACTAACATACCGAGTTGTTTGTCGTTTGAGAAGAAGAAAGAATTTAACATTTAAATAAACTGTCGATGATATTGCCGAAATCAATTGAGTTAAATGCCAGCACACCAAGTCATGATCCCTAGAGAACAGGAAAAGGGGCATTCTGGCTCCCCCGGTCTCAACCAGTTTCGACCGGGCGACTCCAGAATGCCCCTTTTCCTGTTCTCTGACAAGTAAGACTTCAATAACCAAAAAAATAACGATTATCTACAAACAAACATACTGTGTAGGATTGTCCGTTTTTAATACCAATTTACTAACTTTTCAGATTTCAGTTTTTGCTTAATCCTATGTTTTTCTTGGGTCATTCTCAATAACATCATTTTCACGCAAACATTCTTCAAATGAGTCTCTGTCTTTCATGTGAAATAAATACTACAGTCTTTAACTGTTCTCTAAAGTCTTTTAAAACTGAGTTATATTTTTGGCATAAAATCCACACACTTATCCCAGCATGTCTTCCACTGAAAGCTAGTTTCGACAAAGTGTTTCTCTTTTTAACTATGTCTCTTTCTGCCAAACAGTCATCTTAATAAATAGCGTCTGCGTTCCTTCAAACAGTCTATAAAACTGTTTTAAACACTCACTCAGTTTATTGCTGGGATCAACTAAAAATATGTTATCATCAGTCCATATAAACCTTCTATCATGATATGCTTTGTTCCATTTAAGTGTTGGGCAGAAATCACAATATGATCAAAATTTAACGATAAAAATGTTTGTAACAGGTTGAGGATAAATATTGTTTTTCCACAACCAGTTTGTCCACAAAATTAATGAACAATGAGGGGTTTTTGTCATAAAGTTTAACTGCTCCATAGTTTTATAATATAATTTAATCTAATCCAGTTATTGTTTTTATCATGCTCTCTGTTAAAACTTGTTCAGTATAATAAAATCCTATAAGGTCTAAATGTGTAAGATTAATCCAATTCAGTTCTGTAAGATTGTTTCTATTTAGACTAATATTGATTTTGTTGCTTGTTGTTATGACCTTAATATCCTCACCGTCGTGAAGAATGACGACGGTAACTTTAAGTTTTTCAACGTCTAAGTTTTGCCAGCTAATTAGAATTCCTTTTAGAAGGACGTCACTAACGCCCACAGCCCCATTCCTCTTCACATCTTTTAAGACAGAAATTTCAAATATCATTGTGAACGTGTCTTCTAATTTCATTTGTGGAATGAATTGTAATTTTGTAGAAGCATCTTTTAAAACCGTTTCTCTTCTGTGGAGGATGTACTGTTTATTCCCATACGGCTTTATTTCAATCTCTTTCCGACTATTGTCATCTGGCATAAGACTTATATGTAAAGGGCCAGAGTTGAATGCTTTTCTGAAACTTTTTTGACGGCTAAAAAATGTAAATGGGCTTATGAATTCAAATTTTATGTCCCATTCTAAATATGGTTCCAAGTGCCATTTGAGGTCAGGTTTTCGAACTATTTTATATTCATACTGGCCAACATTATTTGCTTCTAGATTGCGCAGTTGCTCTAGTTTAGGAAACTTTTTGTTGTCGCCAACCTCTTTGCGTTTATAATCGCCATCTTTAGTGTACTCAAACCCATACAAAGTGCCTATCTCACCATTCTGTTCAAAGTCTGTAACGTCTGCAAACGTCTTTTAATTCTAAAGTTATACACCTCACAGGTGCTAATGTAACTCCTGATTCTTCTGGCCCACGCGACATTTTTTAGTACAACTTATTATTTTATTTCCAAAACAATGTGCAGGTTATCGCATTTCACAACTTTTCCTGCTTTGTCTGCGATTTTTATATTAAATGATCCAACCCTCCCACAAACTAATCTTTTAAACTGTAAATTAGGGAATTGTATAATTTCATAATCGCAATATGCAGCTTTCCCCGACGGAAGAGCTCTTAAAAACAGTTGAGGGCCTTCCATCATATAAGTTTTCATCAGTGCTTAGCTCATCCAAACGAACATAGAGTAATGAATGTACTGCAAGATCGAGCGGTCTTTCCCCCTCATAAGTAGTTTTGTCTGGTGTAACAGTAAATCTTTGAGCGTCTTGTCTGCCAGTTGCAAAGCCTAACATTTTAGCTAGCTCTTTATTAAAAAAGTAACTTACTTCTTCAGGTTTGAATGTTAATATTGTTTTTAGATTTGCAGTGCTAAGTTTGAGAGCGATGCCAAAGTTACTCAATGCTTCTTTTAGTGAGCAAAACCCGTAATAACCATCAGGTATTGTTACCTGGCAATTAAGCTTCTTTCCGTGTCATATTTTCTAATCTTATTATTCTTCTTGGTTTCGCTTATATTAAACCATACGACTTTGTAGAATATTTCATGAAGCGCAACCATTCTGCTTCCGCAATTGTTATCAATAGCATGTTCTAAAAACGAAGGGCGGTCTTGAGTTGTTATTGTTACAAACATTTTTAAACGAAATAAAAATGAGTGCATTCAAATATAATATTGGCGCAAAATATTCTGCTGGGCCGCACTACAATCTTAAAAACATAACAACTGATACTCTTGACATTTCTGTGACCCAGACTGACGCCTTTCAAGTAAAGGTGAGTACGCCATTGAACAGATATCTTAACCCTCCTATTAAAAACGACCGCATCCCGAAAGTGTGGTTTAGTCATCCGATGCAGTTTTATCAGAACCAGTTAAACTTTGCTGTGTTTTGTGCATCAACTGGGTGTGGAGTGTCGTATGCTGATCATCTAAATCATCCTGATCCTTTGGTGAGGTCAGTGTACAGATTTCATTTCTATTACACCTTTAGACGTATTTTGACAGAACTGCAAGCGCCATTACCAAATGACAAAACGTTTAATCCCTTCAGCAACCGAATAGACATGAAGGCTTTTGAAAGGATCTGTAACGAATTCAATATTGATGTTAAGACAGACTTTAGACAAAAGTCGGATCTTAATCATGGCTTAGGCACCTTTATTTTTGGGGCGTGCACAGAAAGTATAACTATGACTGGGATCCTCCTTACACATCTTTCTCTTCAGGCACAACTGTTCACCTCGGGTCCATAGAGCAAGAGCATAAAACAGCATGGACAACATTTATCTTAGACACTTCTAAGGGCCTAACTAAAGGTGGGAATAGAACGAATAAACGACTCTGTTCGTACTTATGTTTGGTGTTTGCTAGGTTCGCAAGCGCAAACGAGATCGAGCATAACTGATCCTTCTACTGGTTTTGATGCACAAAAACAATACTTAGCAAATTTAGAGGACGCCATTAATTCTACAGTTGATTTACCTTCAAGTATAAAAAGGTACCAAAATGTTTTACAATACGCAAGATCGAAAGTAGACTTTGCTGTTGGCACTGGTTTATACATGCTGCCTTCTGACCTCAGACTCCAGATAGGTACAATAATAAACTACAATAATGAAATCCTTGTGGCAGGCGATGAACAGAAGGTCGGGAAAAACGAAATAAATTCTGGGCCAGTAATATTGCAAGCAGTAAGCAAACACTCAAGAATAAGTCATCCAATCCCCAAGACCCAAACCCCAAAGGTCATTGAAGACGCGGACTCTGTTCGCGATGACCATGAATATGAAAAGACGGCACTTGTTGTGATTAACTGGCATAGGATTACTTGGTCTTTATCTTACTAAATATTAACCCGGCTATTAAGAGAACGAATGTCCATAAGTGCTCGGCCATAAAGCCAACTACTTTGCCTGCGGTAGACAAAAGCCAGCTAACAACACTTCCTAATATTCCAGGTAAAGCGTTTACGGCTTTACCAGCTAATTTTTTTAATAAACTCGCAAGATGATCAAGCTGTTTTTTTACCATGATTTATCAGGTGATGGCGATGGAGGCACTGAACTTTGACCACCGCCGCCTGTAATAGCCATCACCAGTGTACTTATTGCAAATCCTAAGGCCGTTATAACGCTTGCTAATGTGACTCCTTGCTCTCTAAACAGCGTTCGTATTCGTTCTGCTAGTGTCGTGTCTTTATATAAAATTCTTTGGATAGTTTCTCTTATTCTGCTCACTTGAGTTCGTAATTGTTCTCGGTAATAAGACGACACTTCTAGTCTTAATGATCTTTCTTCTTCAAGATCTTTTAGTCTTTTGGTTATTCTTTCTTTAACATCGCTCCCTAAGTTGGCCTCGTTAGCCTCAGCGAGTTTTTTTTTCTTCTTTTTCTATATGCTCATCTAGTACACCCAGTTTTGCTACATTGTTTTCTAATTCACCTCTAATGGCTCTTAAAGTACGATCAAGGGCCTCTAGTTCTCGCAGGGGTAGGAGACTCTGTCTCTGTAGCGGCGGGTCGTGAATAGTTTTTGGTACTGTTTCTTCTGAAAAACTGGTTTCTGCTTCTATTGTATTTATTATTCTGCCTGCTGTTTGACTTAAATCTTGAAGTTTCATGTTTTGCATTTGGTTATCTGTTGGGAGTTCTTGTTGTATGTTTTGAAAGGAAGCAACTGCTTCCTTATCTAATTCCGATCTAACAATGCCAAGGCGATTCCGTTCGCTCACACTGAGGCTTCTTTCAACTGTGCCCATGCGTACAAACTTTGATGGGTCTCGTTTAAACGTAAGCAGAACACGTTCTCCTTTGGCGTTTTTCACATACAAATGGCCGCCTTTTAGTTCAAAATCATCAGGGGCTATAAATTCGGGAGGTTCTATTCTTAAACTTCTATAAATGATTTGACCTTAGGTTCTGTTAATTCATGCCACATTGAGGCCGTTGAGCGATGCTGTGTCAAAGGAGTCATTTCGCTCGTGTTGTCTTCAGGATTAGGAAAACCAAATTCTTCTTCACCTCCAATGCCTGCCATGGTTTTAAATAATAAACTTTTTATTTTGTCTATAAAAAAATGTCGCAAAAATATGGCTCATTTCTTGGCCCGGATAGAAGACTGAAAGAGCCCTATGGCGTGAAGGGAAATAAACAGAATATTATTGTTCCAAATAATCCATCTACTATTGATGCAGATCAAATTCTTACTGTAAATTTCCAAACCTAGGAGCAGATGACGTGATTGTGCCAGGCTCTACGCGACTTACTTTCAAAATAGAACTCGAAGCAGCAACAGACCCAAACAGGACAGTTGTCCAGAATCTAGGACGGGCAAGTTGTTAAGAAAATTTCTATAAAACTTGAGGGGAAAGAAATATTTTCTTTACATAATGCTGACATATTTTTAACCTATTCTGATCTATGGCTAACCGAGAATGAAAGGAATGATCTTGCGTTTCAAGGAATCGAAAATAATGAAGCACTAAAACACAGAATAGGCGCTGCAGATGCTAAAGACGGCAAAAAGTATGTAGCTGTAAGTTATGCGTATGGAAATCGCTTTTCCATCCCCTTGGATTTTGAGTTGTTAAGTGCGCATGCACCTACTTTCAAGGAGCATTAAAAGACAGATTGTCATATGAACTAACTTTTAATGAATACAAACGTGTTATCAGATCAACAGACACCGAAGCAAAGTACAGCATTTCTGACATTGCGCTAGAGTTTGACGTTGTTAGCAACCCTAGCTAGCAAGCTTAATTGAGCAACGATATAAGTCACTAGCAATATATTACGAAAGAGTGGATCACCATTCTACACATCCTAAAAGCAGGGCAGACACAATATGGAATTTTAGTTTTAGTGTCTCAGCAAAATCAGTTAAAGGTATTTTATTGCTGTGCGAAGATGAAGAACCATTTAAAAGACAAACTGAAAAGTTTCTTAATCCTAAAATAACGAAAGTGCAATGTACAATTGAGGGTAGTCCTAACCAAATCTACGCTAGTGGGCTTAGACCTTATCAGCATTTTGATGAAATAAGAAAATTGTTCGGAGGTGGGAGGCATAGAAATCCAAAGGTAGACCTTGTGTCTAAAGATCTCCATCTTCATGATGTTAGACTTGATGATTATTTAACAACAAAATACGGTTTATGGATTGACCTAAGATCGTCAGAGGATAATAAGTTGCATGGAAGTGGAGGAGAACTGTTAAAGACGTAATAAACATTCAAATTGACAAAGAAAAAGATGACGATAAACCGCTTAATGTATATTTGTTTTTAATATATGATGTGCAGCTGAATATTGTAGATAACAGGTTTCAAGAAATAGTAGGCTAAATTATTTTTAATTTTTTAAAAAAGCATGTCTGTTCAAGTTTATCCAATGTGCCTACAGAGGCGCCAAAAGAAGGGATAGTAGAAACCCCTAACATAAAAACCTTCAGATTAACAAACATTACGCAAATGCAGCAAAAACTAGAGCAAGACCTTTCAAAATACAGCAAAACCAAACGAAGGTATTCTGCTGCCTTTAATGCTGTTACATATGTTAATACTGGAACATCAACTATAAGTGCTCTATCAGCAGGGACAAGTGTTGGTCTCTTAGCAACAGGCGTTGGTGCACCCGCAGCTTTACCTTTAGGCGGTTTGTCTTTAGCTCTTGGCCTGTGTTCATTAGCCGTAGGTGCTGCTAGCAAAAAAATAAAAACTAAACTCCAAAAGCACACAGCTATGGTTCAACTAATAACAGCTAAACTTAGTTCGTTCAAACTGACAATAAATAAAGCACTAGTTGACTCAAACATCACGGACGAAGAATTTAATCGTTTACAGGCCGATTTTGATGACTACAAAAACAAAAGTTTGATCTTCAAAGAAAGGTTAAGGGCAACTTTTTCTCAACAGCCAGACCCCGAGCAGATAAAAAATGAATGCTTAAAAAAAGTAAACGAAACATTAAACCTGTTCTAAACAGCTCACATTAACAACACCAAAAGGTGTTTATACTTTAGTTTATGAGTCCAAGCACAAAAAGACCGTTGATATGATTAATTTTTTTTTTAATTTAAATAAATATTTTGAGTTAGAAAAGAAACTCAACATGGATAAAATATATGAAGGTCCAGACGAATTGTTTGAAGCAATGCTCAGGGAGAGCGTTTGTCAAAAGCTTTAAATGATATTGATTTAGAAGTCATTGATCCAGCAAACGTACAGGCAAGCGTTGGTCATGCTATTTCTCAAGTTCCAAGTAAACTAACAATAGACCCGCCGTTAAAGTACAGGTAGCTGTTTTTATCGACTATATAACAATAAATGAAGAAAATCTAGGAGTCTGGGTCTCGACTAAACAACAGGTTATTCTTTCTCATAATGACTTAACACCCGGTTGGGAAGACCAAATGCTTACACAGTTTGATGTGGCCGCTGAATAAGCCAAAATGAGAGGCTCTGGTTGGTCGGAGAGCGAAGTCTTAGAGATCAGATTAAAACAGGCTAAGTATGAGCCGATCGTAGGCAAGGCTTACATTCCCACTACCTCCAGCATTAGTCGCAAAAAAAGCAGTTTTAAACATAAAGATTATTCAGACAACAAATGTTTTATGTGGTGTGTTCTTGCAAGGCTGCATTACGTTGCTAAAAACGCAGAGCTAGTATCTAACTATGATACCTTACGTCAAAGATCTTAACTTTAGTGGAATATCCTTTCCTGTTAGCGTGGATTCCATTGATCAGTTTGAAGAACAAAACAAACCAATAACTGTTAATGTCTACACATGGGATGAGGAAACAAATCTACAGCCTATTAAAGTGTCCAAGAACAGTCCAACAATTGGCGAACCAAACAAAAATCATGTTGACTTACTACTGATGCTTTCGCCAGCGGGCTACCACATTACACATTGACACGAACAATGAGTAGATTATTGAGTTATACTACAAAAAAACATAGCAAACAAGAATTCTGCAGAAAATGTTTAACAAGAGTTCCATCTGTTCAAGCCGCGAGTGAACATAAGAAACATTGTATCGGCCCAGTTGACTGTAATACAGAACTAATTACGCCCCCACCCGGATCTAAAGTTAGTTTTAAGAACTGGAAACGGATGCAAAATTCTCCATATGTGTGTTTACGCAGACTTCGAATCGCTCATTGTTCCTTATGAAGGGCCAGCGCCACAAAAAACTTCGAAAAACAGTCTTAATGAGTAATCATCAGATTTGTTCATTTGCTTTCATTGTTGTTAGGTCGGATGGCGCTCATTCAACGCCAGAATTATACAGAGGACCAAATGCAGCTAGAAGATTTTTACAGCGCATGCAGCAAGTGCGTAATGATTGTTCTAATAATCTGAATTTATCTGAAATCATGATGACGCCTGAAGACCAACAACAGTATGACTTAGCCACACATTGTTGGATTTGTGGTTTAGGCCTCTCATCAGACGTAGCGAATCCGACAGTAAGAGACCATGATCACATTAGCGGAAAGTTCAGAGGAGCAGCGCATAACAACTGCAATCTTCAACTAAAGTTTGAACCAAAGACATGGAAGCTGCCCATCTTCTTTCATAACTTGCGAGGTTACGACTCTCATCTTATATTGCAAGCAGTAACCAGCGCCTTCAGGGTAGCATGCATTGCACAGTCATCAGAAAAGTACATGTGTTTCACTTTAAATAACATGTCTTTTTATGACTCTATGCAACACATGATGGGATCATTAGAGTCACTAGCTATGTCCTTAAAGTCCTGCCCAATAACGGAAGAATATTTTGACCCAACTCTTGTTAGAAAGGGCGTTTACCCTTATGAGTACATGAACAGTTGGGAAAGGTTTGATGAAGATACACTTCCCCCTAAAGGCGCGTTCTTTTCTAGTCTTAGAGGAAAGGGCATCAGTGATTCTGATTACCAGCATGCTCAAGATGCGTGGCAGAAGTTAGAGTGTAAAACGATGGGAGACTATCATGACTCATACTTGATGGCTGATGTATGTTTGTTGGCGGATATTTTGAAAATTATAGAAAGACCTGCATGAAACATTATAGCCTGGATCCTGCGCATTACATTTCTGCGCCCGGGATGAGCTGGGATGCTTTCTTAAAGTTTACTGGAGTACAGATTGATTTATTGTCTGACCTACCAATGATTCAGATGATTGAAAACGGATTGCGTGGAGGAATTAGTATGGCGTCGCATCATTACTGTAAAGCAAACAACAAATACTTGGACGACTATGATCCGAGTAAAAGGTCTAACTATCTCATGTATTTAGATGCAAACATCTGTATGGATGGGCAATGGCGCAATCACTTCCGTTACGCAACTTTAAAATGTACACAGAAGACAATCCGAAAAATATTCAAAAGGCATTAAAGTGGTTGGGTAGTTTAACGCCAGATCAACAGCGTGGATACATTCTAGAAGTTGACTTAGAATATCCTCATGAACTCCATGACCTACATAATGACTACCATTAGCAGCAGAAAGTCTAAAGATGAATCCAAGAGAGCCGCCTAAACTTGTGCCCAAATCTTCGAGGCAAAAAAAATTATGTCTGTCATTACAGACTTCTACAATTTTATTTAAGACATGGTTTGAAGTTGACAGCTGTTCATCGTATAATTGCTTTGATCAAGAACAGTTCATGAAACCATACATCATGAAGAACACTGATCTTAGAACTAAATCCGCAGATGCTTCAGAAAAAGACTTTTTCAAGCTGATGAACAACAGCTGTTTTGGAAAGACTATGGAGAATCCGCACAAGCGTAAAGATGTCAGATTAGTCACCAAAGAGAACGAAGCAATTAAGCTGACTTCAAAACCTAATTATCAGGACTTTAGAAGATTTCATGATCAGCTTTTTGGCATAATGTTGAAAAAAAAAGAAAGTCAAATTGGACAAACCTGTTTTTATCGGGTTTACCGTTTTAGAATTATCAAAGCTTTTAATGTTAGAATTTCTTTATGACTACTTTAAACCCTTGTATCCAGAGTCCAGATTACTTTACACAGATACGGATAGTTTTGTTGTAGATGTCCCTACTGAAGATATTTATAAAGACATGGAAATGGAAGTAGCGAAAGGACATGCAGGATGGTATGATACATCTGATTACCCTAAAGACTCGCCTTTACATTCAATTACTAACAAGAAGGTTTTAGGAAAGATGAAGGATGAATTATCTGGAAGGTGATTAAGGAGTTTATTGGTTTAAGATCGAAAATGTACAGTATTTCGAGCCAGGAGAAAATCATTAGAAAGCAAAGGGAATATCTCGCAGTGTTGTGCAGTCAAACATATCACATGACAACTACAAAGAAGCATTGTTTGACAATAAGACTTTTCATCATGACAACGTAAAACTACGATCTAATCTGCATGAGATCAACACAACAGTTGTAACAAAGAAGTCATTAGATAGAACAAACACAAAACGTGTGTTTGTTAAACCAGAGTGTGTGTTTGTTAAACCAGAGTTTTCATATGCAATCGGGCACTGGAGAACAGCGTAATTATATATCTTCTTCGGGTATATATTCAGGCCCATATTTTTCATCAACTTTATCTATAAAATCAATCATATCATCCCCCAATTCAGACAAATTTTTTCTCATGTTTGCTTGATGCGCTTGAATATTTTTTATTATTTCAAGATATTCTTTTCCCCATGTTTGATAATCAAAATTTGGGATTTTGGGTTGTAGGTGATCTGGATGCATTGCTATGTGCTGATGAACCCTCGCAAATGTTGCACTAATAGCAGAACTCAAATCAAATGATTCCCGTATCAGTTCGAAGGTCTTTTCCCTTTATCATTCTTGTTTCATTCTGCGCTTCCTTCTGAGTTTTCCATTTTAAACTCAAATATATTACGAAAATTTAAAACTAAGCAACTGGAACTGTGTCGGGGGGTTTTATCTGCATTCTTCCTTCACAAAAGATCTTTGAGGAGTGGTTGTTTTGTTGTGTCAGTTTCTCGAAAATGATACACGGGTGGATTCTTTTTAAAATTTCTTTTTATTTCATATGGATCAACACTCCAAACGGGATCGGTTCCCCTAATGCGAGTGTCCCCTTCTGCTTCCCCCGGGTAAATAAAGGTACCTTACTTTCAAACCAAATGGTAATTTAGTTTGCCGGATGAACTGGAGTCTTCAGCAACATTTATTGTTTTTCTTTTGATTTGCTTGTACTGGTTTTAGCCCTTTAAATTCTTCATTATTCATTGCGGCCAAAATGAGGGCAGTCTTCTGACCCTTCTGTGTTGCGAGAATTGTCATCAGCCTCTGTGATACTGGTAGGAGAAAAGTCTTTCGGCTAACTGTTTGTTAAAGTTTTCAACTAAAGCCTGTGATCTGTGAACTCCTGGGATGCCTCTTTTAATGGTAACTCGTTTTTTAAAACAATAATTGTTTTCACTTGGCCTTTAAATTCTTTTCCATCATCGACTTGAATCATGCGGGATAAGTTAAGGGGCCTCGTTGGTATATCAGTTGTATAGCGACAGCAACAGCAGAAGCACTCTTTTGTTAAGGGTTTCTGCATCTTTGTATCTTGAAGCCATGTCAATGACTGTGAGTGCGTACTTAAATTTTTCGTCAAATCGCATCATGAGGTAAATATAGAAGATCCATTTGATGGGGGTCGTTCGGTATTGTATTCCAAAGTGTGGTCTCGTATTGCCTAGGCGCAGGTAAATAAATTTGCCAAATCGCTTGTTTAGATAACCATTCCTTTGCTGTTTGTTCACTGACTCCGCTGCTTGGCTTACTTTTTATTGCCGTGTTTCCCTTC
This sequence comes from Conus ventricosus, assembly GCA_018398815.1. Taxonomy (NCBI): domain Eukaryota; kingdom Metazoa; phylum Mollusca; class Gastropoda; order Neogastropoda; family Conidae; genus Conus; species Conus ventricosus. The sequence continues at coordinate 98,765,923 of CM031604.1, forward strand.
CAATATCCTTTTGGTCGAAAAATAGATTTTGTTCAATTTTTATTCAGCCAATATTATGTGCAACAAATACCAACGGTCATGCCGAAGACAATAAACCCGATTCTTGCATTTTTTGTTTTTCTGGTGGTTGATAAAAGTCACTGAATTTTGGTGGGGCAATGTTTCGATTGGTTGCCTGTTACAAGATAATATTCTTTTATTACATGGTCAACATCTTTAAATGTTAAGCTGCATGGCCCTGTTTTTTCAGTTTGTCATTAATAAAATCTAACTGCTAAATTCTCTGTTTTTTATAGCGATTTGTGCTGCAGCTAGTTGCTCCACAGCTTTGTTATGTCTTTTTCTCTCGCGTCATCCCGCATTTTACTAAATGCGAATTACTTCCGCTAAAAGCAAGCGCATTCACTATGCGCCGCCTATCATCATTACGAGTGAAGCCATTTTTTAAAAATTTTATTTTTTATTTACATATTTATACTGTCTGGAATTATTCCTTGCTTGACTAGAAAATCTTCGTGGCAAACGAAGCTGCAATAATAGCAATCGCTTTGCTGAATCCTCAAGTCTAGTTTCCCAAAGATCTGCTGGTTTAATTTTTAACAAGCTTTACCAAGCATTGTGTATCCTATACTTAGGCCTCCAAAACAGCAAAATTGGTAAACAAGATTAGTAACAGTCCTTTTCGGCGCTCATTTTAAAAACAAAATAATTATAATTAATAAAAACTTTGAACACCGATGATCTGCTAGAGCTACAGAGCGGCCTACACAGTCTTGGACTTACAAAAAAATAAGTTGATGACCAAGCTTTTATGCCCAAAAAGGAAAGGCTGTATTTTTTGGGCAGCATGTGGAAAAACAAAACAGTTCCTCGGAACTGAATTCAGCATTGAACAGATTCAACAGATGTCGCCACAAGACATTATAAAGTATCATAACAGGTATGAGGCGCAGTTGGGGTCGAGAATGGTAAAAAGCGTTGGGCAAACGGTTCTTATTTGACACTAAACTAGTCAGTAGATTTGCCCCCATTGATTCGAACAAGATCTTACGTATGTTTTTAACGCAAGACCAGTTTTAACAAAGTCATTAGAGTCTCTAAGCTGTGATTTATATTACGATTTGGAACATTGTTATCGCCGCTAATCATGGGAATTAATAACTTTTAATCATATAGATTTTATTTCCATTAAAAATGAACGAGTGGGAAAATCAGCAGAATCAGGAAACACTGAACCAGAAAACACTGAATCAGGTAGAGATAGTGACGAGTGAAAAGCTAAAAGCACCCTGGGCGTGTTGCAGCAGGAAAGAGTACAGAGTTAACAGACAAGAAAATTAAAGTTACAATCACAGAATATAACTCATAATGAAAACATAACACCGCCAACGCCAAAACAAGTTATTCAATCCCACTCCAAAACAAGAACAAGTTAATTCAAGGGCACCAAAAGTCTTCATGGAATATTGAATTTAAAAAACTGTTGCCTTTTTTTGGCCCCCTTGCTGCTGCTGGGGGCGGTTATTACGGTTATAAAATATATAACCAAAGGAAAACAAAAACAAAAGCAATCAAAAAAATCTGAACCACTAAATACAGAAGACAGCAGCATGCCAGCACCGCCAATAACAAAAAATCATTTTGATCCATTTTAAATGCAATAATATTTTAAGAACTTTAATTTAAATTTTTTTGGGATTAAAAATAGAACATGGCGCATTATAAATGATGGAGTCAATAAATAAAGGGCATGGAGTCTATAAAAGACATTTCCATAGACCAGAATTGTAATCAATGCGGTTGCTTAGGATGTAAGAACTTATTAAGATCTATGCTAACCAATCTCACGCCAAGGGCGTTAAGCAAGACATCCTCAACGATGACGCGTTTTTTGAGGCTGTGTGTACTATATTAGACATCTACTATTTAAGATAAAAACATAAATTGTTTTTTGATAATTATAAGATAACTTGAATAAGAACTTGGTTGTACTTAGAGGATGACTTAATTACGTTCTTGAGGTAACTTGAGTAAGAACTTGAGGATGACTTAAATAAGAACTTGGTTGTACTTAGAGGGTGACTTAGTTATGATCTTAGGGTTGACTTGTGGATGACTTGAGGACAAATTGAGTGAGAACTTAGAAGTGACTTGGGTGACTTAAGTTAAAAACTTAAAGTAACTTGGGGTAACTTAAGTTATAAACTTGAAGGAACTTGAGTGTGTGCATGCGTGGGGTGGGGTGTGCATGCGTGGGGTGGGGGTGGGGACGGCGTGCGTAGGGTAGGACAAAACACACACACACAAACAAACAACAAACACAAACAAACACAAACAAACAACAAAAAACAACAAACAAACAAACACACAATAGACAGGACAGTGCTTGTGGGAAAGTGAAGGGGGCTTTTGTTGTTTACACTTGAACGTTGTAAATTCAAGGCAGCCGCCGAAAGCACTTATCAGAGTCCTGAATCAATAATCACAGGATCTGTTTCAGTTCAATCAGCGGCCACCCGAAGGCAGCCTTTTAGAGGTGAAGGAGTGTTGCGCCGCTCCCGTAGGTGGGGTAGAGGTGGGGTTTGTGGGTCAATCGGCAGGTTTGCCGATTGGGCCCAGTTTTGTTGGGCGCTAGTAAAACTACCGCTGTGGAAATGGCTCAATTACTCCTGCCATGCAGGTTCTAACACGTCATGTGTATCATGCCAGAATGCTTTAAAGTTGGAGTTGGATTGTATGTATTTCAGAATGAGTTTTCGTTTGCTGGGATAACTCGTTGAAAGAAATCGCAAGTTTGTGAAATTTTGGATAAGAATAGAAACAAAATGACACTTCAATTTGTCTTCTTACGAGTTGGCTCAACCACAAATCTTCTTCAGATAGGACTCCCAGTTTTTTGTTTTTGACTGTTTCAAAATTGTCTTTGCTTTCTGAAGCCAATGCCCTAAAAAAGAGCCTGAGAAAGAGATTTCTTTTCACTATCTTTCACTGGTAACAAGCCCCGGTGTAAAATGGGGGGCATTTCTTGAACAGTTTCAAAGGTTTTGGTTTCATTTAAATGGATCGGAAGGCAGCTCACAAAGCTGTGTTTTCAAATATTTGTCAAGATCTTCAACTGAGAGTTCCGTTTTTTGTTGAGGAAACAAAAACGAAATGCTTCCTTTTGGCTTTGGGGGGAGGAGAACAAGGCTCGTCACTCAATTTCTTTGCCAAAAAATTTGCCATGGCCTCATGATAAACAATGTATTTTTCCACAAGATCGGGCTGGGTTTTTCAGAAAGTTTTCCTTGCGAAGATAACAACAAATTTCAGCCGTTTCTTGAGTAATATTGCGTCACTTCCAGCACTAGCAGAAGGCATTGAAAACATATTCCCTGACTCGCCATGTTTTAACACACAAGTTCTCTCTGAAAAATGCTAGCCACACTCGCACAGGTCTTTACAGCACGTCTGTCAGATGTAAAATGGTAGCAGTTGCCACAACACAAAGCGTCACGTGATTTAAGCTCAGCACTTGATTTGATAAGAGGCTACACAAGATCTGGCACCCCAGCAGGGTCGCCTGTCCGCGGTATTGCACTTGCTAAGTCATGAAGCCCAACAGCACAAATTAAGGATCAGGTGTCAACCTAATGGCGGGTCTTTTCAGTATTCTGATAGTGCGGATTCCTTAGGCAGGTTAACAATTAGCAATTAAAGGCTTACCTGCCCCCACCGTTTGTGTATGGGGTCGTTCAGCAACTGCTGCCTTTTTTCCCCCCCACGTTACTCTATGGGGTGCGTTCAGCCACTGCTGCTTTTCCCTATGTTACTCTCTGAAAAGTTTGTAGATAATCGTTATTTTTTTTGGTTATTTAAAGTCTTACTTGTCAGAGAACAAGAAAAGGGGCATTTTGGGTCGCCCGGGGCGAAACGGTTGAGACCGGGGGAGCCAGAATGCCCCTTTTTCCTTTCTCTCCCTTCCCTCACATTTTAGCGAAGAATTGTTAGTGAGTCCACCAAAGAACAGGAACCAAACGCATTACATGACAAAACACGACGCGTTTTCGACCTCCTAGTCTTTTTAGGCAAGATAAAAACTGTCAGTAATGAAAAAAGAAAAAGAGCAATCACTTATCTTCTATATTCAAAATAGATGGGCATGAAATCTAAAATCAATTCCCAGAGTCAAAAGTCATTTGTTTTTTTTTCCTAATCTCAATCCTCTCCACTCCCAAATCCGATACGGTTCGTTTCTGGCTTTCATTGAAAATAAACCGGCATTAAACCGGTTCTCGTCTGCGTTTCATTGAAAAACAACGTGCATTCAAAACGGTAAACAGCCTTGTACCCCCCCCTCCCCGGGAACTTACCCCGGGGTAAGTCTGGCTAGCCTGCTTAACCCCCGGGGATCCAGTCTACTGAATTTACCCCACCCCACACCCCTAGTGAACGACCCCCCCCACCACCCCCAACCCTCCAGTAAACATGTACAAGGACACAGACATTCAAGACACAATCAGCTGAAAAATAGTTAAATCTCTGATAAACATTAAAGTGACCAATGGCAGTGACACTACCACTGTTGTTGCATTGCACAAGTATACAAACACTCATGAACACTTTATTGCTTTAAATAGTCGAAAAATCTGATTTACGATAGTGACCAGTGGTCAGTGGCCTGACCACCAGTCCTCTGCACTGTTCAAGGACACAGATACTTTGGGAGACTAGAATTACTGGAAATGTTAAAACATCCGATTTTCGTCATAATGACCAGTAGTCAGTGGCACTGACCACACGCAATCTACATTGTACAAGGTACACAAACACTCGGGAAACACTAATTAGCTGTTAAATAGTTAAAATCTCCAATTTACATCATGATGACCAGTGGTCAGTGACAATGTCCACTAGTCATCTGCATTGTATAAGCTATCGTACTCAGGTACTCAAGAGACTCTAAATAGCTGTAAAATAGTTAAAAGAGGCAAACCGGGATGAAGCAACAACGGTACTTGGTCACGACACGTCACAACGACATTTTGTCACAACTACGCTTGGTCACATTGGCACTTGGTCACATTGGCATGTAGTCGTCTTTCTTTCCCACGCATGCACGGGCGTACTCCACACACCCGAATATTGACCCACGCATGTAAGCCAGCGCGAGAAATGTTAATGTCTATCTGTTAGTGAACCAGGTGTGTGTGTGGGGGGAGGGGGTTGGGGAATTAGGAGGTCCATCTATTGCGAAGAGTCTAGAACTACACTTTGTGTAAACCCAGCTGATGGTATATAGGAAATGGGAGAGGGGGTGTAACTATACAGGCTAACACCATTTATTTTAAAGGCGGGTGTGTGTGTTGGGAAAAGGCAGAGGAAAACCTGAATGACCCTGTCTTGTTTGAAGGGTGGGGTGGGGTGGAGGAAGATTCCAAATAGCCCTAGACTGACCCTTTGGGGAGGAGGTAGGGGGATCCAGGTTAGCCCAAACTAACCCCTGGGGGGGAGGGGTTAAGTTCCAACTGGGGGGGGGGTAAGTTCTAGCTAGTGCTAGAATGACCCCGGGGTAAAAGCAGGCTAGCCTAGACTTACCCCGGGTAAGTTCCAGAGGGAGGTAAGAACGGGCTGTTACACCGGTTCTGTCGTCTGGCGTTTCATTTGACATAAACAACAGTGCTATTCACATACCGGTTCTGTTGTCTAGCATTTCATTTGACATAAACAACAGTGCCACTTACATACCGGTTTTGTCATCTAGCGTTTCATTTGACATAAACAACAGTGCCATTTACATACCGGTTTTGTCATCTAGCGTTTCATTTGACATAAACAACAGTGCCATTTACATACCGGTTTTGTCATCTAGCGTTTCATTTGACATAAACAACAGTGCCATTCGTATACCGTTCTGTCGATCTAGCGTTTCATTTGACATAAACAACAGTGCCATACATACAGTTTATGGCTCTGTCCGTCTGTCATGATTTCATTTGACATAAACAACAGCACCACCCTTTCTTCTGAGGGACACTTTGATTGGCGCGTTAATTGGTCGGCATTTGGTGGGTTCGCAGTCAACTGGTGAATGGCCAGTGGGTGTGATGGAGGTCTTCTGTACCTGTGGTGTCTGGGACCTGCACGGTCTGCACTGGCCTTTCCTATCAACATTACAATACACAGTGGGTGTGATGGAGGTCTTCTGTACCTGTGGTGTTGGGACCTGCACGGCTGCACTGGTTCTTACCAACATTGCAATACACAGTGGGTGTGATGAAGGTCATCTGTACCTGTGGTGCCTGGGACCTGCACGGCCTGCGCTGGCCTTTCTAACAACATTGCAATACACAGTGGGAAGTCTCTGACCTTGTTCTACTCACGGCCTTGCTGGCCTTTCTAACAAACATTGCAATACACAGTGGAAGCTGCCTGCCTATTCTTCACACGCCTTGCTGAGAGATGTCAGAGTGTTTTGTCACTTCTCATCTCTGAAATTTGGGAGCTCAAATCACACTCTCAATTAGTTTCTATTGTAATGTGATCATATATTTTCAGTTTCATGTGATACAATACAACGCGCGCAACACACACACACACACACCACACACACACACGCAAACGCACGCACGCCCACGCACGCACGCACGCACGCACACACACACACACACACACACACACACACACCACACACACACGTGTATACCCAAGCGTTCGTGCCACTGACAGAAGCTCTTCAAAAGCAAAAATGCGAAAGTGAAGAAGGCAGTGTATTGTACTCAAGACTGCTGCACGAGGTGTGTTCTTAAGTCTTGTTTTAATGGATGACAGTGATGGATTTGTGACCGACACACAGAGTTCTGTAATTCATCAGCGGCAGAGGCAAATACTTTTCCATCGCGTTTCTCTTCGAGGAATTTGAGATCTGACAAGTCATGTCATCAGCAGAAGAACTGAACGCCTTTCCAGGGTGTTTATCTCCACTGAAAAATTAAGAAGGGGAAAGTCGTGTCACTGGCAGAGGAATCGAATGCTGTGTCACTGTTGTTTCGCTCCAGTGAAGTTTGAGACGTGAACAGTTGTTTGCAGAAGAACTGAATGTTCTCCACCATGTTTGGCTCCAGTAAAGTTTGAGATGTAACACTCCTGTCCTCAGCTGTAGTGCATGCCCTGATGGTGTGTTTCTCACTGTTAAAGTTTGAGATGTAACGCTCCTGTCCTCAGCTGATGGTGTGTTTCTCGCTGTTAAAGTTTGAGATGTAACACTCCTGTCCTCAGCTGATGGTGTGTTTCTCGCTGTTAAAGTTTGAGATGTAACACTCCTGTCCTCAGCTGATGGTGTGTTTCTCACTGTTAAGTTTGAGATGTAACGCTCTGTCCTCAGCTGATGGTGTGTTTCTCCTGGTGAAGTTTGAGATGTAACACTCCTGTCCTCAGCTGATGGTGGTGTTTTCCCTGGTAATGTTTGAGATGTAACACTCCTGTCCTCAGCTGATGGTGGTGTTTCTCCCTGGTAATGTTTGAGATGTAACACTCCTGTCCTCAGCTGATGGTGTGTTTCTCCCTGGTAATGTTTGAGATGTAACACTCCTGTCCTCAGCTGCAGACCATGCCCTGATGGTGTGTTTCTCCTGGTGAAGTTTGAGATGTAACACTCCTGTCCTCAGCTGCAGGGCATGCCCTGATGGTGTGTGTCTCCCTGGTGAAGTTTGAGATGTAACACTCTGTCCTCAGCTGCAGAGCATGCCCGACGTTCTGTTTCTTCCTGGTGAAGCCTGCGCCGTGGACCATCCTGCCGACAGTACAAGAACAGAGAGGCCGTGCTGCACCGCTCATGTTCAAAACCTCGGTACGATGCTGAGGAGCCGTTCCAGAAATGACGTGGAAGCAGATACAGGAAGCTTTGTGTTCTATTCTCCGTTTGGTGCAAACTCAAAGCAGTTTTCAACAAACATAACACATTGTTTATCCTTTTACAGATGTGTTGGCAGTTCTAAACAAACATAAACACACTGTGTATCCTTTTACAGATGTGTTGGCAGTTCCCAACAAACATAAACACACTGTTTATCCTTTTACTGATGTGTTGGCAGTTCTAAACAAACATAAACACACTGTGTATCCTTTTACAGATGTGTTGGCAGTTCCAACAAACATAAACACACTGTTTATCCTTTTACAGATGTGTTGGCAGTTCTCAACAAACATAAACACACTTTTATCCGTTTTACAGATGTGTTGGCAGTTCTAAACAAACATAAACACACTGTTTATCCTTTTACAGATGTGTTGGCAGTTCTCAACAAACATAAACACACTGTTTATCCTTTTACAGATGTGTTGGCAGTTCTCAACAAACATAAACACACTGTTTATCCGTTTTACAGATGTGTTGGCAGTTTCAACAAACATAAACACACTGTTTATCCTTTTACAGATGTGTTGGCAGTTCTCAACAAACATAAACACACTGTTTATCTTTTTACAGATGTGTTGGCAGTTCTAAACAAACATAAACACACTGTTTATCATTTTACAGATGTGTGGGCAGTTCTCAACAAACATAAACACACTGTTTATCCTTTTACAGATGTGTTGGCAGTTCTAAACAAACATAAACACACTGTTTATCTTTTACAGATGTGTTGGCAGTTCTCAACAAACATAAACACACTGTTTATCCTTTTTACAGATGTGTTGGCAGTTCTCAACAGACATAAACACACTGTTTATCCGTTTTACAGATGTGTTGGCAGTTCTCAACAAACATAAACACACTGTTTATCCTTTTTACAGATGTGTTGGCAGTTCTAAACAAACATAAACACACTGTTTATCCTTTTTACAGATGTGTTGGCAGTTCTAAATAAACATAAACACACTGTTTATCCTTTTTACAGATGTGTTGGCAGTTCTAAACAAACATAAACACACTGTTTATCCTTTTACAGATGTGTTGGCAGTTCTAAACAAACATAAACACACTGTTTATCCTTTTTACAGATGTGTTGGCAGTTCTAAACAAAATAAACACACTGTTTATCCGTTTTACAGATGTGTTGGCAGTTCTAAACAAAAATAAACACACTGTTTATCCTTTTTACAGATGTATTGACAGTTCTCAACAAACATAAACACACTGTTTATCCTTTTTACAGATGTGTGGGCAGTTCTCAACAAAAATAAACACACTGTTTATCCTTTTTACAGATGTGTTGGCAGTTCTCAACAAACATAAACACACTGTTTATCCTTTTTACAGATGTGTTGGCAGTTCTAAACAAAAATAAACACACTGTTTATCCTTTTACAGATGTATTGACAGTTCTCAACAAACATAAACACACTGTTTATCCTTTCACAGATGTATTGACAGTTCTCAACAAACATAAACACACTGTTTATCCTTCACAGATGTATTGACAGTTCTCAACAAACATGAACGCACTGTTTATCCTTCACGATGTGTTGCCAGTTCTCAACAAACATAACACACTGTTTATCCTTCACAGATGTGTTGCCAGTTCTCAACAAACATGAACGCACTGTTTATCCTTCACAGATGTGTTGCCAGTTCTCAACAACATGAACGCACTGTTTATCCTTCACAGATGTGTTGACAGTTCTCAACAAACATACACACACTGGTTTACAGTTCTCATCAAACATTAACGCACTGTTTATCCTTTCATGTATACTGTTGCCAGTTCTCAGCAAACATAAACACACTGTTTTTCTGTTCAAGTATGGTGTTGCCAGTTCTCAGCAAACATAAACACACTGTTTTTCCGTTCAAGTATAGTGTTGCCAGTTCTCAGCAAACATAAACACACTGTTTTTCCGTACAAGTATGGTGTTGCCAGTTCTCAGCAAACATAAACACACTGTTTTTTCCGTTCAAGTATGGTGTTGCCAGTTCTCAGCAAACATAAAGACACTGTTTCTCCGTTCACGTATGGTGTTGCCAGTTCTCAGCAAACATGAACACACTGCTTCTCCTTTCACGTTATGGTGTTGGCAGTGGGATGTTTGTCTAATGGACTAGCAGCGAGACATGAAAATACGTAAACCAGTCTAGGCAGAAAGCATTCGCTAATGTCTAGTGTGATGCACTGGCGAAGGAAGCGGGCGGGTCTGCGTTGTGTCTGTGCTGGCTGTCACAGTCTGATTATATGTTCACTGGGAGATCAAGAGGTCAAACAAAGAGTTATTCCAGGATTTAATTTCAGGCATACAGCTTTGAACAAGATGGCCATGGTCTGAACGAGAGCCAAAGGGTAAAACTGAGTGTCATCTGCCGGCATCGTATGGAGCATAGAGTGTGCATTGATAGGATGCATCGTATGGAGCATAGTGTGTGCATTGATAGGATGCATCGTATGGAGCATAGTGTGTGCATTGATAGGATGCATCGTATGGAGCATAGTGTGTGCATTGATATGATGCATCGTATGGAGCATAGTGTGTGCATTGATAGGATGTGTCAGAGTAACTGTATACAGGGTAAACAACATGGGATCGAGAAGAGAGCCCTGAAGTATGCCCAAATCCAAAGACGACTCAAAAGATTTGTGTCTCAAGAAGTATAGTCCTCAAAATAAC